>CM075809.1:69815066-70152849 GCA_037975025.1 Excoecaria agallocha | reverse complement strand
AAACTCTTGACTTAAGTATTCTCTACCTCGATCTGATCTAAGTGTTTTAATACTTTTGCCAAGTTGTTTCTCTACTGCATTTCTGAACTCTTTGAACTTTTCAAATGCTTCAGACTTATATTTCATTAGATAGATGTATCCAAACCTGGAATAATCATCTATGAAAGTAATGAAGTAGGAGTAACCTCCTCTGGCATGAGTAGTCATTGGACCACATACATCTGAATGTATTAAGTCCAAAACCATTTTAGCTCGTTCTCCTTTACCAATAAAGGGAGCTTTCGTTATTTTTTCCAATAAACAAGATTCACATGTATCAAATGATTCATAATCAAATGATCTCAAATCACCTAACTTGTGTAATTTGGTCATGCATTTTTCATTTATATGGCCTAAACGACAATGCCATAAGTATGAGGTATTTAGATTATCATGTTTCATTCTCTTGGTATCCACATTATGTACTTCTTTAATTAAATCAAGAACAAATATACCATCCTCAATGATAGCTTTTGTATAAAACATATTGTTCTTAAAAATGTAACAACATTTGTCCTTTAAAAAAATATCATAATCGTTCATCAAACAACTGAAAGAAATAATACTTTTGGACAAAGCTGGAACATAATAACAATTATTCAATTTCAGTCCTAATCCACTAGGAAGAGGCAAATAGTAAGTCCCCACAACTGTTGTAGAGATATTTTGTTCAGTAGCTGATTGCAAACATATCTCTGCCTTTCCAACTCTTCTAAAGCTTCTAAGCCCCTGTAGATCATTACATAAGTGAGATCCACATTCGGTATCTAATACCCAAGATTGTTTTGAAGCAATAGAATAAGTATTAATTTCAATCATATGAATACCTGAAGTAGAAGCATTAGCTTGCTTCTTCTCCTTGAGAGAATCTAGATAGGCCTTGCAGTTACGCTTCCAATGACCATCCTTTCCACAATGGAAGCAAGTTCCTTTGGGATTCTCTTTCTTGGAAACCTTCTTCTTAGAGATCCCACCATTCTTTGGCTGCACCTTGGTTATCTTCTTCTTCTTGCCTTTAGCAGAAGTAACAACCATGACACTTTTTGGATCCTTCTTAAATGATCCATCAGCTGTCTTAAGCATATTGATTAACTCAGGAATGGATACTTGGAACTTGTTCATGTTGAAGTTAAGCACGAAAGATGCATAACTTGGAGCCAACGAGTACAATATTAAATCTATGTATAGATCATTATCCATAACATAGCCAAGTCTACTCAAATGCTCAATATACCCATACATCTTCAATGCATGAGCAGCAGCTGAAGTGCCTTCTACCATTTTGCAGCTAAATAGAGCTCGAGCAATCTCATATTGCTCAGTTCTAGCCTGAGAAGAATAAAGCTCCTCTAGATGCAAAACGATGGTTCTAGCATCCATCATCTCATGTTGCTTCTGAAGCTCCGAGGACATAGCACCCAGCATCAAACATGTTGCTGCTTCACTATCCTTCATGTATTTTCGATAAATGCCTTTGATCTCATCAACAACATCATCTGATAGAAGTGGTGGTGGATCTTTATCCAAGACATAGTGGATCTTTTCAGCTCTGAGAACAATTCTCACTTGCCTGATCCAGTCAGAATAGTTGTGTCCAACCAGCTTGTTATCCAAGATTGATCGTATATTAATGTTTGATGTGCTCATGATGATGACCTAGATGTGAAAAAGAAAAGATATGAGAGTATGTTCATATACATGTATGCATTAATAAGGTCTTTAATTAATCAATTTACTCCCACTATTTTATTGCGAATTAATAGCCCTCACTATATAATCCGAGAAAACCCGATGGTTTTCTCAGTGGGCCAATATCCAATCCTTGATATGTAATTTGACCTTGACTGTGGTCAATAAGCCAAATTCCATACCCTTGAAAGGTAGGTATCTATATACCAATTGTGTCTCTACACAACTATTGGATCATTAGGTTATCAACTCTTGATGCATGCATATCGTATATACATTCCCTAATCTTGCCTCTAAAACCATTAGCCTTGACTGTGGTCAATAAGCTAATGGGCTAGCTAAGATGACCCATTTAATTAGATTTGAACATATTCGATATAATGTGAGATTGACTGTGGTCAACAACCCACACTATAAAGAACTCTGGTTCACCTCAAATTAATGGAAGGCTTATATACCTTAGTATTTGTTTGAGGGTTTTAATTAATTAAATCTCATCATACATGGTTGGCATACATTGGTATGCATCCTATATCTATCACATAAATATAAGCATACAAATATGGTATAGTTATGGACTTCACTACATTGATTTTTCCAAGCCAAGAGGGAAATTAAAAGGTAACACCTAGGTAGTATGCATGATTCAAACAAGAAAAATAATTACATTATCTTCAAGCTTGTTGGATCTCCATCCGGCCCATCTTGCTCTTTGAAAATGGTATCCATCTCTATTTCTAATTCTAATCTAAGTAATCTAATTACATGTTACAATTTGAAATGAAATACAAACAAAAAACAAGTGGCCGAGACATGAAAGTTCTCATTGGGCCAAAACATGAATAATGCTCAATCACATTGGGCTTTGTCCATAATTATCCATCATGCCAATCATACACCCTTATATGCCTTTCTAATGCATAAAGAAATGGATTACTAACTTTTTTTCAACCTTTGAAACAATATTTTGAGTTATTTTAATGATGTGATCAAATTAGGAAATTTTTTCCATTTTGGAAACTTTCATTTTAGGAAACCTTTTTGCATGCATGTGTTCTTGCCTTAATAATCAATCTAATTGATTATTAATTAAATATAAATTGATTATTTAATTAATTAATCATATTAAATAATTAAAAAAAATCAATTTTGGGCTTAAAACCAAGGGTGGGCCGAAACCTACAAAAGTAAACCCTAAATGTGTTCACACAAACTAGTTTTGTGTCTTTTGGACCATTTGGGCCTTTTGGAATAAGCCAAGCCAACTCCAGCCCTTAAAACCCATTAATAAACTTAATTAATGTTTATAATATTTAATTTAAATTAGCTCATTGGGCCCATCAAGTCATTCACTAATTTAAACCAAGTCCGTAAACATAATTAAGCCTATTAAGTGGTTTTAATGAATTAAAATTAATCAAATTAATTTAAAGCCCATTTTAATTAATCCAATTAATTAAAAACACTTTAATATATCATATATATCAGATTTAGAAGATTAAAAATCGTTCTAAACAAGAACACATCAAAAACACACGAAGAACACCAATTTATCGAACTTTTCGACTAAACTAATTTTCATGCAAAACTTGTTCGATTTTAATTTCGTTCGATCCTACGTCTTAATATCACATATTAAACACATATAATATCATCTAAATGAAGTTTTAATGGATCCATAAGAAATTAAATTAGAACAACCCCTTAAAATTTCATGGGTTTCACGCAAAACCTTTGTCACTTTTCTTCAAAAGTTTCGTTTTTTTTTCTGTCAAATTTACTTGATCACACATACAACCAAAAATAAATATTTCTCATTCATGAACAATTAAATTTGATATTTTAAAGTTCATGAAATAAATAACTCAAAATAAAACAAAACTTATTTCGCAGAAAAATATAGAATTGTATATCCATGGCAAAACCTGGCTCTGATACCATGTTGGATTTTAACGGTTACATGCATTACATACATGAGCGGAATTTTAAAATTTTTTAACCATTAGATCTGATCTTGCCATGAATACACAATATAACTATATGAGAATAAGAAAAATCACCTTTGATTTTTGTTGAACAGTTGATTTTACTTCGCACCGGGTTGTCGCAAACCACAGTGTCAAAAATCGAACACTTGCAATGAGTAATCCACACTAGAGAGGGATAAATTGAACCAACAAATTGGTGTTTAACTAGACCTGGCCGAAATTCCAAGAAGCTAGCTTGGAGTTGGCGCAAAAAGGAGAGAGAGATCAGAGAAAAGACTTTCTTTTTGTTTTAATCACTTAACCCTAATTTCTCATTAGTTGGCTTTTTATAGTTAGGTTAAAATTCCAACTCCTTAATAAGATTGGGCTCTTTAAAATTGCTTTAGAATTATTAATTGGGCCTCTGGAATTAATTATAATCATTTGGGCTTAATTAAATCCAATTTAAACCTTTTCATAAAAGACTATGCACAAAACCCACAAACTAGACCATTTGTGCAACTAATTGGATTTAAATACCCAAATGGATTCCAAATCCAACCAAATTAAATATGTGAGTTCCATAACACTTATGTAACATATATAAATTAATTTGGTGCATGAAATAAGCCATTAAGTCCTTCTGTTTTGGACTTGGTGTGTGGCCCTTACAGAAGGGCTTTCGTCAACTGCTTCATTCTTCTGGCCCTCAATAATTCTTTCAATGGACTTATTAATTATTATACCAGTCATATAACAATTATAGTAGTCCTATAACACTTATAAGACAATAATAATTAATCATGAAATACATTATTTCAATTAGGTCCAATTTACAGAACATTTTTCAAAAGTTTCGCGGACAATTTTATTTGATCATAATTAATCAAACTCTTTAATTAATTATTATCATATCTACTTCTCTACCTTCATAATAATATCAAATATTATTATCCTTTTCATTTTACCATTTTACCCTTTTTCTCTATATGTGTGTGACCTATTGGGTTCCTGTCTATATTGGCAGTATAATATGTAATTGTGAGTTCTATTCAAAACTCATATGATTTAAACTCCTTTAAATCATTTTATCAATCTCTATTGATATTTCATACATCATTATACAAGTCATGATTGGCCTCTAGCTAGGCATCATGACTACCCAAATGTCAGGAAAGTCATGTGGTTTGACTGTACCCTTCCATAGAAACAGTTACCGTGCAATTACTCCTTTCACCACTCTTATCTCAATTAAATTTTGAGTATGGATTTCTGTCAACTCATATAAATCTAATTATGTATGTTCTATTAATTTAACCGTTGTTCCCAAAATGCCCTCCATGGATCTCTATCCATTTTGGCAGTTTACTCTGGCCAGAGATTCTTTGAACAAGGTAATTATAGAATCATGTGAGATAACTTCCCTTATTAAATCTGGGATGGTGAATCCTTTGTCAATCACTCAACTATCTTCAAGTAGGTCATGATATACCCAATCTTCTAACTATGTTCACTCTCAGTTGGAAGTAATCAGTTATGGAGTCAAAGTATACCACTTGCTACTTAAGATAACTTTGGTGATCTCAAGTCTAAGGATACTTGCACAACTGCTATGAAGAAATTCCTCACTGACATAGATTTAATATCCATGTGAGGATTCTTTTTGCAGGTCTCTAATGAACTTGTTCTTCTAATAAGCATCCACATGTTAGCTTTGATTATCTTTCATAATCACAGTTATGAGAACCATTGCTTGAACCATTCAAGAAGCATAACATGTGCTAGTCTGTCCGAATTAACAATGTCCTATCTTGTTAATTTTATGACTAGGGATATTTAGATATTAACACATTTGCATGCAATAGACATCTCACATCATGAACAGCTTTATGATTGCCTTTGCACTGTGTTTATAATATCTAGGACTTCATTTATTAATTTAAGATTTACAAACTCATGTATTTAAACATAGCATTAATAAATGAATGATGCCTTTTATTAAGAATATAAATTTCATACATATGAAAAACATCCCTATTACATGGGCTCTAGGGTATACTCTCTAACAAAATATACATTTAAATGACATAAGGCAACCACAATAGTATTGTAACAAGATGAAGAAAAAAAGTAAGTGAAAAAAAGAGAAATCATAAAACAAAAGAAGGAAAAGGGAACAAAACAAGGGAGTGAGTGGCAGGCTATAAAGTGAGTCATGGAGCATAGGAGCAGGCCAAAGGGTGAGTCACGTGACCAAAAGGGCAAATCAAGGGTGAGTTGCAAGACAAACCAAGCGAGTTAAGGGCGAGTTGTGGGCTAAGGCCACGAGTCACCTAGCGAGTCATGCCCTTAGCTCGTGATTCAACCAAGAAAGTGACTCCTAGGGCAGAATCGATGCCAACAGCCATGAAAAAAATAAACATAAAACATAAGAGTGCAATTTAAATCCCTTCAATGCATAGAAATGATCCAAATCTTCCTAAAACCTATTTTCATGTATGGAAAGGCAATAAAACATGGCGAAGCAAATAAACCTATAAAATCACCATGTGAAGATCAAAATTCAAAGAAACGATATGAAGAAAATGGATGATGGAATTCTTATTTAAACTTAAATCCATATAAAAACAAAAGATTCATGCCTAAAACTTAATAAAATACATGAAATGAAATTAACACATAGTTTTAAGCAAAGAAAATGAAAAGCCTAGAAACACAAAATAGAGAAAAAATAGAGTATGAGAGGTTGAACATGAATGGTAACCAAACAACAGCTCTTAAAACACAAATATGCCTAAAAGAACTATAACATTTAGAACCAACCTATAAAAAAGATGAAAACATGATCATATGCATAATTAAAGCAATAAACACAAGCAAAGAGACTAAAGAAACAAATCAAGAAAAGAGGATGTACAAACAAGATACAAATATTTACAAATGAAAAAGCTCCAGTATTTACATGAGACTAAGGATTTTACAACCCCTTTATATTACCTTCAGTTAAATCACTTTAAATTAAGAGAATCTTGCACCCTTTAGCCTTTCCTTATCCTTTTTCTTCCTCGGTTCCTCTAGGTTTTAGTAAAATACAAAGTTTATTTTTTTGTTCTTTCCTTGTCAAAGCTTTTTCCAAAATTTCTCCCCCCTCAAAAGGTGAAGTGATGGCTATTTAAATGACTATCAAGAGCATTAAAATGCTCATATTAAGCTAAGAAAAATTGGGAAGATTTTTTTCCAAATTTTAATCCTCGATTTTGCGAGAAAAACTAGAAAAAGTCCAGTCACAACCTTAACTCATGAGTCAAAGGACAAAAATTGAGGCAAGTCACGGCCTTAACTCGTGCCTAGTGACGTGAGTGACAGGAAAAGGCCATAAAGGAGTAACTGGCACTTAAGGGGTGTGACTCAAGGGTGAGTCACCTTGGAGTCCTTTTTTAGCCCTTAAATACGCATCTTTCACCTAGCCAAAAGAGAAAAAAGAGGTAAAGCCTTGAAATATTAGATTTAACATGTTTAACCAAATTACTCTAAAGAGGGCCGCAATGCTTCCATTCACTTATTATTTAAAGCGATGTTATCCTCATTAGGTGACTCTAACAGGGGCTACCTCGGGACCTAGTGTCTACACATACCCTCTGCCTACTAACCACTCCCACTCGAGTAGACCTACTTGGTAGGTCTTATCTCTTATAAATAGCCTAATCCTCTTAAGGCTCTAGGTATTGCACTTTTGAGACTCTTTCTTTCTCTAAGTCTATTACTGACTTAAGTTTCAGAATACTAATACTCAGTATGACTGGGTTAGCCTTCTTATTGGCTCTAGGTTTCTTACAATCTAATTGACACACACATCATTCTTCATTTCGATAATCCTTGGATTATTATTATTATTATTATTATTAGAATTAGAATTTTTTTTGCAAAATTTTAAATAGTTAGAAGCCTTAATAAATTGCATTGACTAAAATACCTTGCTTTCAAAGAAGCAAAAAGATCATAGGCATTTTAGTAATTTCATGATTTTTGCCTAAATATAAAAACATTTTTTCCAATTTCTCTCTCCTCCTCTCCCTTTGCAGCTTACATGTTCTCTCTCTCTCTCTCGTTCATTTTTTCCACCAAAGCTGCTAGTTGTCCATCACCACTGCCACTTACACTATCACCTTTCTCTTTCTCTTGTCATCTTTTATTCTCACTCTCCTTCTCTCTCTTACAATTGACTATTCCTGCCCTCTCTCTTTCATGTTATTTCTCTTTCCTCACCTAATTATTCTTCCTCTTCCTCTTTTCCTCCTCTCTTTTGCAGCTGACTGTTCCTACCCTATCTCTCATGTTACTCTGCTTTCCTCACTTAATTATTCTTCCTCTTGATTTTTATCCTCATTTCACCTTTAATTTCATTTCCCCTCTCTTAATTTGATAAAAACTTAAGGATTTTTTAGGTGGATATTACTAATCAATAGAGGAAGCACGAGATGGGGAAAGGACAATAGGTGGTCTCAAATGAGTTGCATGTGTTAGGATTTGGCAAAGGCACAAACCCTAATTAAGCTAGCAACCACCCTTAGGAGCTAGGAAAAAAAACACAAGCCTTTTTCTACGTACTTCTTTCTATGTTTCTTTTCAAATTAGATTTCAGATTTGGTTATTATTCTTGCATTTAATATTTATGATGATTTTAATTTTGTAGTTTGTTGTTTAATAGTCTTAGTTCAAATTAATCTTGAGGATATATAAATTTTAATTTATTTGGGATTTTTTTACTTTTATATGGTTTTCTGGCTACATCTTCTTGTATGTTGTTAATTTGAAAATTAATATTTAAAATATAAATCATAATCTTAAATTTCTCTTCCTTTTTGTATAAAGATGTAGCAGGTCAGTACCTACTTCTTTAATTTGCTTCTGCTCAACAATGGAGTTCCTAAGCTCCTGTTTCTTTCTTGTTTGCATATTTCAGGTTGTTTCTGCATGATCCTAGTGGAGGTTTCTTTTATATATTTCTAAGTAAATCCATTAGATTGTACGCTTTGCTTGGTATTTTCAAATTTATTATTTGTTTTCTTGGTTATTCAGTGGATGCACTCAGCTGTTAAAAGTCCTAGAGTAAATCTTTTTTCAGAGAAACCAACACCCTTTTCAAATATTTTGTGGGAGGCCTTAGAAACTGATTTTTCTTGCATTTCTTATTTGAGATTCAACTAGAGAACTGACTTTCTCCTATAAAATTACTAACGTTGGTAATTAGTTGGTATTTAATTTAATTTTTATGGCACAAAAGATATAAGATTTCATCCAATAAATATAAAAGGAAGGATATAAATATGGACCATTCAAAATGAATTGACACATTGCCAATACAATATATGCTTTCACTTAGCGTCTTAACTTGTTTAATTACATGTGTTGTATTTTTAGACCAAGATATATGGTTTTTTTCATAGTCATTATATGAATTTGAAATGGAAATATTAAACATGGAGTTGGTTGTTATGTCAAAAACATATATAGAACAACAGTATTGTTTTACAACCTTGCTTTAGTCTCTTGAGGATATATTGCAGTGCAAGTTTAGTTTATTTACTTAGTCTTAATGTTGTTTGCATCTATTTTTTAAAAATACAAATTCTGCCTACGGACAGTGTCTATACATAACTTTGCTAGCAGGTTCCCATATTACCAACCTTAGATGGCACTTTAGTTTTGTTATTTTGTTTTGTGGGAAAGTAGTAGTACATAAGATTCTTGCGTTTATATTTGTAATGCTAAATATTTTCGTATTTTGCATGTATTTGATAAGCTTACTATCAAGTCATAGTCCTCAACAACTTATAATCTATAGTTTTGGGGAGTACAATTGAAATGTAATTTTCCTGAGGCCTTAAATTCATAGTTTGTAGAACTTTGATTTTTCTTTTCCTTCCCTAGTTCACTATCTTTGTCTCTTTAGGCCTTAGTGAATGGTATTTTTGCTAGTAATTTTTATTGTTCCATATTCTCCATTTCTAAATAAATGTCTTAAGGCATGGAAAAGGCATGGAATTATTAACGCTCCTTAACCCGTGATGTATATTCTTTTAATTTATTGAACCATCTTAAGCTTGTATGAATGGTTTTAACTTTTAAGAGATACTTTGTGTGTATATTCTTTCACCATCTGATGTTTAATAGGAGATTTGTTATTTGAAAAGCTTAAATTTCGATAATTGAATATGCTAGTCTTTTGACATCTAACATATATGTGTTTCTTTTATAAGTTTTAAGACTTCACCTGGATAAAAGGACCCATCAGAGTCTGTTATTCACCATCACTTGGCAATTCATATTATGATGGAGAGAGTCTTGGGCTGCCAATGCTGAAGAGCAGAAGAAAGATGGGGTTTCATTTTTGGTATGGTAATCCGATTCAATACTTGTAGAAATAGAACTTTAGATAACTTTTGTATAGTACTGCAAAACATTATGCAAATACTAGTATTATTATTGTTTGCAGTAGTTAGGATGTATATATTGGTTTTGGATGTTAAATTTATTAATTAATATATATCTTTAACTTGGAATCTAGAATTTTTCTATTGAATTTGTCATGTTTATTTTTCAAACAGGAAATATATGATTTTTGTACAAGATTTGCAAAAAATAAGAAATATTATGTGATACAGAAAGGAAGAATTATATTACCGACAAAATATCGATGGAATATTCTGTTGCTATTCTTTTTCAATTAAATATTATTTTGATTAAATAAATTTACCAAAAAAAAAATTACTAACAGATATTCGTAGGTAAATAGTAAAGGCAACATAATAAAAAGGAGGAAACGGGAGGAAGAGAGAGAAAGTTGTCTCCTTCGTAGGTTCTAAAAACCAATCGTTATCGCCATCAACAAGTCGTCGTCCTCTATTGCGATCCAGCAGGCACTGTCTCCTCCTTTTTCCTTTGCCATCTCGACCTTGCTTCCCCATTTCTATCTTGCAATCCATCTCTCTCCTTAAATTGAAAATTTCTTCGCCATTCACCGATAATCTCCAGCATCAACTGGTGACATAAACTGCACCAAAAAAGGAGGTGATCCTTCTGATATCTTTCTATCTTCCACACCCGCCAGCAGATGGGAGGTCGAAACTAAGAATCCGAGATATTCTAGCTCCGATTTCAGTCGAACAACAGGGCATTAAGGCGCATGACCATTGGCAGTGGATCCATGATGCTCTGAGCTTCACATTGGCAGTATACGATAAATCCCTGGTGAAACTCCGGTGACGGGTAACCGACAAAATTAGTTTGATCTCTATAGAAATGAACTAAAATTGTTGAATATCAACTTGAAAATGGTGTGTGCACTACCAAAATTATTTCTCCTTAAGTTCTTTAAATAAAGTGAACTAGATAAGGAATGAGTTGAGATTAGTTAGTATTACATAAAAATTTATAGACTGATGAATTAAGATTGATGCAGAAATTTTAATGTGGTTTGAATAGTAGCAAGGTAATAAATTGAATAAAATTCAGTTCTAATTATTACTCTCTCCGTTCTTTTTTATTGTCACTTTAAAGTAAAATTTAAATTCTATTTATCTATAATTTTTAGACTTTTAATGTAATTTAATTTACATTTTCAATTTATTTTTTTTTCAATAAAGTTAGAACCAATCAGATTTGATAATTTAGTTTTAATCACGTAATTTAATATTAAATTTAAGTTCATTTATTTTTTCTTAATACTAGTGAAAACAACAAAAGTGACTGATAAAAAAGAACGGATAGAGTAATATGAAGAGTCGAATATAGTAGAATAAGAAATTAAAGACACGAATTCTATCATGCGGGTTGTTAGACCGAGCCAAACTATATATACTTAGTTTATTTTCTTGATTTATGAGCATAAATTTATTAAGATGTAAAGCCTATTGCTATATCTCTTTCTTGATTTGATTATGTGTTGTCTCTATGTACGTTTAAAGCTATAAGTTTGTTTTATGTGAATTTGACAAATTGACTAGGGAAATGTAAGTTTGCAAATTAATATGTCTATGCTACAAAATAGGGATTTCTATACAAAAGTATTCATTTCACGTGGTAAACACTCTAAAATGGGGTAGGAGTTGTCCAACATGTAGTTATATTTATGATTTACAGTTTATGGTGATTTTTGATGATTTTTTTCTTTTCAAAATGAATAATTTAGAATATAATAAATACTCATGGCAATATGAATTTTTCTAAGTGAAATAAGGTGATATTACTAATTTTGCCACATGATTTTTACTATCAATCCATGATAATTGAACAAAAGCTATGGGTTGGAATATAAATGAAACTTGAGATTTTAATATTTGTTTATATATAAACTAATTGAAAAGAAAATGGCTAATTAATATGAAAACTTAAATGAATGAAGCATAAGGTGGATTATAGTATGATTAAAAGAATTTAATGTTGGAGAGATGCATGGGATAAATAGTATGAGTATGTAAATATGGGCATACGACTTGTATTATGCATGTGGATTTTTGAAAATGCTATAATCGTATATGTTATTAAGAAATTTTTGTAATTTTGATGATCAAGTGGAAATGGCTATGGCAAAGAAGGGCACTATGGTGCCGGTGATTGTAAACGGCATTGATTGTAAAAACAGGGAAATGGAAATGATATAAAAATTTTGTTATATGCTTATAATATAATATTAAGGAATAAGAAAAAATATAGTATTGTTATTGCTCATGGTAAACGGTAGGAAACTAATTAGGTAAGATACCTAAGATACAATTGGCCGATCATAGAGATGGAACTATAGTTAAGCATTAATGCCGACCCATATTTTAGGTTAAATGAGAACCTACAAAAAAGAAGTGAGGGTAGTGCTCGGTTGTGGCCTCTCGAGATTTGGTGTAAAAAAAGCAGTGTTCGGTATTGATCTCTTTTTACACAGGAAATTAGAATGTAGTGTCAGATTTTGACCGGTCAATCCAAATAGGTCTATAGGATTTCAGTTTTGTGTATCCACTTTGGTGAATTCTTTCGAATTACTTTAGGCAATAAATATTTTATTTAAATAAATGATCTTGCAAAGCAAATGACATAAGTGAATTGAGTTTACACATATATACGATATGTATGCTTTAACAGCTTTATTATAGAATTTTGTATGGCACGGCACGAATAACTGTGCGCAAATGAAAATTTTAATTCTTAAGTAACAATATTAAATTGCACATGGATTGTGAGAAATGTAAATAGACATACAAGGCAAATGTTACCTGTATATTATTTTTCATTAGCAAATTGAATAGTTTACAGATTTTTACATGTCTTTATTTCAAATTAGATATGCCTATATATATATATATATATATATATATATATATATATATATATATTACGTAGTTGTACAAGTTAATGTTTGTATAATAAACTATTTTCCTATACAATGTATCTATGCTCAAAGATAAGATAAGGTGATTTATTTTAGGGTTATGGTTCTTTATATAAGTGTGTTGTATTATTTGTATATACTGGGATTATTATCAGCAGAGAAGTAAAATTTGATTGTCACTACTAAGCTTTTAGCTCAGCGCAAGTTGAAAAAAAGTGTTTTTGAAGCATAAGAGATAAATTCCATGGAGTCAAAGAAGTGAATATAAGCAGAAAGATAGAAATGATATATTTGGGGTTTTATTTATTACTTTGGCATGTATACTAGTAAGGTTTATTTTGGTATTTAATTATGTTATTATGGGTGCAAAGTTATTGTAGTCTTTTTTTATTCATGTAGTACCTATAAAGATAAGGCAAAAATTAAGAGATTCCTATGTAATTATAAGGAATACAACTTGTCATCTTTAATTGATTGATTGATGGAATGCTAGAGGAAGGGATAAAAATTTGCGTATGGAATTTGTATTGATGTTTGGGTGTAGGACAAAATTGATATAGAAGTCTTTCTTTTTTTATGTTTCCTTTATAGGCCGTGGCAAAGCTAGGGTTTAAAATTAAGGTAAGCAAAAATATAAATTATATTTAAAATTAAAATATAAGTTTAGGAGAAGCGGATCAAAATAAAATTTTAAATGAGTAAAACTATTTATTTAATATATATATATATATACATTTAAAATAAAAAATATATATATAAAATTGTCCCCATTCCTTTCCACCTGGCGTCGTCAGTGTTTATAGGAGGCATTGGAGTTATTTAGGGGAAATTTTACCAAAATTTCTAGAAAATTTATAATAACTATCTAGAGAAATTAAGTATTTCAATAGGGAATTTTGTGGTTTTTACATTTGTGGGTCATATATATAATTGTAGCATTCGATATCTAGTCCATTTATTAAACTGGGTTTAGGGTGTTACACTATCACTCTCCATACTCATAGATCTTGCACTTTAAAACTGATAACAGAAGGAAAAAAAAAACATTTTATTATCATAAGTATGAACATTAGCACTAGAGTCTATTCACCAATTATTTGAGTTAAAAATTATATTTAACTCTGATCTAGAAATAAAGTACTTATGAGATGAGGAAAGAGAGTTAGGTTTTGAAGCTTCGATGCTTTGGAATGTTGTTCATGGCGTTTGAAGCAATTTTTGGCAACATGATTGATCTTTCCATAAACCCAACATTCTAAAACTTTTTTCTAATTAAAATTGTTATTTTTTGGTTTAATATTATTAAAATTGCCAATACCACCAAAATTTTTCTTATGAGCAATTTTCTTGAAATTCTTGATTTTAGGCTTATGAATATTTTCAATAATATTATATTTTGCATGAAATAAGAATTTTATTTTATTGAAATACGGTGCCAAATTAAATGTTGTGAGATTTTTAAATAAACAGGCTTAAAAAAAGAAGCAAAATTGTAGTTTATTTATGAAAACGAAAAATTGATTTTAAATAGGAGACTTTTAAAAAGTAGGTTAATGAAAAGTTGAGTAAAAATAGGAAGTTGATTTTAAATAGAAGACTTCTTAAAAAAGGGGTTAATGGGAAATTGAGTGAAAATAAGATTCTTATTGAAAAGTGGTATTCTAAAAATAGAAATTAAAAAAAATGATATTTTTATAATAAAAAAGGTTAAGGTAGTTTTTTTTTTTAAAAAAACACACAATTAGTTTTGTATGGTATTTTTGTGAAAATTGATCGGTGTCTAGTAACGTACCAAATCGACTAGTAATATAGAGAAATAAGATTAAAAACCTGAATATTATACCCAATGGAATATGAATTTCTAAGTAAAATATCTATATTTGAGTTGAATTATTCTGAGATTATTTTTCAAGTTTTTAAATTGAAAGCAAGAACTAAACTAAATTAACAGTAAAGCAAAATAAAAACAAAAACTAGACTAACATAAATTAAATATAGAGCAATAACTAAAACACTTTTGCTAAATGAACTATCCATCTCAACTTTCATTGCAATGACTTAAATCAAAAGTAACACAAGTGATTATGAAAAAATCATTTAAATAAAAATAGATATCTTATTCAGACTATCATTCTAAGCATTAAATCTTCTATTCAGGAATAATCTAACACCTAGCATAAAGATCTTGTTTTAAACTCCTAAACATCTGTTAAACTCTTTTTCAAGCAAACTTAATTTTAATTTATTCTTAGTTTAACTTTTCTTTGTCTTAATCAACTCTTACCAACATACAACTATCTCAAATTTTGAATATAATCATGCATCAATTCTAATGAATTAATCCAAAAACATGTATATCATAGATCATACTTGAAATCAATCATCAACCATTTATCAAATAAGTTAATAATCAACTCATTAACAATCAAAGATAAGAAGTTGCTCAAGAACTGAGAAATAATCAAACTTGGATTGATAAAGCTCAAACTAAGTTATTACAATAAAAGTATGAGTGTTCAAATTTTTCTCAGCAAAAGTAAGAAAAACTACTTACCGAACATGATTAAAATGAAAGAAAAACTAAAATAAAGAGATACAATAGTCATGAAGCTTCAAACTTTCTCTTGATGATTTATCAGAATAACAGTAGAAAGCTTAAATCTTTAAGAGAATTGTTAACAAAACAAGAAAAATTAAGCTAAAAACTATTGTACAAAATTAACTAAAGAAAACTAAGTTAAAACTAAAGAAAATTCGTAATAATAAACCTACTCTAGGTCTAACTAACTACTCTTCAAGTCTGGTGCTTTGTCTTGCTTTTATAGTTGGATTATACTGCCAAAAGAAAAATTTTCGGTGCTTTAAAACTTCCTAAACTAAATATAAATTGAGTTTTAGTGAAATAGGAAGTCTTTAATTGACAAAGGCCTTAAGGAACTCGGGTGAGTGGTTAAGAGCTCGGGTGAGTGATTTTTAACTTAGGAGAGTGCTTTTACTTACTCGAGTGAGTGGTTTTAGCACTCTCCCGAGTACTTCTTCTCTGTACTTCATGAGCCTTTTGCTTCAAAATTACACAATTACAAAATTGCCCGAAATCTTCTCTTTTCTTTAATTAAGTATTCCTTTTCTTTAGTTTAGCCCTTAAAAACACCAAAACTTGCAATTAAACCTACAAACACACAAATTAAATAATTATACATGAAATCAACCAAATTAATACTAAATTAATCAACTTAAACATATAAAAGCACACTAAAATCATTTTATAATTCACAATTACCAAAAATTCCATTGAAAAATATGTTGAATGATCTAAATAAATGATTCATCATTTTAGGAAAAGTTATCAAGGTTATGGTGTTGGTAATTTCATACTTATCCCTAATTTCTTTAAGGTCCAAAGTGGTCACCTTAGAGGATTTTTCTGTTGCAACGTGTTTAGAGAAATATTTTATAGTCTGAATAATTAGATGAGGTATAACTATATGAACTCTTTCTACATTAGCTCATACTCCCCTCCACCATTCGAGGAAGACTCGGATTCAACATCTACAAGCTCTAAGGATATTTTGCTAAAAAAGGCCATAAAAATCCAAATAAGGATAAAAAAACTTACTTTTCAAATGAGAAAATGTGTTCTAAAAGAAATAAAATTGGTTTAAGAAATTTTAGATGATCAAAAGATATGTAAAAGAGAAGAATAAGTAAATTAAAAAGTAAGGAAAAAATGAGGAGTTAAGCCTTTTATAGGCCAAAAAAAAAAGTTGATAGGTGTTGAACCAACATCCAATCGTCAAGTGACATGTCACACTATGACACATACCGAACCCCTAATGCAACTAGCTTGTTCTCGAAAGCCTGCTCTTAGGGCTCAAGATTTAATGATGGTTTATTTAACTTGTGATGGCTGGTCATTTCGCAATGGACATGGATTCAACCCAATTTGCCAAGTTTTGAATCTCAAAAAGGCACGAGACAGCATCTCAGGTATCCTTATTCCATTATTGGTGATCAATCTACAAGAGCGTTTGTTGGGCATAGAGATAAATTTGAGACCTCACTCTTATTTATACCTTGATTAATATTGTATAAGTGAATTTTGAGATTATTTATTTTCTCTCTTCTCACATGAGTTATCATGCTAGAAAAGTCAAAGCACACCTAAGCATGTGTGGAAAGCAGTAAAGCATGTTATAGAAAGCAATAAAAACATGGCATAGAAAAGAGGTAAAATTATTATATAGAATTATGCCTACTTAAATAAATGAATAAGTAAATCATACATAAAATGAAAAATTTATTGAATGTCATTTTAGGTGAAAATATTGGTTTCCTCATGCATATTTTATAAAAAAATATTTTATATGTGTACTTTGAGGAAAGTAGGGATAAATGATCTCAGATTATTATGAAAAATTTGTGTTAATTTATATGCAAAAATCATTTACATTTTAAGAAAAAAGGTTATATCTTGTGTGTAATTTTACAGTACAAAAATAGGACAATGCATGATGCATACTCAATTCATGCAGCATGTTATAGCACGCATATGCTAAAACAATAAATAAATACAGCTAAATATATAACATATAATGATATATAATAAATAAATAAATAAATAATATAAAAATAAATGGAAATTATGAGTGTGAATATCGGTATGAAGATAAATGTAGAAGCATAAATAACAATAAATAATAACATGAATTCATAATAAATAAATATAGCAGTAGTAGTAATAATAGTAGTAGTAGTAAATAAATAAGCATACAATAAATGTAATATAAAAACTGTAACATAAAGAATAAATGAATTTATAAATGTAACATATATACCTATGTATATATAAGTATGCGAAAGAGATAGCCAAATCACCATACATGCATGCAAAAGGTGGAATGAGGGATGAGAACAGAGGAAAAGAGATTGTCTGTCAACGGTCAAAGCATGGAGTAGAAAGCAGACGTGCACCAGCGATGGGCGCAAAGGTGCGTGAGCAACGAGAATGAAGAGTTGCATCATAGCTCGTCATTCGACAATAAGTGACGGGCGTCACTCGGTCTTCTTTCGTGACTCAAGCCAGGAAACAAACTAGACAACAAGCAAAATGGGATTTTGATCCTAAAAGCAAAATCAATCAAGCAAACATGCAAAAATGATATAAAAAAAAATCACTGAAAACCATTTTATAAGGATCTAGTGCTTTGTGGCTTCTTCCTTCCCATTTCTTGCTTTCTCTGTTTCTTGGTTTTGAAAATACAAAAAGTTAAAAGAGAGTTTTTTTTGTCTCTTTTTAGAGAGAGAGAAAGCCCCCCACCCCCCCACCCAAAAAAAAAAAAAAAGCGATTTGATCAGGCTTTAAATAATTTCCTCATGAGCATTAAATGTTTAAATAAAAATTTGAAAATACCCCTATAAAATTCTATCCTGCAAGCTATGAAAATTAGAAAATCATCCAATGATGAGCATCACTTATAGGAACCAATGGGCATTGCTAGTTTGGAAGAGAATTTAGGATGGAAATGCCCATTTAGTCATGAATCGGATGAGTTGTACCCATGACTCACTAACTCAAGGCGAGTCATAAGCAAGAAGCAGGAAGGAATGAGTCATAGGTGAGTGACGGGTGTCCCTCATCCCATAATTAAAATTTTGTCATTAAAACCTCATTTCAGCCTTCAAAAAAGTATAAAATAGGAGATCCTAAATAAACCTTGTCAAAACATAAAAATCGAGAGGAGAGTCTAGCACTTTTATTCCTTGTTTATATATGAGAAACATCTTTCTTATTTGGTAATCTTGATTAGAAGCCGTCTCGAAATCCAGTATCTATACACACGTTTTACAAAACATCAAAAGCAGAATAATTTTTTACTGTTGTCATCTTCAATCAGAGCAAATGTTGAAAATTCCAATCAAATGCATATCTAATTAAATTTATCAAATATTATCATCAAGATTAAACCCATCCATGAAGTATCTAATTAAATTTACTTGGTGTTTCATATCATTAGAGCTTTCTACCTGATTAAATTGTCATACCAAATATAACCTAGAAATTTTCTACAATCTACATATTAATTTATTAATTCCCATAGATTGTGCAACAATATTTTATAATGATTGTTTTCGGTTTATAACTTTTTGTTATTTAGTTTGATTTCTTTAAATTTATGAGATCGACTAATGCAGAATTTGATACTATTGGATCTATAATTAGGGCAATCCTTCTAGTAATATATGCTTTATGCATAAAACAATAATTGAATCTATAATCTCGTCTAAAAGAATCCGAACTCGTTAGCATTCGAACTAACAACCGTTGCTATATTTTATATTTTATAATTTAGTACCTCCATTTCTTTTAAGCATCACTTTTGGAGTTTTTTTTGTTTCACTTCAAATGTCGATTTATAGATTTTAAAAAATAATTTAATGTATTTTTCAAAATTTAAGCCAAAATTTAATGCATTTTTCCTATTTTATTCTTGTCTTAATATTTTAAATGCATTTAAATTTTTATTGTCACTTTTTTCTATACTATTTAATGAAAAGACAACATATTCTATTACTAATATTTTTTATAATACTAAGATAAATTAATTGTTTTCTTAATGCGTGATTATTAATTGATTTCTTATTAATTGGAGAGAAACTCGGTGGATCTATGTGAATGAGTGACCAACAATTCAACTTTGTGCATTATGGTGCACCTGTGCATTGATATATATATATATATATATATATATATATATATATATATATATATATATATATATATATATATATATATATGGTGGTCTAATTTATTTCATTGATGTGACTTAAAGGGGACCTATTTCATCTTAATTAGATTTGTGTGGTTAATTAAGAAAATAAGATAAAGCATCGTCATCACCTAATTCGATGCGCATAACAAGATTGTTACTCACGAGGAAGCCCCGTGTCATCTGAGATCACCGACGTCAGCTTGCGCTTCAGTATTCTCTCGGTCTCTCCACGCTAAAGTCAAACGACCGATGGCCAAAACCTATATTATTAAGATCGGATTGAATAAAAAAATTAATAAGGCTGAAAGTTCGTGCTTCAATTAATTTAATTAAATTTAATTAAATTTTTTTTTATTTTTAAAATATTATATTTATTATAATTTTTTAAATATTATTATATAAAAATTAAGAAAATATTCATTAAAATATTAAATATATATCATAAATATTATAATAATAAATTATAAAATATAATTTTAATTTTATTATTACAAATAATTAATTATAGATTTTTAATATCATATATTAAAAATATAAAAATAAAATTATATCATAAAAATAATTTCATGTTTAGATGTAATACTAATGAAGTAAACACAAAAAATATTAACCTTTCATATATGAGTATAATTATATTTAATTGTAATAAATTTAAATAGATAATAAGTATATTAAATAATTAAATGACTTTTTTAGAATTTAAAATTATAATGTTTTAAATAAATAAATAATAAAATATATATATATATATATATTTTTAAATTTTCATTATTTATTTATTTGAAAAAAATTAATATTTTAAATTTTAAAGATATTACTTAATAATTTAATATACTATTACAATATTTCAAATAGATAATAAGTATATTAAATTATTAAGTGACATATTTAGAATTTAAAATACTAATTTTTTCAAATAAATAAATAATAAAAATTTAATATATATATATATATATATATTTGATTATAATGAATCAAAAATATAATAAATATATTAAATTATTAAGTGATATACTTAAAATTTAAAATACTAATTTTTTTCAAATAAATAAATAATGAAAATATATATATATCTGTGTGTGTGTGTGTGTTGGGGGGGTGAAAATATACAAAAAAAAAGATTTTTTACCCTTTTTAGCAAAAATTCGATTCTATCCGATTTTTCGAATTTTTGGCTCAATTCGATTTTTCTCTGTTCAATTTAGTTTTTTACCAATCCAATTTTTAATGATTGAACCAACTGATTGACCAATTGATTCATAGTTAAACCAATTCAATTGATCGATCTGTTCCGATTTTAATAACTATGGCCAAAACCTTGATACTACGAGTATGTTGTGATGAAAAATTATCCGGTGCTTAATTATATAAAGTAATAATTATATTAAGTAACTGATTAATTTTATATATGTTTTTTTATTATATATATTGACATTTATATTTCATTTGATAATATTTAATTATATTTTTTTATATTTTAAAGTTTATATTTTAATATTTAATTTTATTTAAAATTTTTTATCTATGTTTAAGCATGTTAATTTTTAAAAATATTCATTAAATCCACTTTATAATATTTTATAATTTTTATTTTAAATTTTTTAGCCATTTGAAATTGAATTAAACTTCATTTAATACTTTTATAATTGTATGTTTTATATTTTAGTAGCTAACAAAAAAAAATACTAGTTAAGCAAATCAAAAAATTTGAAATCGATAAAGTTGTTAATGGTTAGTAATTTTGAAAATTCGATTTTAATACATCAATTAATTTTTTCTTAATATCGATTCATATTTACCCATAATATTAATTTCTAAGATGGTTAATTAGAGTTTAGAACTTGATTATATATTGTTACACTTAAAATAAAAAATAAAATTATTTATTTATTAAGAATGTACTATGTACCTTAATTGCAACTATAAATTATAAACTAAAAAATCGTCCCCTGCAAATTGCAATTACACAGCAAATTATTTGTTATTATGTGGACAACTGTATGCTGTTTTTTTTCTTTTTTCCAAATCCATGCAAACAAGGACATTGGAATTTTAAGAATTGTGTTGGATTCAGCTGTAATATACTTTCTGCATTCTTCATATATTCCTTTCCTAAATTGCTCCGCATTCCCAGAGTTATCATCAATAAAAACTAAAATTTTTTCAATGTGGATAAATTTAATTTTTTCTATTGTTAATTAATTAAAATATTTAATATAATATTTTTAATAGTATTTGCTATCTATGGTGCTAATTTAAACTGAACTCTATATACTATTGAACTAATGTATTAATTTCTTTCTTTTTTTTTTTTTAAATAAAATGCTTGCAATAATAATGTTTAGTTCCTTGTTTACGAATGCTTGTTAGAAACTCGTATTCTTTTAATAATACTTCATGTTTTTGTATTATTTAGAATTCATGAAAAATTTGTCAAAAGTAATCCTAAAAATTTCAGTCAATAGGGGAAGTACGATCCCAATGACAAGAGCAGCAAGAACTTATGTTATACTATGTTTTTATTTGAAATTTACTTGTCCAACTAGTTTGAACATTATATGTTTGATATTTAATTTTAATTTTTAAGTATTTTGAACATTTTTAGTTTATATTTATAGTTTGAACATAATGTTGAATTATGTTTGGTTTTTAATTTTAATTTTTAAGTTTCTTGAATATTTTTATTTTTTTTATAATTGCATCTTCTAATTGTAGTGATTAACCAAAAAATATTAGTTAATCAAACTAATCTCGATTTTTTCAAAACACTAACCATTAATCACTCCAACACAATCAGTCAATCGATTTTGATTATATATATATATATATATATATATATATATATATATATATATATATAATCAAAATCGATTGACTGATTGTGTTGGAGTGATTAATGGTTAGTGTTTTGAAAAAATCGAGATTAATGAATTGATTATTTTTTTAATAGACCGGTTAACCCGTCTATAATCACCCATATTTTTTAATACCTATCAAATTTTATTTACTTAAAATTTTTATAGTACTGATGTAAAATTGAGGTGTAAATTTTTCTAATTAGTTGAATTTTAGTTTAATTAAAATCATAAATATATAATTAATAGAATTACCAAAATTAATTTTTATTTATACACTTGAATTTTGGTTAATATCTTTGAAATTTTTAATGATAACAGGGTCTAGCAGCAACCCAGTTCATTGAAGTTTATGGGCCTAATCCACTAGTCCGGTCCCGAGATTGCTTCACCAAACTATGAGATAAAAAGATTATCCCATTTGAAAAGAGTCAGAGTTCTTCTCGGAAAGGAATTCCTCCGGTAGCTTCCTAATCAAAGTGGAATTCCTAGCTTATATAATGAGCTTGACTTATATACAAAGCCCTAAGCTTTTTCTCATTACCCTATCGAATCACCTGCTTACTGACTTGATCGTTAGAGCTTCCCTTGTCGGAAAACTCCAACCGGTCTTTTTCATATCTTTTTTAGGTGTTCGGTGCACTATAGAAAGTTCGATTCGTCATCATTTGGTGCGGTGAGCATAGACCATGGACCATTTCCAAGACTTCAGTCTCATCCCTATCTCCTTGGAGGACCAGCATGACCAAACCAATCAATAAGCTCCCCCTGCCCCACAACAATTCATCCCACCATCCAATGATCCACCATCCCCTACAACATTCGTCCTTAGCATCGATGGACCCACCCTTAAAAAAGTTTGATCCATCTTGGCGACACTATTAGCTATAGCTGCCTAAGTGCCCTATACCACACCTTCATAGCCTTTCCAGCCACCCGTTAGATATCCTTTCGCATCAATCATGCCCCCCTCACCTAGGTCCACCATTACCCTAACAAACGAGCAATTTGAAAGACTCGTTGAAGATCGAGTATAGAAATACCAAAACAGAAACACCCTGCAGTACCAATGCAGCTTTCGATTGCCCCTATCTTAAGAAATCATGGCTATCCCTTTTCCAAAAATTTGATTACCCAATTTGCTCAAATACAACGGAAACGTTGACCCCTAAGCCCACTTGGACCAAATTCACCATACAATGTTAGTACTGACTATGGACGATGCCGTACTATGCAAAATTTTTTGACAAACACTAACAAACTCTGCCCAGATCTGGTTTCGAAGTACTTCAAGTAGTTTAGCGATATGTTCATCACAAAGTTCGTAGTTATCTGACCTATAAAGATGTCAGCTAACCTGAACCAAGTGCTTCAAGAGAGGGGCGAGCCCCTTCGGGCTTACATAGAGTGGTTTAACATGGTGACAATGGATATTTAGAATCTCAATCTTGAAGTGGCAATAAATGCCTTAAACTAAAACACAAGATGTCAAGACTTCAATGACTCGTTGAGCAAGAAGCCCCTAAATGACTTCACCGAGCTCATTTCCCGAGCTCACAAGTATATCAAAATGGATGAAGTTCACCAGTTGTGGCACAGCACATACAAGGAAACAAGCACAAAAAGAGAAGACTGGGGGTGTGCAACGGTCGGTTCGGTTCAATAATCGAACCAAAATAATTGAAAACCAAAATTTTGAAAATTTAATTAACCAAACCAAATCGAAGTAATTAAATAATCGAACACAAATCGAACCAAATTTTTTGGTTGGTTCGGTTAACCGAAAAATAAAAAATTAAAATTATGTTTTGAAAAAAAAATTGTGTCTAAAAATTATACAAAATTATAAATTATAATATATTAAAATAAAAACATCCAAATTGTACAAAATACAAGTTTAAATTAAAAATACAATCCCAAAATATATAATTAATAATACAATAAAAACAGTTGAATATTTTTTTATCCCATCGACTTTCAATTTAATTGTTAAAAATTTAAATTATTACCTAAAAAAATAGATATGAATAATTAATAAATATACTCATATAATTTTCAACTCAAAATAAGATAATTTACATATACAAAATAATTATTAAATTAAAAAACTAAATATATATATAATTAATAAAACTTCGGTTCGGTTCGATTTTTTTACGGTTTTCTCCTTCAAAAATAGAACCAAACCGAATAACCGAAATTTTATTAAATACAAAATCGAAACCGAATTGAATAATCGAAAACCAAACCAAATTTAAAAAATAGATCGGTTTGGTTCGATTTTTCGATTTTAACCAAAGTTTGCTCACCCCTAGAGAAGACACGAAAAGAACAAGGCCGAGATAGTGGGAGCAAGGGTAAGAGTGAGTCGAGGGCATACAGAGGATCTAACTAATCAAACTGGGCTTATATAGTCGACACCCCTCACTCCGCGGATAGGAAGAAAGATAGGTTCACACCCCTAAATGCCACTAGGTCCAAGATCTTAGTATGGATGAAATAGAACAAGCAAGTTAGTTGGCCCAGACCGATGATGGAAGATCCAAATAGGGAACAAAGCCGTTACTGTGCCTTCCACAGGGACAAGGGTCATGAAATAGAAGAATGCTGCCAGCTCAAGAGAGAAATAGAGCACATGGTGTGGAAAGGCAATTTGGCACAGTTCGTAATATAACACCTATACTATAACTTTGACTGCTGATTAAAGCGATAAGCCAAAAATTTTTTTCAACCCATTAATTCTTAGCTACCACTTCTTTTCTATTAATAATAATAATTAAAGTAAAACTTGTCGATTGACCCATATCTGTCTAATTTACTATTCATTAATTAAAAATTCGGTAATATAACGTCTTAAAAACTTGCCTATCCAATCTAAAAAGCAGATAATTCACAGCCCCTTAGGGGCACGATGATTTATAAGCAATATATATACATATATTCTAACCATCTATACATCACAATATATACCCATACAAAATCCACTTCCTGTCAAGGTATATATTTACAAAATACATATATACATATACATGCAAATACATAAAACATTCTTAATTAATTCTTTTCCCTACAAAATTGGTCCCTCGGTGTACTAATGCTTCAAACCTTCTTTAGAACCTACACGCAGTAACAAATACGTGCTAAGTATTAAATATACTCAATGGTGACTAAAAATCAAGGTATTTCCCAAACAAGCACAATTACATTGATTATTCAAAAATTCATTAATTTTTTTTATCAAATACCATTACCCAACCATTTTACATATAATACAAGTTAAAGTCATCGTTTTGAAAAACTTTTCCATTTAGTCCTTATTTTCTCATTTAATTACAAAATTGCCACTAGTTAATTATTTTTCATTTTCAATCTATTAATTGGTATACAAATTACCAATTAACCCTTATTTTATCATTTTTAGGTAAAATTACATTTTGGTCCTCCAAAATTTCAAAAGTTCATTTTTAGGCTGGTTGTTCACTAAATTATCATTTTACCCTTTTTAATCATTACTTCAATATTTTTACTTATTAATCTCATCATTTAGAAAAATTACCATTTTGTCCCTAAACTTTTTATTTCACTTCAATTAGGTTTTTTTTCTAAACTTCATTTTTACATTTCTTTTTGCACTTTTAGCTCATTTTTACATTTATACCCTTAGTACAATCCGGACAGAAATCGGCAGACCGGATATATGGAACGTGGATCCTATAGGGCCATAGTACAAACTGAGAAATGACCCTGTAACACCCTTCTGAACAGTCTGACTGAATATGAGATAACCTGAAATTTTTTTGTTTTTGTTTTCTCTTTTTAACTACTCTGTCTACTGCAGACTTGCCCACCATGCCATACTTATAAATTATAAATTAACTACATTGATTAATCTATATTATCTAATTAACTAATTTCCAAATAAAAATTCGGCAATATAACGCCTTAAAACTTATCTAACCCACCTGCAAATCAAACAATTTCTCAGCCCTTTAAGGGCACCACAAATCATAAATAATTTTCCACATACATCTCATTCATCCATTCTCATTATTAATCATATTTCCTAAGACAAATCATTATTACATATTACATTCTAAAACTATTAGAATACTCCAAAATAAAGAACAATTTATATTAAAAGTTCCTTGTTACATTTATACACCTCAAAGGTGATCAGTCCACACTAGATCCCTTCTTCTGATGGAGAACCGAAGCAGCTGTCCAACCAAGGACAAACCTATCCTGATACCTACAGGGATAATAAAACCCGTGCTAAGCTATAAAGCTTAGTGGGGAACAATATAATCTAAAGATACTCTTTACAACACAGTACATAACCTCAATTATAAAAATATAAAGTTTAATAATATTGTCGTTAATACCTCTAATTACCTTGGATCCAAGCTTTTCATTTAGCAATAATCACAAACATAAAAGAACATCATTAATTGTTACCACAAAAAACGTTTAGCATAATTCCTACATATCTATATATATGCATCAGTAAAATATAGTATGCAATATAATTTCATTTTCATGTAATCATTAAAACAATCTTAGTTAGGTTCATTATATATTACATGCCCCACATCATATCACATATTATGCACTTGACCTATAACAGAGTTGTATACATACTCATATTATATAAACAAATATAACCAATTAAGAAATTAGCTTATGACTTTCAGAAACTATATAAGTGAAGACAAATTCCTCGTATACTATACGTACTCATAATATACATATACATAATGTAAATATATAGAATTATTGATTCACATACTTATCAATATTATAACTTTGCAATTTATTATCCATTTGATGTACTTATACAAGAGGATAATTTGATGCATATTAGCTCTGAACTATAACATTTCTTATCTTTTATACTTTTTAACTTATTTTTATATTAATGCCCCTAGAACAGTACCGACAGAAATACTCAGACTGGATATACGGGATATGGACCCCATGGGCCACAACAGAATGAGAAATGACCTCCAGAATCATTTCTCATATAACATATGAACATATGACAGTACGTATAATATATATACTATGGAGATCAACGATTCAACCATAGTAAAGCAAGTCACCATGACTTACACCGCGGTATAGAATCCCTATGGCTAGCCAATTATATCCTGAGCTAGTTTTTACTGCCAGACTATTTTCTAAGGGCGTAAAAGATCACTTGCTTTCAGTACATTTATCAACTTTATCAGCATTTCAATCCAGATAATACAGTTATTCAGAACATTCAATATTTTTGTACAGTTTGTGAACCATCATTCACTTTAGTCAGGAATTATTTCACAATAATTCAGCAAATTATCTTTAAAACATGTTTTAGTCATCTGAGAAATCTATTTTATACATATTCTTTCAATTTACTTTACACAAGCTAATAATTATATATAAACAATACTTGTACTAGTCATGATAGTTCATTTCTAACTATGTTATGTTCATTACAAATAAATTCCTATACCATTATTTAGACTATTGATGCGAGAATCAACTTATAAACACAATCACGATAAAAGGACATACCTGTATCGTTCTTCATAATCATTTCTATTGTTCCACTGTACTTAATTTAATCATTAAACATTCATACTCTAATACTATATTTGATACATGCAGTCAATGCTTAACTTTTAATAGAAATATCTATGTAAGCATATAAATTTCATATTATACACTAAGGCAACAACATGTATGAGTAGAGCATTTTTAACAGTGTCTTATTAGAATCCATATGTTTTTGCATCAAGTTTAAATAACTATGAAAATCATATTGCTTATGATATTTACTAAATCATTTCAAAATAAGTTCACATTCCAGAAGTAAACCTCCATCATCTAACACGTACAATCCTTAAAATATCCGTAACTAACTTTAATATTAATAACCTACTAAATCTCAACTTATGTCAGAAATTCCAATTGACTTGTAATTAAAATCTACCTCTTAAGCATATTGTTAAATAATAGCTTCTTAATAACATATAACCAAACCTTAGCAACCAAATGCTTATAATTAGTGCTTATCAAAATTCAAGGCTGCTATAAGGGTAATTACACAAGAAAACTATACTTTTCCTCAATTCAGCTTATAAACTCCAAATATGATCGTTTACTTATAACCACTAATTTCCAATATTGTTTTCTATTACTATCTATAAAATTTCCCTTGATTAACGTTTTAAACCTTCAACTATAACTTATTTGGGTATTAATCACAAGAATTAATCAAGACAACATTACAAGTTTCAAGAGTAAGTAAAGTATTTTATTTATTTTTCAGCAAGTTTCACCCATACTACCATTAAATAATCGCAACTTCAATCTTAATAACCAATACAATTCATTACTCTTTAATTATCTTATAAACACTTTATGACAAATAAATCTCAAATACTAACATGCATACTCCATGTTAATTTTTAATTAAAAATCCTACTAAATTCACATCTTAAGTTCACTATCAAATATTGATTTCAGGAGCTGTCAATAACTCTCACATACCATTAATATGTATTAATAATCCTCCTGACCATATAACGTGCAATCAACTCAAATTAATTTCACCATTTACCTTCAATCAAGCTTAATTCCCAGTAACAATTCATACATACACTTAGGATCAATATGGCACTTACAGTCATAAAACTTTCTTGCATTCCCAGGCTAATAATTATATTGCAACATATAATCCAGGCAGACACAATTTAGTGCTGGTTACTTAGTCCTTTATATAATCTTAGTAATGCAAAACTTATTTTGTTTTTCTTATCATAACCTCATACAAATTAACCAAAGCTTGCAGTAATATTGTACATAAAATCAAATTCTTAGTATTATTTTTATATCAATCAAACACATATAAAATCAAAGGAGTTCCCGAACCTGTTAGTCAAATTTGCTACGATCTGCCTGTCATCAAGCTCGCCGGACCGGTCACCGGAGCTTACCGGAGACTCATTAAAGCTACCCATTGGTAGCTAGGACCACCGGTGGTTGCCAGATACCGCTCACGCGCCCCAACACCGTCGCACTTGGTCGAAATCGAAGCTGGAAGGTCCTGCTTCGTCGGAGGCCGATCTACCTGCTGCCGGCGAGTGGGGATGATCGGCGACCACCAAAAGAGCCGCCTCAACCTTACGAGTCCACCGGTGTTGTCAATCGCCTCCAGCGCCGTCAAGATCGTCGGAAAACAAAGAAAAAGGGAGAAAAGGAGAGCTTGAGCTAAAGTGGTAAACAAATCGGAAAAACCCACCGGAGAACGGCGCCGTTTTGGAAGGCGGTGGAGGCGGCGATCTGCGCCCCTTCACCGGCGTCGAGCAGGCGGTCCGTCCCCCTCCCTTCCCCGCTTCTCTCTTCCCCGATCCTCTCTTCTTTTTTTTTAATCATAATAATAATAATAATAATAATCATACTAATAATCATCATAATAAGACTACTAATAACAAGAATACCCCCCAGTTCTCGTTCTTTTTATTTTTTTTTACCCAAACCTATTTGTTTTATTTACACATACTCACCAATATTTGTTCTTTAAATTTAAACCCCACTTTTCTTTTAAAATCTCACCTTTTACAATTATTATTATTATTCTTTTTAGTATGTTATCGGAATTATCATAATATTATTTAATTCACACTTATTAATTAAAATCTTCATTTTTGACCCTTGCAAAACTGGTACCAAAAGGTACTATTTACCAAATATAATCAATTCAAATTTTTGGGGCGTTACAATTCTCCCCCACTTAATAAAATTTCGTCCTCGAAATTTATCTGAATAACAAAACTGTAGTTACTACTACTCATTTGTCCCCACGTCATGATATCTTCTGAACACTATAATAGAGTATATATTTTTCTTCATCACTCTGAAATACAAGCAGTCTTTTATCAAGTAACAGATCTTCTATACTCCTTTTTAAACCCCTTTATCACTTAATCACATCACTTCTCTCAACTCTAGATTATCTTGATCTCCATTGTTCAACTCAAAACTTTAATTTCTGTACATAAACTCTTTATTACGCAAGATCCATATTTACTGATGTTTCAGTAACTAATAGTCATCAAACATCTCTTTTATCTTAATGAGACCCTTATTCAATACAACTGACAAAATCTATGCTGGATTCCAGCTATAACCTCTTACTAGTATAACAAAACTGCCACTAACAAAACCACATACAAAGCATGTAATTGCATGACTATGAAATAACATATGCATATGTAGACTATGAAGCATGTGGCCACATGACTGAACTGTATGCATGTATATCGTATATCTATACATGGACTGAAACACAAATGTACACATGCAGGACTAATGCATAATATTAGTGGCAGTGTATACTAATTGGGTTAACAGAATCACCCAGAAACATTACTTCATAATTAACGAGATAACAAAGAGTTAAACTCTGGTCCTAAATCACCAACTTACTTATTTATACTCACAATGTCTGAGGAATCTGATAACAACAAACTTGTCTCTTTAAAATTCACTCATTCCATATGCCATGTACATAAATTACTTGTAGTACTTCCTTCGCTTATGCACTCACGCCGATCTTCGAATTAGGTCATCCTTATCAAAACACATAAAATTCTTTTTGAAACATGATATTGCAATAATCTCTACATACGCTATTAATGCACTTCTATCATCTTTCTTACTAATCGATCAAACTCTATAGTCCTCTTAACAATACCACTTTTTACAACTATACCAATATAAGGAAACGATTTTTTGCCTATAGTCCACACAGAATATCCTTAATACTTCTCAGCTTCTTTGACATTTCAAAAATGTTTACAATCATTCTCTAACCTCAAAATCAATCATCATAGACAACTATCAATCAAGAAATGAGAAACATATAAGAAACTCCGTCAAAACATTTCCTTCCATCTAGGTCAAGACCATAGTTTTATCTACTAATTATCAAAGTTTCACTCTTATACTATCATCCGTTTTCCTCAATTATATATTCACATATTACACTTGGTTCCTTCCATTACAACTATATCACTATACTATGATCATTTCCTAATTCATACAATAATATCATCTATACTGTTTCATTCAAATATAGACATATATTTCACCTTTATTCACTATCACCCATACAAAAACTCTTATATCTATTCTTTTCAACTTAATTTTGCAATGCTATCTAAATTACCCCAAAAATAATGAATTACATTCAATTGCCCATACTGATCAGGAAGTCTCTAACAAATATATAGAGCATCTTATCATCCTTTACATACCATCATATCAATTTCAACTATCATATTTTTATCAGAACACAAATAACGCGTCCTCAATCATTAACTCTTTCTCAATCATTAACTTTAAATGATCCGGATATGCTTTTCAACAGTCTTATGTTATACTTCAATCTAATATCAGAGAATGTTAACTGCTGAAAATTCCCTCAATATCATCTTACTATCTCAAAATCATGGTCCTACTAATTACTCCAATATAAACAACATCGTAGGTCGACCATTTATATCAAATTATCCAATTCCATATCAAATCAACACAGAATATTGATATCTGCACTTAACCAATCCATCAGAACTTTCAAGAAACATATTCCTAATCTCACATTACCCAAAAAATCAAAACCTAAGCTCTGATACCACTAAATGTAACACCCTTCTGAACAGTCTGACTGAATATGAGATAACCTGATATTTTTTTTTTCACTTTTTAACTACTCTGTCTACTGCAGACTTGCCCACCATGCCATACTTATAAATTAACTACATTGATTAATCTATATTATCCAATTAACTAATTTCCAAATAAAAATTCGGCAATATAACGCCTTAAAACTTATCTAACCCACCAGCAAATCAAACAATTTCTCAGCCCTTTAAGGGCACCACAAATCATAAATAATTTTCCACATACATTTCATTCATCCATTCTCATTATTAATCATATTTCCTAAGACAAATCATTATTACATATTACATTCTAAAACTATTAGAATACTCCAAAATAAAGAACAATTTATATTAAAAGTTCCTTGTTACATTTATACACCTCAAAGGTGATCAGTTCACACTAGATCCCTTCTTCTGATGGAGAACCGAAGCAGCTGTCCAACCAAGGACAAACCTATCTTGATACCTACACGGATAATAAAACCCGTGCTAAGCTATAAAGCTTAGTGGGGAACAATATAATCTAAAGATACTCTTTACAACACAGTACATAACCTCAATTATAAAAATATAAATTTTAATAATATTGTCGTTAATACCTCTAATTACCTTGGATCCAAGCTTTTCATTTAGCAATAATCACAAACATAAAAGAACATCATTAATTGTTACCACAGAAAACGTTTAGCATAATTCCTACATATCTATATATATGCATCAGTAAAATATAGTATGCAATATAATTTCATTTTCATGTAATCATTAAAACAATCTTAGTTAGGTTCATTATATATTACATGCCCCACATCATATCACATATTATGCACTTGACCTATAACAGAGTTGTATACATACTCATATTATATAAACAAATATAACCAATTAAGAAATTAGCTTATGACTTTCAGAACCTATATAAGTGAAGACAAATTCCTCGTATACTATACGTACTCATAATATACATATACATAATGTAAATATATAGAATTATTGATTCACATGCTTATCAATATTATAACTTTGCAATTTATTATCCATTTAATGTACTTATACAAGAGGATAATTTGTATGCATATTAGCTCTGAACTATAACATTTCTTATCTTTTATACTTTTTAACTTATTTTCATATTAATGCCCCTAGAACAGTACCGACAGAAATACTCAGACTGGATATACGGGATGTGGACCCCATGGGCCACAACAGAATGAGAAATGACCTCCAGAATCATTTCTCATATAACATATGAACATATGACAGTACGTATAATATATATACTATGGAGATCAATGATTCAACCATAGTAAAGCAAGTCACCATGACTTGCATCGCGGTATAGAATCCCTATGGCTAGCCAATTATATCCTGAGCTAGTTTTTACTGCCAGACTATTTTCTAAGGGCGTAAAAGATCACTTGCTTTCAGTACATTTATCAACTTTATCAGCATTTCAATCCAGATAATACAGTTATTCAGAACATTCAATATTTTTGTACAGTTTGTGAACCATCATTCACTTTAGTCAGGAATTATTTCACAATAATTCAGCAAATTATCTTTAAAACATGTTTTAGTCATCTGAGAAATCTATTTTATACATATTCTTTCAATTTACTTTACACAAGCTAATAATTATATGTAAACAATACTTGTACTAGTCATGATAGTTCATTTCTAACTATGTTATGTTCATTACAAATAAATTCCTATACCATTATTTAGACTATTGATGCGAGAATCAACTTATAAACACAATCACGATAAAAGGACATACCTGTATCGTTCTTCATAATCATTTCTATTGTTCCACTGTACTTAATTTAATCATTAAACATTCATACTCTAATACTATATTTGATACATGCAGTCAATGCTTAACTTTTAATAGAAATATCTATGTAAGCATATAAATTTCATATTATACACTAAGGCAACAACATGTATGAGTAGAGCATTTTTAACAGTGTCTTATTAGAATCCATATGTTTTTGCATCAAGTTTAAATAACTATGAAAATCATATTGCTTATGATATTTACTAAATCATTTCAAAATAAGTTCACATTCCAGAAGTAAACCTCCATCATCTAACACGTACAATCCTTAAAATATCCGTAACTAACTTTAATATTAATAACCTACTAAATCTCAACTTATGTCAGAAATTCCAATTGACTTGTAATTAAAATCTACCTCTTAAGCATATTGTTAAATAATAGCTTCTTAATAACATATAACCAAACCTTAGCAACCAAATGCTTATAATTAGTGCTTATCAAAATTCAAGGCTGCTATAAGGGTAATTACACAAGAAAACTATACTTTTCCTCAATTCAGCTTATAAACTCCAAATATGATCGTTTACTTATAACCACTAATTTCCAATATTGTTTTCTATTACTATCTATAAAATTTCCCTTGATTAACGTTTTAAACCTTCAACTATAACTTATTTGGATATTAATCACAAGAATTAATCAAGACAACATTACAAGTTTCAAGAGTAAGTAAAGTATTTTATTTATTTTTCAGCAAGTTTCACCCATACTACCATTAAATAATCGCAACTTCAATCTTAATAACCAATACAATTCATTACTCTTTAATTATCTTATAAACACTTTATGACAAATAAATCTCAAATACTAACATGCATACTCCATGTTAATTTTTAATTAAAAATCCTACTAAATTCACATCTTAAGTTCACTATCAAATATTGATTTCAGGAGCTGTCAATAACTCTCACATACCATTAATATGTATTAATAATCCTCCTGACCATATAACGTGCAATCAACTCAAATTAATTTCACCATTTACCTTCAATCAAGCTTAATTCCCAGTAACAATTCATACATACACTTAGGATCAATATGGCACTTACAGTCATAAAACTTTCTTGCATTCCCAGGCTAATAATTATATTGCAAACATATAATTCAGGCAGACACAATTTAGTGCTGGTTACTTAGTCCTTTATATAATCTTAGTAATGCAAAACTTATTTTGTTTTTCTTATCATAACCTCATACAAATTAACTAAAGCTTGCAGTAATATTGTACATAAAATCAAATTCTTAGTATTATTTTTATATCAATCAAACACATATAAAATCAAAGGAGTTCTCGAACCTGTTAGTCAAATTTGCTACGATCTGCCTGTCATCAAGCTCGCCGGACCGGTCACCGGAGCTCACCGGAGACTCATTAAAGCTACCCATTGGTAGCTAGGACCACCGGTGGTTGCCAGATACCGCTCACGCGCCCCAACACCGTCGCACTTGGTCGAAATCGAAGCTGGAAGGTCCTGCTTCGTCGGAGGCCGATCTACCTGCTGCCGGCGAGTGGGGATGATCGGCGACCACCAAAAGAGCCGCCTCAACCTTACGAGTCCACCGGTGTTGTCAATCGCCTCCAGCGCCGTCAAGATCATCGGAAAACAAAGAAAAAGGGAGAAGAGGAGAGCTTGAGCTAAAGTGGTAAACAAATCGGAAAAACCCACCGGAGAACGGCGCCGTTTTGGAAGGCGGTGGAGGCGGCGATCTGCGCCCCTTCACCGGCGTCGAGCAGGCGGTCCGTCCCCCTCCCTTCCCCGCTTCTCTCTTCCCCGATCCTCTCTTTTTTTTTTTAATCATAATAATAATAATAATAATAATAATAATAATAATAATCATACTAATAATCATCATAATAAGACTACTAATAACAAGAATACCCCCCAGTTCTCGTTCTTTTTATTTTTTTTTACCCAAACCTATTTGTTTTATTTACACATACTCACCAATATTTGTTCTTTAAATTTAAACCCCACTTTTCTTTTAAAATCTCACCTTTTACAATTATTATTATTATTCTTTTTAGTATGTTATCGGAATTATCATAATATTATTTAATTCACACTTATTAATTAAAATCTTCATTTTTGACCCTTGCAAAACTGGTACCAAAAGGTACTATTTACCAAATATAATCAATTCAAATTTTTGGGGCGTTACATTAATGATGACTTTTCATCAATTGTGGCATCCATTCAGTTGCTCAATTTGAAGTTTACACGTGGATGGAGGTGGTTTTTTAAGGTTAGAGTTTTGTATGTGGGTTAATTTGTATTCTTACCCTAATAAATGAGTTTTTACTTCCCTTATCTTTTACCCTTTTCAAGAAATTTATTCACTTCTCCTTTTTGTGTCTCTTTGAATCTACTGAAATTTTATAGTTTCCTTTTGGAGTTTCGAGAAATTGCCCTCCGTCCTTGTTTAGTAAGTTTTCCTTATATCTTGGATGCATTGCATTGAGATTTCTAGCGATTCTAAGACTTCTTTGTCTTCTTCGTCGTCTTCCTTTTTTTCTAGTGAGGTCTTTTTTGTTCCTTTAAAACATCTTAGGTACTCATTTTTCGAACCATTTCTTATGAAAATGGCTATTGATAGTGGTAGTGAGTTAGATGTCTCTTGTATGGTCCCATATCAAAGTAGGACTATAATGTATTATGCTTACTATCAGTTTGATTGGCTAATCTGATATTTTTAACAAACTTAGAAATGATCGGTCAGCAAGCGATCTATCATTTGGTGCTCTCATTGAGAGATGAGGGCGACCTAGAGCTCCAACTAAGACGGGCCCCCAAAGATCTCTCTCGATGAGGGGGAATAATGATAACGTCTGTTATCTCCTATCCCACATCGGCTGGACTTGAGTTGGTAACAGTCCTTATAAGGTCTTCCAACTCATCTCGTTGTGAACGTGTTTTGGGGCAGCATCCCAAAAACAAAGTCGTGAGGGCCCAGGAAAGCGGATAATATACATAGAGCCTGATTGGATCCTCCTACCATCGGGAACGCGAGATGAAGGCCCAGTGCCCGAAGATCTCCTACCCGATCAGTCAGCGAGCGATCTATTAATAGTAAAAAAGAAAATATTAATAATAGAATTCATAAAAGGCAATAGAAGAAAGAAAATATACATAATATATAAATATGTGTGCGCATTAGCGGATGAAGGAATGATGAAAATAAGTAATTAAAATTTGAAACCTTAAATTATGTATGATAAAAAGACATGCTTGTGTGTGCACGTTAGAAAATACTAGTGAGGTATCCACCACTAGATACAATGTGTTTAACATATAGTGTGTACTGCGTGTAGGTTTCGAGTTTATAGACAGAAACAAGGGATAGGTGAAAAAGGAGATCATGGAGCATCTGTGTGAAGAGGAAATAAATTTTGGTGGATATGACATGTATGTGTACTTAAGGATTTATATGTACTTAAGGGATTATATGTAAATGATGGTGATAATGAGTATTTATTTTGTGTAAGATTATTCATGTGAAGAAAGATAGTTAAGAAAATTTAAAAAGGAAAAAAAGAAAATTTACAGCCTAAGTTCTAAGATAATAAATCAATAAGCAGTTAAGAAAGCTGATATTGTGACATTCTGATACTCAAACCAATGTTCGAATTAAGGGTGTTACACATATTCGATACCTTCGAGTAACATGGAAAAACAAACAACAATATAAAATCCTATACATGAGTACATGAACTATATGATATGGCAATATAAAATCCTATACATGAATGCATAAACTATATGATATGGCTATGTAATCTTAATGAAAGCATTACAGTATTGAATGAATTCCAGCTTTATGCTCCATCGCTTTTTCTTCTGACAAGCATGAATGGGATATAATATACGTGAATGTGATTGAAATATGAAATTTGATGCAGGATTTGCTACAAGATCTTAACATTTAATACATAAGTGCATCTTTAGTTACAGAAACTGTGAATGAATGAATGACGTTAAATGATTGAATTACGATTCTAGAGCCTGATGTAGAGTTTAGTAATATACCTTAATGTAAAAAATTGAATTGGCAGAATGACGTGGTTTTAATTCCCATCTTTCGGATACGTGAGAAAATTGAAATGCTTATTCCAAATCCGAACCAAATTACATTGAACTAATAAGTACTCAAATAGCAAAGATGAACTTGACAGAGTTACATGTGCCCACACTATTGTTATAAATAGTTATGATTAGCTTATAAAGGTAAATAATTATGAATACATAATTGAGAAGTGTGTATAAGTATGAATAATATTATATAAGCTCAAGATATAATAAGTAAATGCAAGTTAGATGATAATGAATAAGGTTTTGTGGTTGTAATTGAATTATGATCGTGTGAAATAATACGGAGTATACATAAACATTAATATAAAAGGAATTCATAGATATGAATTTCCGACAAAAATGAATAACAGACATTAAAGATCGTAATAACTTAATATGTAAATTATCTCTATTAAAATATTTATTTATTTATGAAGGTAGTAATTCCCCCAAGTATAAACTTACCATTTTAGTTTTCTTTTTCAACATAGGTAAAGGTTGGAAGACTAATGTGAAGTGAAAGTCGGAAATAGTGGACGAATATAAATCATAAAATATAGGTATTAAGCTGTAAATTAGTTTTAAGGCGGATTATATGATATAGCTTGTAAAGAAGAAAGTATATTGATCAAAGAGAGATGTGAACTTCAGAATGTAAAGTCAAGATGTGATAGCACATGAAATGAGTTTATAAATGTTTAATTATAAGCGTGTAGTGGCACTCCTATTTCCCTCCTAAGGTACACAGGGGTGTTACATTACAAGAAGCGCAAGGGAGTTCACTAGCTATGCACACAAGTGTTTGCAAAGTACCGGTAAAGTTTTAGACCTTCTTGCCTGCTAAAATTTTCCTTTCTAATCCAACAATGTCAAGCAAGTGATTTAGATAAAAACATATAAAAGATGGTGAAAACTATTCAATCATAGACCTCACGGATATGAGCTGATTCCATGTTCGGAATACAAATTATTGGAAAAGGAAAAGGCCTAGTTAGAGGCCTAGAGTTTACAACTTTGCGTTGGAACGCAATCTTGCTGTCAGCTCCTGAGCCACAACATCAATGAACTCCTCTGTGTTTAGATACTGAGCCCTAGTAACACTACACAAATATGACAATAATTACTTGCATGAGCATGGAAGCAACTTTTGAAAGGATCTTTTGTTTTTTCTTACTTGGTTCCGTGAATAAGAAGTGCAAGATCCTTGGTCATTTTCCCAGATTCAACAGCTCCAATACAGGCTGCTTCCAGTTTCCGAGTAAAATCCAATAGTTTGGAATTACCATCCAACTTTGCCCTGCTAATATAGTTTTGGTCAAGTTCTCATTTTGAGGCTTCAAAGTAAAAAGAAGTTTGCGTTCTCTAGCATTCAAGCTCTGAATTTAGATAGGACAATTATATGGAACTCTAATTAAAGCAAACATATGTCTTACCTGTGTGCAAGGCTCCGTGACCAAGCAAAGATTGATGCTATGCTGTTTGTGCTGGTTTCACCTCCTTTCTGATGAAGCCTGTAATGGCGTGTAACAGTGCCATGGGCTGCTTCAGATTCGATGGTCTTTCCATCAGGACAAACCTAGAATCCAGCATGTTTCCATTACCAAAAACGATAAAGAGAAAAAAATTACAAGAGAGGGAAAAACTGAATATACCAACACAGATGCCATCAGCCCTAGAGATCCAAATCCTGAGCCAACAGTAAATTTAAATCATAATAAGTTTGAATTCTTAGATTCCCCGGAACCATCCCTCACTAAACATTAAATGTCTAGGTAACAATCCTCAATTAACAAATTCCTATTGCATTAGATCCATAAATGAAAAATATGAAAAAAGAAAAAAATACCAAATACAGGGTGCACACCGTTGATCAGATTTCACCAGCAAATGATACTAACCTTGGGCTAAGAAATCACTCTGGACATCTCCATCATAGTTCTTGCATGCCCATACATAACCTCCTTCACTTTTCAGGGCATAAGCAACCATATCATCAATGAGCCGATGTTCATACCTAGAGTTCATTAAAGAAAGACATTGACAAACTATTGAAACTAGTCAAACCACTACCATGCTAAGAAAATTACTCACCATATCCCTGCAGCCTCAAACTTGGATCTCCATCGATTTTCATAAACCTCCTGAAATATGTCCTTGAATCTTCAGGAAGATCAAAGGAGGACCATATCAAGGATAAGAGTAATTTATGTCATTTTCACACAACAAAAATCTAGGGCCATCGCCAAGATCATCTATCTTCAACATAACACATTGTAGCAGGCAATGGTCTCTCTCATTTCCCTCAAGGCCCCCTCCTCCAAAATTTGAAACACGCGCACACACATAGGCACTTGAAACCATGATCTTATGAAAATGATTTTCATTTGCTTAATGATAAAAGCAGTTTTCATTGCATACTAAAAGATGCAGGTCCTCAAGTAACGGATAGAAAAGAAACGAATTTGTGCACAGGAAGAGCAGATAGTCAAGCAAAGTGAATACCTTCCATCATATTTTTTCAGAATGGTATTTTTTGTGCTAAGATAAAGTGGCCACTTCTTCTGGTAAGCAGTGTTCATGGAAGCCTCAGCAAATGCAAGAATGGACTGTTATGCAAGTCAAAATAATAACAGTTATTGCTAATTTCTAGCAAACTAAAGAATTTTGCTGTAATTAAGAAAAAGAAAAGCAAGAAGACCTCGTCAGTGTTAAACATGGACAATGCTACACCCCCAGCCCCTGTGAACTTGAAAACTTCAAATTCTGTCTTCCCATCATGTCCTTCTGGCAATGCACAATTTGTTATTTCCTTCAGGTGATGTAATGAGCAAAAATATACAAAGAGAACCAGAATTTAATTAATGCTGCAGCAAAGGCAAGTCCCTTTGAAAGGTATAACTAAGATGTGACTTCATAAGGTTACTATTGGGATGAAATATTTACCAAAAACCAGCTTAAGTTTCCCTGGTCCCTGGATAACTGTATCAGTTGCTCGGTACTGATCACCAAATGCATGCCTTCCTATGCAGATTGGCTTTGTCCAACCTGAAAATAACAAAAGTTGATGTAATTGTATACTTTTCAATGACAGAAACTAACAGAAAGCCAATAAATCAATGCAAAACCTGATACAAGGCGGGGAATGTTCTTGCAGATAATTGGTTCTCTAAAAACAGTACCTGGTAATATAAACCACTAAATATATATGCCTAAAATAAAAGGTAGAAAAGGATAAACATAGGTAATAGCAATAAAAAAGAAACATCCAACGTGGTCAAAGGAGTAAAACATATAAATTTACCATTCAAAATGTTACGAATAGTCCCATTTGGGCTCTTCCACATTCTTTTCAAATTGAACTCCTTCATGCGAGTCTCATCTATCAGATAGCAGAACCAAGTTATAGTAATTGGAAGAAAGGTTTAAAAACAAACAGAAGGTAAAAGACTATACAAACTTGCCATAGAGGAATTATACCTGGAGTTATAGTTGCACACTTAATTGCCACATTATACCTACATTAGCAGAGTAAAATGGGACAACTAAGCTAATAACAATGAATGCGAGATGGATTCAGTGATTCAAAAAAAAAAAAAAAGTAATAATAAAAAAGCCATACTTGAGAGCGTGAAGAACAAGTAATAAAACAAATACAACGTGTGATGAAAATGGCAAATAGCACGTACTTAAGAGTGGCTTCAGCACTTTGTACGGTAACTTGATCGTCAGTGGCATCTCGATTAGGAAGTCCAAGGTCAAAATACTTTATATCCAAATCCAAAAATGGAAAAATAAGCTGCAAATAGTTCAAAAACAAAACAAAAAATATTAAAAAGAAGTCAAGGATTGTTAAAACACAAAACGTAACAAGAAAAAGAGACTGACCTTATCTTTAATGGATTTCCAAATAATTCTAGTCATCTCATCTCCTGCATTCAAAAGGATCGGTGATAACCAGAAAAGCTCAAGGACCTTGATCAAATGGTATACAATAATACTATTTTAGGCAAAAAAAAAAAAAAGAAAGGAACCAAAATAGTACAAAGAAAAACAAGAACAAAAAATAAATCCCACAATATGGAATTGAAAAGCAGGTAGAAAAGAGAATAGCGTATTGAGTTGAAAAGCTGACACAGAGAAACGATATAATATGTAAATAATACAAGAAACGAAGAAGAAATTGAAGATTAAAAGAACAGACCGTCCATCTCAACGATGGGATTGGCAACCTTGATCTTCTGGCATGCCATTTTTTTTTTTTTATCTGCTGACTTTGGATTTGTTTCAGCGTAAATTTAAGTGCTTTACGACGGAACAGGCGAAGCTTGGGTTAACTTTTTAATTGGCCCAAAATTAGGGGTGTGCATCTATCCGCTTCGGGTGAATTCAAATTCGATTAATCCGAAACTTAAAATTTTTATATTTTTCTCACTCGATCCGATCCTATGTAAATATAGGATCCCTACCCGATTAATCTCTTTTCTTTCGGGCTCCGATCCGAATTATCCAATTAACCCGAATTTTATTTTTTTAATTTATATATTTAAATTAAAATCCTAAATTAATATAAATAAATAATATTAAATATCATAAAAAATATTTTAAAAATACAAAAAACTAACAATTTCAAAATTACATTAAATATATATTATATATTAATTAATATTGTAGAGAAATTAGATTTTTTTATTTATATATTTAAAAAATCGAATGGTTCGATCGGGTCAGGTTAGTAGGGTTTTCATCCGGTCCGACCCGAACCCGAAATATCACTAATATTAAAACCGATATGATCCTATTAATCCGATAAATTTCACCTGAATTGATCGGATCGATTTTTGCACACCCTACCCAAAATACCAAAGATAGAAATTAAGCTGGGACTTTAAAAAAAATTGGAACATTTGAAAAACTTAATTCGAAAAATTATGTACCTGTTTACTTACAAAAAATTATTCCAATTTTTCAGAAAAAATTAGAACAGAAAATAAAAAATACAGATAATATTTATTTTGATCAATTTTTTAAAATAGAAAATAAAAAATAAATTTTTCAGTTTTTCAAAATAAAAAAAATTAAAAAACTAATAAAAAATATTTTTTAAATTTTTTAAATAATCTTAACACACACAATTAGAAAATCAATAAAAGATATTTTTCAAATTTTCTAAATAATCTTAACACACACACATATATATATGATACATACATACATACATATACATGTATATGTATGTATTTGTATGTGCATACATGCATACATACATACATTGTAACACCCTTATACCGCCGTACAATGTACGCAGTAATCGGATGTCAAACCCTTCATGAAACAGTGATTTTTTTTTAACAGTACTGATAAACATACTTGTATATAGATACTTTAAAATATAATCATTAATCGCATATTGTGTCTCAATAATAACAAACAGATTTCTTATACTATGAACATATACTTGCACAGTAATTATATTTTTCGTACCTACATATACATGCCAAAATTAAATCCTATCTTGTTCCTTTCTCTTAAACTTGACTACTCCTGCAATACCAGCCAGTGAAATCCTATCGTCTTCATAATCTGCGCGCAGTCAACAAACTACGCGCTGAGCATCGAAACGCTCAGTGGTGGATACGTATCCCAAACTTTCCATAATAAATTGCAGAAATACACATACACACTTGCATGAATTTTCTCATACGTACATTCATTCAATGTACATACATACATAGCATATAAATGCATTCACCTACCTATACAAACATACAACTACATACTTTACATACATGCACATACCGTACATACATACTTAGCATATCATACCTGCATACATATACATATCATACATGCATACATATACATACAAATATATACATACATATACATATCATATATACATACATATACATATTATACTTTTTCACTCTTTTCATTTTAGGTTTTTTTTTTCTTTTATCTTAAATTTAAATTTTAACTTTCTTTTTACGTTTTTAACATTTTCTTATCATTATGCCCCTAGTACAGACCCGACAGAAAACTCTCAGACCGGATATGCGGGACGTAGACCCCACAGGGCCACAATAGAATGAGAGATGACCCCCAAGAATCATTCCTCATATAACATATGAACATATGACAGTACGTATGATATATACTATGGAGATCAATCATCCAACCATAGTAAAGCAAGTCGCCATGACTTGCACCGCGGTACAGATATCCCTATGGCCAGCCAATTATATTCTGAACTAGGTTTTACTGCCTGACTCTTTCTAAGGGCACATATTCACTTGCTTTTTCATTTTATTATTCAGTGATTCACTCTTTACAATACTTTTCAATACTTATCAATACTGTACCAATACATTATATTTGCAGTCTGTCTTCCTTACACAGTCTGTGAATTATTTCATAACAATTCATCATTTAATCAATAGATTATGCAGTAGTTCATCATAATTTCATATTTTTCAATTAATACCTAACTAACATTTATTCCAACAATATTCGTTTAATTTCCATAAATTCTATAAAAATTTATGGACATCAAAATTCACTTGTACTATCATTGTCCAGCTTAATTATATTAAAATAACTAAAGATTTCATAGTCTTCCTTTTACCTTCCATTCGGTCATAACTAAAAGTTCACCATATACATACGTAATACACACATTATTAAACATATATTACATTGTACATTAATTTCATTTAATACTATCTTTCGTGTAATATCATTATTCACAGTTTTATTTGCTCATATGCTTCTCATCTATAATTTACTAACTTGTATTATAAATATTATAATCCCAAATGCTCATTTTACCAAATCTATCACAGTATTTCTATATTACTTTTAATGTTATTATTATTAATTATTCACGTTTTAATTCATTTATTATTTATCATTCAAGTCTTTCACGTTTCCATATATACCCATTTGTCTTATTCCATATAATTTATGCCATAAACAAATTTATATTATTTATCCTTGAAATTTGCATTTCCTTAAGTATTAAATTAACATTACTATGGTTCTTATCTTTGTCCTTTACATATAATTTATTAAAATAATCATGTATATTCTGTACGTACATATTTAGTTTATTATTGTCATATTTATAACATGCTCATACATTCATATATATACATACATATTGACATGCATTTATAATCATATACGTACATATTTGTCTACCTATATCTATACACATATACATATATACACGTCTACGTATACATATACGCATAATTTTATACATATATTTAATTATTAAACTTATTTATTCTCAATAATTATTTTCATTTTGCTTATTACTAATTATTTTACATAGTAATTCTTACATTAACTAAATTATCATTTAATTTATTTACCAAGATATCATTAAATTACGATTACACCCTTTTTCTATTAATTTATTTACCAAGATATCATTATTTATCTAATTATCACTAATTTAATATTTACTTGAAAAATTATCATTTAATCCCTAAGCTTGCTAAATTACCATTTCATCCTTAAAATGGCTAATTTACTGTTTAGTCATTCAATTTCTCATAATTACAAAAATATCATTTTATTTTATTTTATTTACAAAATTGACACTAATCATACATTTTACACTACTAATTCCATCTTTATTGAAAAATTCTAATTTGATCCCTAAACTTATTTTCATACCTAAATTCTTATTTTAATTATCATTTTCTTTCCCAATTTAATTATAATTCATTTAAACTCATTTGTTCTTCAATATTTGACAATATTTCACTTTTGCCCCTAAACTTATAATTCTTTTCACTTAAGTCCTTTTCCACTCTACTATTTTACTTTTCATTCTTTTTATTTTCTTTTTATTCCAATTAATTACTTGGATTATTTTATTACTATATATATATATAATAAATTCAATTTCATTAAAATTCCATATTTTCTACTATAACATAATATGACATTTAATTTTAAAATATTCTAATTAATCCCAAAAATTTCAACTAAATTAGTATAGCACTAAAATTTCATTTGCATTTATTTTATGCCATTTTTCTCACAATTTAGCCAACATAAACTCACACACACACCCACGGCCAAACCATCCTTTGGGTATTCTAACTTTATTTATTCCAAATAAATATTCCATTCATCAAATTAAACTCTCAATTTCACAAATATAACCATATTTTCAATTCATCATACAAAATCACATAAATTTACAAATAAATATAAGCAAATACTCACACAAATTTTATGAAAATTGAGGGATAGAGTATCCACTAACCTTAATTACTTATTTTTCACCACTTAATCTTCATTTCCTTGCCTTTAATCATCAAAACACCATCATCTCTCTCAAGCTCTCTAAATAGCCAAAATTCCCAAGCCAAAAATTCATCAATTCATACTTCAAAAATTCAATTAAGCTACATAAATGAGACCTACACATCCTAACACATCTCTTAGAACCTTTAAATTAAATTAAAACTTTATTTTCCACTTACCTCAATTTTGAGGTACCAACTTTCTCTCTCTCTCTCTTGCACTTCCAGCAGCTCAAATGACATCTTGAAGCTTCCATGAGCTAGTAGAGAGGCTGAATTTAACTTGAAAAAGGTTGATTTGGTGGAAATGGAAGAGAGAGATGAAGAACTTCCATGAAAATGGAAGAAAAGTGGCCGGCTAAGAAGGAGGACAGAAGCAACGTGAAGGCTGGAGATAAATCTGGAAAATGGCTGATTTTTAAGGTATTTATAGGCTGGTTTTGGGCTGGACCTGGTCCAACCAAATGGTCCACCCAATTTAGGCCCATTTAGGCCATTTAAGCCCAATAAGCTTCCACAATTTATTTCTCTCACTTCCAAAGCTCAATTTTACTCAAAATTAATTCTATAATTCTTAAAATAATATATTGAGCCTTCATAAAAAATTTTGGCTCAATCGGAGGCCGTTTTCAGTCCGGTTCAGTCCAACCAGTCCGATTAATAAATTTTCGATGTTACCGAAAAATTAATTTTTTTTCACCAAATGATTTTACATCTCATAAAAGGCTTAACTGGAAATTCTTGCAATTTTTGAAGATCATTTGCTATTTTTAAAGCCCTGGTGAAATTATAATTGACCGGATACTATTTAAACCGAAATCATTATTTTTCTCTTACTTCTTGAAGTCAAATATCATTAAAAATACTTCTAAAATTCTTAAAATATATTTAATAGGTTTCATGAATATTTTTGAGTCATTCGGAGACTATTTTTCGGTCTGATTCGTTTTTACCTGTCCGATATTTAAATTTCCAAAGTTACCGTAATATCAATTTTTTTATTACCATATAATTCCACATCAAATTTAATGTATATCTGAAAAATATGATAATTTTTAAATATCATTTGAGCTTCGTTTTTGTATCTTTTTTAGTAGATCATGATGAATCTTGTCTTAGAGTAATATGATAATTAAGTTTTATAATTAATAACCCAACAGAATTTTAATGTAATAGATTTAATCTTTTATGACTTGTACAATATATAAATATCTATATGCATCATTAACAGATGACTCACAAATTATGATATATGATAGTTGATTAGATTAACGTAACCCCATGTATTATGGATTAATGAAATGTAATTAGTAACAATAATCAAGTTAATTCAGTATAGTCATTACATTTTTGGTATTAGAGCGCCTTGGTTTAGGCGGTTCTGGCCTATAGGAATTTAAAGGTTCTTAGATATAGAATTCTTGTTGATGTTGGCTTATAGTTGTTGTCCTTGTATTTTTTTTGATATAGTTAGATATGGAAGAACATCGTGAAGGGGTAGATGAATCGGTTGAAAGCAATCTACTTGGATAATCGAATCCTCCTCAGCCTGAATCTTTTACATCCACTCGAGGTGGTGTAGCTGCTGCTGAGCCTAGGGAAGCGCTACTAAAAATTTTCCATGATATGGCTCAGATTTTACAAAGGATGACTGCACTAAAAGCTCCTATTTTTGAGATCAGAAAGCATGGTGCAGAAGAGTTTCTGGGTACTACTTGGGAGGAGTCTAAGAAAGCTGAGATGTGGCTCGAAAGATTGGAACGAGTATTTAAAGAAGTGCAGTGCCCAACCAATCAGAAAGTGACTTGTGTTGTGTCCTTGCTTCAGGGAGCAGCTTATGATTGGTAGAAGCTAGTTCAGACACAACACCAGTTACCTAATTCCCTCTCCTAGGAATTCTTTTTGGCATAATTTAAAAAGAGGTATGTGACTGAAGCATACAAAAATAAGAGGTTAAAATAGTTTCTGAGCCTAAAGCAAAAGGGTATGTCAGTGGCTGAATATGAAACAGAATTTGGTCGTTTGAGTAAATATGCACCCAAGCCCATGCTGACTGGGACTTTCAAATATCGCCAGTTTAAAGACAGGTTGAATGACCGAATCCGGGAGCATTTGATAAGGCCTATCGCTTTTCACCCAGTGGATTATCATCAGCTGGTTCAAGTAGCTATCCAAGTTGAGAAAGAGGAGAATACCAAAAGAGAAAGAGAGCAAAGAAGAAGAAGATTCTCTCGGGGTGGCTCTTCAACAAGGAAAAGATCAAGAATGACTCAAAGTGATCAGCCAGCTGAGTCTAGTAACCACCCTGCATCCAAAGGTAGATCACATGGAGCTTTCACTTTAGTCAATTCTGGAAGGGATACTTTCTTAGGACAGGGTAGAGGTCAAACTCCAGAGTGTACCTACTGTTATAGGTAACATTGGGGCACCTGCAGAATACTTATAGGTGCTTACTTCACATGTAGCAACACAAAACATCTTATGGCAAGTTGTCCTATGAAACAAGAGCAAGCTTCCAGTCAACAAAGTAATAGAGTAGCTTCTAATACACCCTCTTCAGGTAGAGGTTGTGGTAGAGGCAGAGGTGGATCGAGTCAGTTTAGAGCAGAGTCCAAGAATGCTTCTGAGATAGTAGATCGACCATTCACTCCTACACCTCCTATCCGAGCTTATGGCATGAAAGCTCGAGAAGATGCTGATGCTCCTAAGGTTATAGCTGGTACATTCTCTCTCTTTGGTACTGATGTGCATGTGCTTATAGATCTAGGATCTACACACTCGTATATTTATAATGGGAATTTGGGTAGAAGTGTATCTACTGTAGATCATTTGAGTTATGATATATGTGTAATCAACCCTTTGGGCCACAATGTATGTGTAAATGAAATCTATAGAGATTACCCCATTTTGATTCAAGGGAGAGAGTTTCCAGTTGATTTAATTGTTTTACTTTTTCATGAATTTGATGTAATTCTGGGTATGGACTGTTTGTCTAGATACCAAGCCATAGTGAATTGTAAAGCTAAAACTGTGGTAGTTAAGGATGCCAGGGAAAAAGAGATATTGATTCAGGGGATTAAATCTAAACCCTTAGTCAATGTTATTTCTGCAATGAAAGAAAAGCAGTTTCTTAGAAAAGTATGCAAAACATTCTTGGTGTTGGTACTTGATTCAAAAAGGAAGATAGTCAATCTTTAAGATATTCTGGTAGTTAATGAGTTTCCTGATGTTTTTCCCGAAGAACTTTCGGGTTTACTACTAGAGAGAGAAGTAGAGTTGTCTATAGAAACTTTACCAGGAATTGCTCTTATGTCCAGAGCACCATATAGAATGGCACCATCAGAATTGAAGGAGTTAAAAGTTCATTTGCAATAATTGTTGGATAAAGGTTTCATCAAGCCTAGTGTGTCACCTTGGGGCGCACCGGTATTGTTTGTTAAGAAGAAAGATGGCACCTTGAGAATGTGCATTGACTATTGACAGCTTAACAAAGTAATGGTAAAAAACAAGTATCCTCTACCCCCGATTGAAGATCTATTTGACTAGTTAAAAGGTGCTGGGGTGTTTTCTAAGATTGATCTAACATCGGGATATTATCAACTGCGGGTCAAGGGTGTATATGTTCAAAAGACTGCTTTTAGAACTTGATATGGTCATTACAAATTCTTAGTAATGCCTTTCGGGTTGACTAATGCACCGGTAGCCTTTATGGATTTGATGAATAGGGTATTCAGGCCCTATTTACACCAATTTTTTATGGTTTTTATAGACGACATATTGGTCTATTCTCGTAATGAAGTGGAACATGCGGAGCACTTGAGAATTGTGTTGCAAACTTTACAAGAAAAACAGTTATATGCAAAGCTGAGTAAATGTGAGTTCTGGCTTAAAGAAGTTTCTTTTCTTGGGCACGTGGTGTCTTCAGAAGGCATCAGGGTGGACCCTAAAAAGATTGAAGCTATTGTAAATTGGAGGCCGCCTAGGATAATATGCCGGAAGTCAGAACTTTCTTGGATTTGGCCGACTATTATAGACTATTTGTGAAAGGTTTTTCAGTCATTGCCTCTCCACATACTAAGTTACTTCGAAAAGGGATTAAATTTGAATGGAAAGATAGCTATCAGGCAAGTTTTGAGCAGCTAAAGAAGATGTTAACTGAAGCTCCAGTTCTTACTCAACCAATATCGGATAAAGAATACTCTATGTATAGCGATGCTTCGAAAAATGGCTTAGGGTGTGTGTTGATGCAGGAAGGTAAAGTAGTGGCTTATGCATCGAGACAATTAAAGCCTCATGAACAGAATTACTTGACTCATGATTTGGAATTGGCAGTTATTATTTTTACTTTGAAAATATGGCGACATTATCTCTATGATGAAAAGTACAGAATTTATACAGATCATAAAAGTCTTAAATATCAGCTTACCCAGCGAGATCTCAATTTAAGGCAGAACAGATGATTGAAATTGTTCAAAGACTATGATTGTATAGTTGACTGTCATCCAGGAAAGGCAAATGTGGTAGTTGAAGCACTGAGTCAAAAAATGATGGCAACCTTGTTGTTACAAGATTGTAAATGGAGGTTTGCATCCGATAGAGCTTTGATAGCTCAATTACAAGCTTGGTCTAATCTAAGACAGGCAGTGATTGATGCACAGGCAGGTGATGAAAAGCTACAGCAAATGGCACAATCAGTGCATGAAGGGGGCTCAGTAGAGTATTCAATCGAGATTGATGGTGGTCTGTATTATAGGAATCGATTATGTGTACCAGATGTTAAAGAGTTGAAAAGAGCTTTATTGCAAGAAGCCCAAAACACTGTATTCACCATGCATCTTGGTGGTAACAAAATGTATCGAGATCTGAAACAGTTTTACTGGTGGCCAGGAATGAAGAGAGATGTAACTAAACATGTCTCCAAATGTTTAACATGCCAACAAGTAAAAGTAGAGTACCAATTTCCTTCGGGACTATTGAATCCTCTTCCCATTCCTCAATGGAAGTGGGACAATGTTACCATGAATTTTGTCACAGTTTTACCCACTACTCAGAAAAAGCATGATGTTGTGTGGGTCATAGTAGATAGATAAACAAAAGTGGCTCATTTTATACCGGTTCAAACTAACTACTCAATGGATAAGTTGGCCGAATTGTATATAGACCGGATCATTAGATTGCATGGGGTACCAATATCAATCATTTCAGATCGGGATCTGAGATTTACTTCTAGATTTTGGAAAAATCTCCAACAAGCTTTGGGTACGAAGCTTCTTCTTAGCACTGCTTTTCACCCTCAAACAGATGGGCAGTCGGAAAGAATTATACAAGTGTTGGAGGATATGTTGAGAGGCTGTGTTTTAGATTTTCCCGGGAGTTAGGATAAATATGTGACCTTGATGGAATTCACATACAACAATGGCTATCAAACTAGTATTGTTATTCCACCTTATGAGACACTCTATGGTCGAAAATGTAGAACTCCCTCGTGCTGGATAGAGCTGACTGAAAACAAGTTGATAGGTCCCGAAATTATAAAGGATACTGAAGAGAAAATCCAACTTGTCAAGCAAAGATTAAAAGAATCAAGTGATAGATAAAAGTCATATGCAGACTTAAAAAGAAAGGATATTGAGTATCAGGTTGGAGATGAAATGTTCTTGAAGGTATCCCCATGGAGAAAGGTTTTACTATTCGAAAAGAAATGAAAACTCAGTCCCAGATTTATAGGCCCCTACAGAATTCTTGAATGGATTGGACGGGTAGCATATAGACTAAATCTTCTTAGTGAGCTATCAAAGTTACATGATATTTTTCATATTTCTATACTCCAGCGGTATCAATCAGATGAATCACATATTGTACCAGTGCAAGATATTAGTGTCAGATCTGACTATAAGTATGATGAAAAGCCTAAGATGATTTTGGCCAGGGAAGTTAGACAATTGAGAAATAAAGAAATTCCCCTAGTCAAAGTATTATGGCAACACCATGATGTACAAGAAGCAACATGGGAGCCTAAAGCAGTCATGCGGGCTCAATACCCACAGCTCTTCTATACATGTATGAATTTCGGGGATGAAATTTCTTTAGGGGGAGAGAGTTGTAATGCCCCTCAGTATATCCTAGGAGAATTTTTCACTAATTAATTATTAGGATTTATGTTAAATTAAATGTAAATGAATAGAGAGGGACCTAATTGATAAGTGAAAGGGTAAGTTTTGGGGAAATATCATAAATTAATAGAAGTTGTGGACCTTTAGGCATTTTCGCCATAAAAATCTTTTAGGGGTCCAATTAGGTGAGGACCCTTGGCTTTTAGAAAGATTTTGGGAGAGGAAATTTGAGAGTGATGGCCGGCCATTCAAGGCTGAATTTAAGCCATCTTCAACCCTTCTCAACTCTTAAATTCTCTCTCTAGAAAATCTCTCTCTCTCTTTTATTTTTGTAAGAAGATTTGGTTAGTGATTGCTTATGAGGTATTGTTGCTTTTATTTTTCCTTGATTTTGTATGTTGTTTCCTTAAAAAAATTTATGGGTTTTCATGGTGAAGTCTCTTTCTTAAAATGTTAAAGTATCAAGAAGAAAGAGAAAGAGGCTGTTCAAGGGTGAGGTTGAAGTTTGGAAGCTTTAAAAAGGTATGGGAACTTGCATGGTTTTAAGTGTGTGTGCATGATGTTTTTGACATGAGATCTATGATTATTGATGCTATTATATGTTTTATGGGTTGATATTAAGCTGGAGATGAGTTTAGAACCAAAATATACAAGTTGTGTTCAAAGATACAAAAAGTTGTCTTAAGATCCAATTGACCAGTTTGTATTATTTTTGCTATATCTTGAGTTTCCATGACTCAAATTGAGAAATTCTAGTTGGATAAGAAACTAGACTTATTTATCTACATTTGATATGAAGAACACAAAGTATGAATCAATTTTCATGTTATAGAAAATTTGGCTTCAATTCGGGTTAGGATTGTTGCCCTGTCATTAGGAGTAGTCTGGAGTTTTTAGTGAATATCTAGAGATATACAAATTGGATTGAGATTATTTTTGATTTTTTAGAAACTAGAAACATAGGGCTAAAACTTTGTAGAAGACATCTTTGTCAGAAAAAGTCGTTTGGTATGCCTAAATTGATGTAAAATTTGAATTTTATAACGAGTTTATAGGGTTTTGTGAGCAGCAGTTTTGGGTCGTCGCCGACCGTCACGAGCGCGACTATTGCAGCGAGCGTGACAACAAGCGTTTATCCCCTATAATTGCTTATTTTTCTCCTTTTTCCACTATAGTAGGCTATCCCCATGTGTTGCTTTCATAACCGAAAATAATAGGCCTTAAAATACAAGCATATAGGAATGATAAACATAAATATATATGAAATTTTATCAAAGTTAGTTTATGAATATGCATGATTTACATTACTTACTATGAATAATGCTTATGTATATACACATTATGCATTACTGAAATAATATCCTAATAGTTAAATTATACTATATTGATTATAATGGATATTTACATGTACAATCTTTCTATATGATGAAATATGATAACTTAAGTACAAGAAATGACACGGTAATATATGAAATAAATAATGCTTGGATTTGAAGTTGATTGTGGATAGATAGGCATGCCTATAGGGTTACAGTCGCAGCTGCTATAGTCTGACCCGTATGGGTCCACAGTATGTCTCCAAATGAGACCACAGTTCTTAGAATAATATGATAATTAAGTTTTGTAATTAATAACCAAGCATAATTTTAATGTAACAAACTTAATCTTATATGACTTCTATAGTGTATATATGTCTATATGCATCATTAACAGATGACTCACAAGTTATGATATATGATAGTTGATTAGATTAACGTAACCCCATGTATTATGGATTAATGAAATGTAATTAGTAACAGTAATCAGGTTAATTCAGTATAGTCATTACACATACGCATACATATACATGTATATATGTGTATCTATATATATATATACACATACATATATATATGTACATATATACACATGCATATATATGTGTGTGTGTGTGTGTGTGTGTGTGTGTGTGTGTGTGTTGTGTGTGTGTGTCTACATATATATATATATATATATATATATATATATATATATATATATATATATATATATATATATATATATATATATATATATATATATATATATATATATATATATATAATACTCCAGTTTTCCATTTATTGATAAATGAACGTGTTTTCTAAATTTTTTACAGAAAATAAATACTTCAATTTTCTAACAAAATAAAAAATAAAAAAACGGATACTATTTTCTATAAGTAAACGCACCCTATGTGTTTCCAGAACTCTTTGGAAAATGATGTGGGGTAATCAATTTTGCAACAAATCACGGTGAAAATTGGAGTGAAGGCCACTCCAATACCAGTGAACTGGATAGACTAGAATGTGTGGCATGAAATTCCAAAATGAATGGGATCTACTAGTCTAATTTCGTAACAAGTAACTACAGGAATGAGAGAATCCCTGATGCTAGCTGAATCTGCAATGACAAGTTACAAAAATGGGAGAATATGCAGCTTTTTCCAATTCAGCAAGATAAAACGCATTGAATAAAATATTTGTACCAAGTATATAAATCCGATGGATTAATGAAGGATGCCCAAGTGAATGAAGCTTGAGTTTTAAGAGAGTGTGATGTCTATATGTGTGTGTGTGTGTGTGTGTGTGTGTGTGTGTGTGTGTGTATAATACTCCAGTTTTTCATTTGTTGATAAATGGACGCATTTTCTAAATTTTCTACAGAAAATAAATACTTCAATTTTTTAAGAAAATAGAAAATAAAAAACAAACACTATTTTCTATAAGAAAACACACCCTATGTGTTTCCATAACTCTTTGGAAAATGATGTGGAGTACTCAATTTTGCAACAAATCACAGTGAAAATGGGAGTGAAGGCGACTCCAATACTAGTGAACGAGATAGACTAGAAAGTGTGGCATGAAATTCCAAAATGAATGGGATCCACTAGTCTAATTAAGTAACAAGTAACTACGGGAATGAGAGAATCCCTGATGCTAGCTGAACCTGCAATGACAAGCTGTGGGAATGGGAGAATATGCAGCTTTTCTAGTTCAGCATGATAAAATGCATTGAATAAAATATTTGTACCAAGTATATAAATCCGATGGATTAATGAAGGATGCACAAGTGAATGAAGCTTGAGTTTTAAGAGAGTGATAAAAAAAAGTGAGAGGAGAGTTTCAAAAAATTTCATACAAATATTGACATATTATTTTATGAAATACAGTAATTTACAATTTATTGCCTTGTTACGAGCATTTGGTAAGAATTTATTGTTCAATATTTATAATATTTTGAATTAAATGAAATTTTTATGTTATTATTAATTATAGTTATTTTATTTTTATATTTTGCAAATATTAATTAAAGTATAAATTATCGAAGTAATAGAATGCATATTAAGATAGAATTTTTTAAAAATGTATTATTTCAATTTCAATGTATTTATGTATTTGTTATTTCTTATTAGATACTTATTATAATTTGGAAACAAATAAATTATTTTGTCATAATATAAATACATGCAAAAATATTAAAATAAAATATAATAAAGTTTATTTTAAGAAAAGAGAATTGTTCTAAAATATTTAATTTGTGAAGAATATTAAAAAAAATTAAGTGTGTTATAATTATAATACCATAAATTTTTATTTAAATTTTTTAATTGTGGCTTTACGATAAAAAAGGACTTTATTATAGGCATTTATGTTTGAATAATAATGCAACTATTTAAATTTAAATTTTTTTGACAAAATGGTTATATTAGGTTTTAAAACCACATATATTTATTTCAATTATAGATAATTTAAAAATATCAGCATATACTGACTTTTATTTGCACACGGCTGGACAAATAAGTTATGGAGTTACAGACTTTCAATACGACATATCGAATACAAATGCAGTTACAAAGAGATTAAGGCTTAGAAATAAGCCAACTCTTCCTGAATTGAAACATAAAATTTATGTTAAGTTGGGTTTAGGTGTAAATCATGTCATTTTAAGAATTATATATAAGAGCCCATTATACAACTAAGGATCATTATGTTAGACGTTAGTGGATTTGTCTGATGACGATGATGTAGAGATGATTTATTAAAAATTAAGGAAATATGATGATTATAAGGTGGTGGAATTATGTATTAAAGTGATCGGGGTGGATATAGGAGGTAATATATCAACGTATGGAATTGGTGATCAGGTTAGAAATGATAACTTATACATGGCAACTATCAAGGCTACATAATAATTATTTGAAAATGCTGTTGGCCCCAGTCAACTAACGCAATTGATTGGTGCCTATGATACTAACATTTTCTCTTAATCTAATTATTGTCAATTTATTGGAGATAAAGTACAAAATGTGGATCAAAGCAAACAACGATGATCGGTTAGCCATCGAGGAGATACCTATCCCAATTAGCTCAGGCAGTTAGTAAGTCGATGCAATGGTGACTTGCTTGTGAGAGATGCAGGTGACAGCTCAGGACAAGGTCGTATGAACCGGTCAAATAGTCATGTTCCTGATGCTAGGATGAGTCAGCCAAGGAGGTCAGTTTCACAGCTGCCTGATGTTGTATAAATTAGCCAAGGAGTTCAATGAGCTAATTCCCTAATGCAATGATTATTCAGTCTAGATGGTCATTAAGTTGAAGAGTTGGTGATTTTCTGAGCAAATCCATATTTGGTAGTAGATCATAAGATTGCCCAAATGATAAAAGTTTTATATAACCATCGAGTCAAAATACAGAATAGAACTATCAACAATAATCAATTAACCACAGGCCAGAATCTAGTTCCAGTCAGACAATACAATTAGTAAAACGATAGGATGGTGATTTACTCGGAGAATCCATACCCGATAACAGTCCTAACATTCACTATAAGCAAATTTCATTTTTCCGACGAAAATTACCAACTAAATTGAGTGAATTTTCGTTGGAAAATGAAATTACCAACGAAATTTAGCGACGAAAAATGGCGAAGGAGATCCAGTTGTATGTACTTTTGCCGACGAAAAAATTTTTCGTCGATAAATTTACCAACCAAAAATAATGACCGTCGCTAATTCCATCGAGAGGTGCAGACCAAAAACTGTCGTCATTCGCCATATTTACCGACGAAATTTTATTTTTCGTCAGAAATTTTACCGACGAAAATAAGTATTCCGTAGGCAAATTTTCGATGGAATGATTAATTTCGTAGGCAAATTTAACGACGGTAAGTTATTTTCGTCGGTAAATTTGCCTTCTGCTAAAAATATTTGCGACGAAATTATCCATCACTAAAAATATTATATATTTTTGACAATTATTTAATAATCAACTAATATTAGTATTTCTTATATATTTTTTCAGCCTTGGCTTGTCTTGGTATAACAACTTGCACCATTCATCACTATGCTGTCATTTTTAACAACCAATTATTTGAACAAAAAGAATATATATATATATATATATATATATACGACTTCATACACTATAACATTTATATTATATCACCTATAATGATAAAAGTAAAATATATTAATATTAATTTTCTTGCTAGGAAGATTTATCATTTTTCTCTTGAATTCAGAACTTATGTGAAAACACCCAAACATGCAAAAGACTAGATAAGCTAACATCAAAATAAACTAAAGTTGAGACCTTTTATGAGTTAGAGATAAACACATATATATATATGTGTTAAAGGAAAAAAGAATGTCACATGCTTAATCAATTAGCAGCACAGATTTTGGATTAAAAAAAAAATAATAAGTTGGAACACAAGCTAAAGCATAAAACTAAGCGACAATAATAACCATAAATATTCTTCTCACTCTCTGATAAGAAGTTTCCTGGACACGTGGTATATTATAAGATCTACATAATTTTAGTATCAAAATTATTGTATTGTAGTTCAATATACCTATATATACAAAGGTATACCGAAATGAAAATTTTGAATTGTTTAATGGACTTGAGTATACTAATATGATATATAAGTATCAAAATTATTGAATTACAGTTTGACATATCTACATGTAAAAAGGTACAAAGTGAAGAAGAAAAAGAAAAAAAAAAGATGAAAAAAATTGTAACGTGATTCATTAAAAGCTACGTTTTTATATTTTTTTTTGTGTCTAATTTTCCCTATGGAAATCAAACTGTAATCAATTAGCAGCATAGATTTTGGATTAAAAAATAATAATAAGTTAGAACACAAGCTAAGGCATAAAACTAAGTGACAAACACGTGACCATAAAAGCATAGGTATTATCTTTAAATACAAATGTTCATTTTCAAGGCTACATTTGCATGTAACAGCATAAAATAAAGCACATTTACCTGAGAAATTCACTGATTTTGCTGGCTGAATTAGTACAACCTGCGACTGCTTCACTACTTCAACTACTTACCTGCAATGAAATTATATATAATTCATCAAAATTTATAATGTTTTGCTTCATTCATATCATTATCATGTCACCACCCAGTCATTATCGTTGTTTTTGAGAAAAAAAAGTAATTAATGCCTATATATATATAAGATTTTCTAGGTGGAATTTTTTTGCTTAAGATATATTAAAAAAGAACCATTATAAGAACCAAATATCTACCATAAGAAAGAATCTGATATGGGACAGAGTCATGATTGTGCTTATGTGACTAATAAGATATGGGATTCTAAATAGGGTCTGATTGAGCTTATGAGACCTTTAACCATAATTCTAGATATTAAGGTCTGGCACAACTGACTTGGGAAGCTATAAAGAGTGTTTGCAGAATTGATAATCAGAGCATGATCAACATCAGTTACCATTGATAAGAAAAACCACAATAATAAACAAAATACTATAAAATCCAACAAGTTATATATTTCCCTCTCTAACAAAGAAAAAATAAATCAATTAGACATCAAAGATGTAATAAAAGGATAGTTTCACCATTACAAAAAGCATCTGCAAGAGCAAACATATAATAGCAGTAAAATAATAAGCATTATAACATCTGTGAAATAAACATCAGAGTCATAAATCAATCATCATTATTATGATTCAATATTGTAAAGTTCATTGAAAAACAGTCAGGACAATGTCAGTTAGCAGCCAGAAACTCAGAACCTATATGCAAAAGAACCGAAGAATTACACACAAAAAAGAGAAATTTAAAACATGACGAGAGGACAACCACATTCTATGAAAATAAGAACAAGAGTGAAACATATACATCGGATGCTTCAAAAAAAATGAAAGCATTATACATATCACTAACAATTTCTGCAAACTAAAAGATGAAAATATGGAATTATAGTCAAGCCACCCTAAATAGAAACAGTAAGTACCTTCAAAACTATTCCTTAGGAAGCCAAATTAATTTATTTTGCTGCAGTAAAAAAATACATACTCTACTAACATAATAACTTGAAGACAGGTAAAATTCTCACATCCGTACAAATCAATTAAACCTTAATATCTTCTGCTTTTCTATAGAGGGACACATGTCAGACGAAAAAACATAGAATGGAAATGATCCAAACATTCAATTTGAGAAAATCATTTCTAATACTGCTTCTTATTTCTAATACGAAAACAAATATTGCTGCAACCCATGTCTGAGACATAGGTGACAAGATGTCTGAGACATAAGTGAGGAGATTAAATACAAGAACTTTGTCAGTGTAAAAACAAAAAAAATGTGGATGCAACAAATGAAGATAGAAGTACAAAAAGTACATTCAATGGACCAAAAACTGATGTCAATTTACACAAAAACATTTTACAGCTAAAACAAATATTTACAAGGAAAAAGACATTAGATGAGAAACTTCTGCCAGATGTTTAAAAAGATACGCTCTGTACAAATCAATGATTTCAAACTTGCAAATTTTCCTAGGAGGCCAAAGCAATCACAAATGTGCCACCGATAAGCAAATTCTTAGAAAAAGCAGTTCCTACAATAAGACTGCTATAAAGGCCAGCTTAACCTCACATCAAATTCTGTGCTTAGCAAACTTCAAAATCATGAAGACGCCAGATTTAACAAGGATCTAAATTCTACTTTTACTTTGATATCTTATGGATAGAAAATTAGATTCATTATTTGAAGTTGAATTTTAAGAAACTCACCACAATTGAAGAAAAGGAATGCCCCAAGCCTAAAAATATTGTTCCAATGCAGAGTGTGAGAAGCATACAAAGAATAAGGTAAATCCAATAGTATTTCCATTCCCTTGACATGATTAACAATGATCTCCAAGTTAAAACTGCAATCCTTGTAGCGCTGCTAGCTTTTCCCTTGCTTTTAAGATACGGACCTTCCTGCAGAAATGATCACATATGAGAAGAAAGTTGAAATTCTAAAAGCTAGGCACTAATGGAGTTAATGCGCTGTTATCTTCCACTTCTCTTGAGCACAAGGACTGGACTATAATGATATAATCTAATCCAGGCATCATAATTGTTAATCCCATCAGTCACATTTAAAATTTTCCTCAGAATCAAAACTAACCAGTGCAATTGGAGCAAATGCTAAAAAAATGACATCTATTATGAGTATTCTGCCCACTACCAATCAAGGAGTGTGCTAACAGCACTTCAAGATACCATAAGATACCACCAAGTGTCAAGAATAGTGGAATTGTCAATTATAATGCGGACAATATAATTGTTAATTCCAATAATCATATTCTAAATTTTCTTCAGAATCAAAACTAACCACTATAGCATGTGTCAATAATAATGATGTACACAATGAAGACTTAGTGTGTGCAAAGGTCAAAAACCAAAAAATGAAGAAAAAGGTCTAACTATAAGAGTTCTCATAGAAGAAATATAAAATCTGTGTGCAATGATTGCCATGAACAATTCAAGGAAAACAATCTCCATGCCTATCACCTAATTCCTTAAGCACGCATTTATCATGCCCCACAATTTTGGATCTAAATCGCCATTAAACCCTAAATAAATTTAAAAACATAGAAAAGTTACAAAGAAACTCGAGATCCACCACTGATTCTAGGAGATAGCAGCGTCTCCACCGCAGATGGTGGTTGTAGCGTCGTTGGTGCAAAGTGACGTGATTAAGCTATATTTGACTTGAGAAAATCGCTGGAGACTTCGACGGTTCTTGACAGCAAATCCTCAAAAGCGATGGACGACGACTCCAGATGGCCTTCGCGGTGGCTTTCGAGGTTATCATCAGCTATTGGTGGTGGCTGGATTAAGGTCCGATCAAAAAACATCATTTTGCCCTAGGAAACGATAGCACCGGTGGGAGAACTACCTTACCTTTCGTTTTTCTAATTATTTATTTTCTTGTTCAAGTTCGCCTACGGTTTCCTTTTATAGGTCTGCAGATTTAAAATCAGTTTTCATTATAATTCTTTTCATTTTGGTTTGGGACAAGGGCAAATAATATTTGAAAATTATGCATATTTGCTTTTAAACTATGGTTTGTACCAAATTTACACTTAAGGTTTTGGGATATATTTACTTATTAAATATATTTTTGGGTCAAAATTATTTTTATTTCATACAATTAGCCTCAATTTATTATTGAAATTAATAAAATCTTTTTCTACTTTAAGTAAATTTTTTTTACTTATTTTTCTTAATAATCAAGCAATATTCAAAATTTACTGATTTAATTAATTTAAATTTATATTGAACAGATTCGCAAAACATGTAAATTGTATTTTTTTAAATATTTAAAAATATTTATTAGAATTCAAAACATGTAAATCGTATTTATTAAATTTTTATTAAAATGGTTTTTTATATTTTTAAATTATAGCTTTTCGAATTATAACATTCAATAATATATTTATTATATATTTTATAGCCATTTCTGTACATTCAATGTAGCCATCGGAATGTTAGCCAAGGGACCCCTTTACTATTAGAATTAATAGAACGAATCACACTTTAATCACCAAACTATATTAGGGTTAAAGTTTTTCATTATATATATATATATATATATATATATATATATATATATATATATATATATATATATATATATATATATATATATATATATATTTGCTTAATTTAAAATAGTATATTTTTGCTTAATTTCTTGTTAAACTAAAAGAACCAATCAAAATACTGGAATAATCAGCTATCATTCATTCAAGAGTTTTCTTAATAAGAGCAAAAAGATTGTGATTTTTCTTTTTTATCTATTTAATAACTTTTCTTTAAAATTATAGGGACTTATGCTATTAACATTATTATTATTATAAATTATCTATTTAATTTAAGTTTTAAATAAAATTTCTGCTTAATAAACATTTTTAAATAAAAAGTTTTAAATTAATTTTCAAATATTTATCTCAAAAAAAATTCAACTCTAATCCTATAGTTTAAAGAAAAGGTTCAATTTAGTCCCTCAACTCTTCCAATTTGAATTTCTAAGCTCCCAACTCAAGTATAATAAAATATATGATGCTATATCTTTCCTTTAATGACTATATTATTAATATAGTCATTAAATAAAAATTTAAATCAATTTAGTTTAGATTAACTTATAGTTTAATTAATTAATTAATTTACTGAAATTAAAATTTATAATTTTATGGTTTTAAATTAAAGTCACAGTCTAATCATGAATAAATAACATACAGATATAAAAAAGATACCTTCTAAAATAAACTAAATTACATGTAATGAAATAATCAAATTTTACATATAGTACTATTTATAAATCATTATTAACTTAATCATATTATGAAATAATCAAAATTTATATATTATTTTTAAAAAAAATAAAGTTGTTAAAAGAAAATAAAAAATATAACAATTATAATTTATAACAACAATTGATTTTTATGAAAATTACTGACGAAAACATGATTTCGTAGTTAAATTACCGACAGAATCATATTTTCGTAGGTAATTTACCTACGAAATCATATTTTCATAGGTAATTTACCGACAGAATCACATTTCCGTAGGTAAATTACCGACGGAATCATATTTTCGTAGGTAATTTACCAACGGAATCATATTTTCGTAGGAAATATACCGACGGAAAATATTTTCGTAGGTAAATTATCGACGAAAATATGATTCCGTCGGTAAATTTCGTGGCCTATTTCAGGACTCGAAAATTGGCACCAATTTAACGACGAAATTTTTAATTTCGTCGGTAAATTTTTGGCAGGATACTTTCCCTCCTTTATTTACGACGAATTCGTTATTCCGTCGCAATACACATTTTTCTATAATTTTCCATACGAAACAATTTTTTCGTCTATAATTAGCGACGAAAAATGTTCCGTCAATAATTTTTCGTCGGGAATTAGAATTTTTCTTGTAGTGATTTTGGAAAATGATGGTCCTTCATTTAATGATATTGCTGAAGATATCAGAAATTAACCATTAATTGATTTGGCAGGCGTGGATTATTTTGACGATAGAGCGGTTAATAATGATTATGTCTCACCTAATAACAATTATGAGGTTGTTACAGCAAATCTCGGTGCGAAAAGTGATGACTCTGATTTTTATGATGGCAATAAATCTTTGGGTATGCAGTATGTTAGTCCACTAGCATCAGTTCATGTTAGTGGAGAGCTAAACGATGCCAACTTTAACTTTCCATTAGAACACTATACAGCCATTAACTTGGATGCAGCATAAGTTAATTTGCATCATGGCATCCAATTTGGTACGTGGAATGGTACATCAAAGTTATCAAAAGGTTTTGTATTCAACAGTAAGGATGAGGTGAAATCTTATGTCAAAAGATATTCAATCTCACGAAATGTCAATTTTAGAGTCATTGAATCTAAAGCAAAATTCTGGGTTGTTAAGTATGCAAATGCTGATATTGGCTGCAAATAGAGGTTATGAGCAGCGAAAAAAGATAGATGTCCTTTTTAGACAATCACAAAATTTGAGGGACCACATTCTTAGCTTTCGGCTGGTAACTTGTCAAAAGATCACATGCAATTGGGGTCACAGATTATTCGCAATAACATTATAGGGATGGTAAGTAAAAATCAAACCCTTCCTAGTGATGTGGTTATTATTGCTATTAAGGAACAATTTCATTATGAGGTTTCGTACTACAAGGCTTGGTAAGCAAAAATGAGTGCACTTGAGGCCATCTTTGGAAATTATGTTGAATCATATGAAAAGTTTTTTGGTTTTTTATATGCTTTACAATTTTACAATCCCAGAACAATTTATGAGTTTGTGCTTGAAGACACCCATATCCTTACTGTAAAGCAATTTAAAAAGGTTTTTTGGAGCTTTAGACCTGCAATCAATGGTTTGAACCATTGCAAGACTATTTTGTTGATCGATGGAACATTCTTGACTGGAAAGTTCCAACAGACACTGCTAGTCGTAAGCTCTATCGATGGTAATGACATGTTGTTCCTGATTGCATTTGTTGTTGTTGAGTTTAAGAATAAGTTGAGTTGGGCTTGGTTCATGAATTCAATTTGAAAAAATGTCACTCAACATGTTGGAATAACCGTTATCTCAGATTGACATGCTGGAATAATGGAATTATTTCATGATGAACTGAGTGGTTGGAATGAGCCTCTTATATTTCACAGGATAGATTTGTGTCACTTTGTAAGTAATTAAAATATGCATCACAGAAAACCCATAATTAAAAATTTGCTTTATAAGATTGGTACATATTATTTCTTATAAATTCATATATTACTTATTTGTTTGTATTGTTTGAGACAGTAATATGTTTGCAATTGTGAATTAACTCTATTGTCAAGGAATAATTACTATAAGCACAAATTCGCAAAGCAAATGAATGAGATAAAAAAGCTTGATGAGGACTTATACAACTGGGCAATGAGGGTACCGTTGGAGCAATAGGCATTATCCAAAGATAGGAGTTATCAATATGGATATGCCATAACAAACATAGCTGAGAGTGTCAATAGTGCTTTGAAAGGTGTTCGCATGATGCATGTTATAGCATTATCGAGGCCTTAAAATGCTATAAAGGCATATTCCATCCTATGGGACACAGAGCAACTTGGCCCGATTATTATGATCTAACTTTTATACTTGATATGGCTTTACAGAGAAATAAGGGTCGACCTAAGACAACAAGGATTCGCAATGAGATTGATCAAAAAGAAGGTGGAAACATTACACGATGCAGCATTTACGGTAATATGAGCCATAATAAAATGACATGTCCTAGTCGAGCTAGATCATCGAATGAAGCCTTTCTTTAGGAGTTAGAATTATTACATGAATACTTTACTTATCTTATATGTAGTTCATGTCAATTGTAACTAATATAATTTATATGAGATTAAATGAGTACTTGTGAAATCTAACATTTTATTTATTTATAATAAAAGTTCATAATTCATACAATACCATACAATACAATTATCAAAAATGGATAAAATCCCTATATGAGCTACAACTGTAAAGGTCTTGTGAAGTAGGATTAGGCAATGAATTATCGAAATCACTACCAAATATCAGTTGATAAAAAAAAACCTGACTTTGCATGACATTAGGATTGGCTAAGAGTTTATCTAGGAATTCATCTCACTGAACATTATCTTCCATTCCTTCTTATATATTGTACGATAAAAGTACACCTATGTATCCTATAGGATTTTATTCGGAGATACTGACATTTAAATTAACATTCAATCTTGAAGGTCTTGCTTCTGTATCATAAAATGAATATTGATTAAATTCAAGCATACCAAATGAAGTGGAACTCCTCTAATAATCATATGGCTATGACATAGGCTGAGGGACCTGGCTAACCCCTGGTGGAATAGGAATTAGCTATTTGCTAGGCCTCTTCTGCTCTTTCTTGATTGTCAAAAATCTACATATGGTATATATATAAGAGGAATATGTATGGGATCTGGTACAGGCTGACATGGATAATTGTGTGTTATTCGCATACTGCTCCTAAAATCCCTCCCGATGTCAATTAGAACTCATTGCCTCGAATTGACAATGATGCCATATCATTATAGTAAAGAAGTTTGACACCATCAACCTATATACAATAAAAATAAATATTATTAATATATAATCAGTGAGTTTAAATATTAAAATAATTAATAATTTTAAATAGTAAAAAACTAAATTGTGCTAACATACCGCTGCTTCATAGGATGCTCCTTCAAGGATTATCCACCATCTTATTCTTAGTAGATATCACTACATGTATTGTGACCTTGATAATCCTTTCTAGTCGATTATTCCACTTGAAGATGAAATTAAAAAGTTTAATTTTCCAATTATGCTCCTGTTTCCCTCTCAAATCAACTGAATGCAGGATATCATCAATTAATGGTGCACTGGGCATGTGTTGATCCATGCCAAATTGACGAAGACAATAATCTAGATGGTGCAACTCAATGATATTATAACATATCAAAGGCATAATTAATCTCTAAATCTGTTGTCCATTTGTACAATAGGATGATAAAATATGCATCACATGGTCGTATGGTTGCCAGTAAATCTAAAAAAAGGTAAATTATAAGTACAAATTGTTTAATTATTTTAAATGCACATGAATTATTAGAATTAAATTTTGAAAAACTCAGATAATTACCTGATCTGTACACTGAGTGTCTAGTTCTACTTGGAATCTATGTACATCTTTTTCTATTATTATTGCTCAGATTAATAGGAGATTGCCACCTAATATGAAACAATTCATTGTATCAATATAATATTAAATAGAAATTTATATATATATATATATATATATTAATTTGATAATTAATTAATTATTTTAAAATAAAAAATAAATAAAATTTACCTATAACCATATGGCTTACTCTGATCAAGCATAACTTCATGTCTAAAAGGGGGACAAAATGAGGCAATCTTTCTCATGCCCAAATTTGCAACAACTGTTGATATCCACTAATCCCATGAGCTATTGGCCGTGTAGCATGACAAAGCTCCATATACAGCCATGACAAATGAGTTGTACCCCAACTATTATTGCCAACCTCATTTAAATTCTACAATAAGGGAAGCCGCATTAAATGTATATAATTGTTAGATTGAGATAGAAACAACAATCCACCAATGCAACGTAATAGCCATGAATGGACATAGCATTGAATTTGATAATCGGTAGCATCGGCTAGTAAAGAATCAAAAGTTGATGATAACCAAGTCGTTTTAACTAATTTTCCTTTGAAAGCCTCCTCAGATGGGACTTATCCCAGGAGTTGGTTGTAGAGAATGGGCCAATTATGTCTTAAATGGCCAATTACCAAATGCCTTTTAATTAGTAAACCAATCAATATATGAATATCTTGCAAAGTAATGGTGGTTTCACCAACTAGGAGGTGAAAAGTGTGAGTCTCCGGCATCCATCTCTGCATAAGGGCAGTCATCAAATTTACATCTATATACATTACCACAATACAGGACACTCCATAGAACCTAGCCCAATATGTTATCGACGACTTCTGTGGGAGGTCATCTCCATGATTTATGTTCCCCACTGAGCTTTAAGCTTAGCACGGGTGTTTATCCATGTAGGTACAAGAAGTTAAGATCTGATTTGAAGGGATAAGATCTGTTATCACTAGGCCAACAAGAGAGATAAGAGTAGTCAAAGTATAAAGTTATATTTTTTTTGTCATTGTAAGCATTATATTGTGCTAAGTAAAACATAATATAAAGAACAATGTAAGGGTTATGTAATGTATCCAAGAGCATTGTTTATATAATTCTTGTAACACTCGCTCTTATTACCTTTTATTTACATATTTCTTTATTAAATTGATAGAACAAATACACATACTTACATATAAATTAAACATACTTAAAGTATCATTACAAATTAATTTATTACATATGTTCTAACTTCTTTACCTTAAGCATTTCACAAAAATAATTGTACTCTAAAATTAGTCATCACTCGTTATCCTCTCTAGTGGCCTACAGATGTTGACTTGAAAATGGCACTTATACTTCACACTTGCGTACCTACACGGGAAGAATACTCGTGCTGAGCAATAGCTCAATGGGGAGTAAAATAATACAATTGAATTCTCATTGAAGTCCCAAATACAAATAACACAATAACATGCCTTTTCAGGTTACAAAATAAACACATTTATAATAATAGTCCATGCATTAATAATATTATAATACCATTTATCACTCACACTAATAATATCACTAAGAAACACTAACTTTTCATCAAAATACAAAGACATTTACACCATTGATCACTTTTCCTTTATTCATTAATCAAATCACTTCTATCGCCTGAATTTCCATAAATGGTGGATACAGGTAAAAATACTAGATACTGGTGAGCAGTATCAAACACTAGAGACATAAAAGTTTTGGATCACTAGATATCGAAGGGTATCAAAACACTAATCACCCTCGGTGACAACACTAGCAGCTGTGATCATTATCCTTTTTATACGCATGCCTATCTATCCACTACTTTGTGAAATTTAGGCCTTAACAAGTGACTAATCACTCAAGAATATCACATTTGATACATTTAGAATCATGGCATCATTACACTCAATATAACATGCAATCATTTCACTATATCATATTATTCTTATTCAAGTATCTAAAAGATACAATATAACATACTCATCATTCATTTAGTTATATATAGCATTGCTAATATAACTATTTATAGTCATTTATGTTCATTAACTATACAAGTTCTTATGTATTAAATTAAAGCTTAGTATTTAACTTTACTTTATTAATTCATTATACTTTACACTTATTATATGTCACTTGTTCCTCTTGTTTTTACACTTAAAACACTCTAAAAGTATTTAAGGAGGTCTAGGTGTGCTTTGGTAACAATTTGGGATCTTAAAATCAAGTTTAGAAAGAGGCAGGGAAGGATCGTGGTCATTAGCTTATACCTACTGACCGTGACATAAGTGTCATTTTGATTCTGTACTAAATTTGGCCTATCTCACGGTAAATACCAAAAGAGTACTGACTGTGGCCTAGATTACGAAAAGGGGTCATAGTTATTAGGTAATACCTACTAATTGTGATGTAGCTTTCATTTTGGTTCTGGATAGAAATTTGGGCTTTGTCACGATCAGCATAAATTTTTTGCTGACCGTGAGGTATATTCTGCTTAGAGGTAGATTTTAAGTCGCAATTTGTTTATCATTTTTCACCTAGAAAATGATGTTGTAATGGCCTCAATACCGGGTCAGCCGTGAATAGTACTTTCCGGCAGTGAATAGTGTTTCCCGGGCTTGAAAGGACACCCGAAAGTCGAAAATATTTTATTGGACCATTTGAAAGGAATAGTTATGGCGAGTCTATGGTTGAAATTTTAAGTGCATTTGAGGTAAAATAGACTTCTAAAAGTCAAAAATACGAAAAAGATAGCGAGTCAATTTCCCTGGTAAGGAATGAGACTTGATTTTGCACAAATAATTAAAAATAGTAAATGACCTCCGAATATTGCCATATTTTGCAGTTCTTAATGAAATTTTATGAAGAATATTTTGGTGTAAAAAAATAAATTTTTTGACGATGTCGACAGTTATCGAATCGGACCGATAAGTTTGAATCGGACCGATAACGGACTCCGATAGAGCCGAAAATTTATATCCTACCTATTTTTTATGTGATAAAAATTATGGAATCAAATTTGGATTGATTTGGAGTAAGAAAATGGGAGAAATCATTTGGGCTTTGAATTAAGTTATTATTGGGCTTTAATTAAAATAGTTAAGCCAAAACTCAACCCAAGCCCATTACACACACTTAAAGGAGATTTAAATAGATGAAAATATCTGGAACAACAGCCTCATCTCCTTCTCCACGTTTTCTTCTTGGCCGACCAACTATTCCACCATTTTTGTTAATCTTTTCTCTTCTCTTCTCTCAATTTCACACCAAATCAAGCCATTAAATAGTGATTTTTACCTTTTTAATTAAGTTTAGTGCCCTCATCTCTTCAAAAGAATGAAATCATGGTGTTTTGGTGAAGGGTAATTTCGTCCAAGATTGTTTTTGGTTGAAGAATGAAGTTTTGCTTGGCTTTAGGTGAAGAAAAATGAAGTTTAAGGAAGGTTAAGCATGGAAAAAGGTAAGTGACTACCAAATCCCTTAATTTCCCATTTAATATAAATTTTTCTTGATTATGTAACTAAGATAAAAATAGGTAATATTGTTAATTAATGTAATTATGATAGGGTTATTGTAATTAGACTAGAGAAGAGATAAATGAAAAGTGAAAATGAGTGAAAGGAAATTTTTAGGGTGAAAAAGTAGTGATGGCCGAATTATTCCCTAATAAAAAATGTGAAATTTTGCATGAAAATAATATATGATGGTCTAAATTGAATATAGTGATGATAATTGGTGCCTTTGGATTTTTAATGAATTATTGGAATTTATTTTGAAATTTTAAAGCCTATGTATTGAATATGTTCATAGTGAAAATTGTGATATAATGAGGATTAATTGATTATTTTAGTGAGAAATGGTGCTAAATAATAAATAATGCATAAATAAAATTTATTGGAATTTATTGAATTGATTGAGGTTTTATTGGAATTTTTATGTGAATATGTATAATGAAAATAATTGAATTTTAATGCATAATTGTATAAAAATGACAAACATGATGATTTAATGTGAAAATAAATTAATGTCAATGACAAGAAATAAAAAGTCAACCGACGAATGTTTCGAAATAATTATTGGGTAGTGAAAATGATAAAAGCAATGAGTTATTAGTAAATAATTCATAAATAAATAAAAATGATGGAAATAAATTAATATGTAAATAAAAGAAAGTAAAAATGAGTTTTAAAAGAAAAAGAGACTTTAATGAAAGAAAATAAAAGTTTAGGGGCAAAATGGTAATTTTGCCAAAGTAAGTAATTAATGCGTATAAATAAGTAAAAAATACTTAATAAGGGTAAAATGGTAATTTCAGAGGCCTAACGGTTTCGAAAAATAGAATTTTCGTGGTTTAAGGACCAAAATATAATTTTACCCGAAAGTGGTAAAATAAAGAATAAAAGATGAATAATGGAGGAAATTATATAATAAAAATGAAAATAAATTATTATAATGGCAAAATCATAATTATGCATTTGAAATGAATAAATTGATAGAAAAAGTCAAATTATGCATGTTTGAGGTCTAAAATAATAAATGATATTAATTAAGTCCCTAAATGCTTAAAAGCAGAGAAAAAAAAAGATGTGACTAATTTATTACAATAAATTAGTCAACAAAAAGTATTAAAAGAATTAATGCTTATTAAAATAATTCGCTGACGAAATAAACGTTGGCATACCGAATGATTAAAAAGTTTGAGCAGTAAAAGAAAAAGAAGTCAATCATTGAATTATTAGAGAATAATTCGCAAATGATAATATAAAAAGAATACAAAGAAAATTGTGAATTATAATGTCATAATTCATAATTTATAATATGTGCAAAAGATTGAAAAGTTTAAGTATCCGAGTGAATTATCGAAGGATAATTCACAAAAGTGACCAGAAAAAGTGAATAAAAAGTTATTGAATAGTCAAGGCACGAAAGAGTGCATTTGATCAAATAACGTATAGTAATAAACAAAAGAAAAGAAATTAAAAGTTTTTAAATGTTCAAAAATGTTTGCAATGATATTGATTATGTTTGCCCTTAGCGATAGACAGGTAGTATGATTCTTGTTTTGGATATAATTGGCTAGCCATAGGGACATCTCTGTACCGCGGTGCAAGTCATGGCAACTTGCTTAGTTATGGGCGGGATCTTTGATCTCCATAGCTTCTGTAAAAGTGAAAATGTATCTGTATCTGTATCTATTTTGCGAGACTTGATCTTTCGAGATCATTTCTCTGTCTGCTACGTGGGACCTTTGGGTCCAGTCCCGTGTATCCTTTGTGGGAAACCTGTTATATTGCACTAGGGGCACATCGAAATGAATAAATAAGTACTGTTTCATTGACTTGAATACAGAAAGTTATAACGAAACGATTCGTTTGAAATAAAATGCAAAGTCAAAATAAATCTGTAAAGATTTCTGGAAAGTGTAATTAGTAATAAAAAGAAATATTTTATAAGAGTAAGATATTAAATTAATGTTTAGTTAAGCTTTTACAGGAAATTCGAATAAATCTTGATTTATGTGAGAAAGATAATTTTAATTAATCAGTAATGTTTGTACCATTTACCACAGTAAAGATAATGACAACTCTGGAAAATAATATTAATTTTCCTGCTTAAAGTTAAAAAGTGATGATAGTGACAAAAAGTAAACTTAATGCTTAGGTAACGCTTTTCTGAAAGATAAGTTACCTGAAAAGTAAAATGATATAAAGCATAGGATTATGCAAAAAAAAAAAAGTAAAGTACAAGATATAAGTTTTAATTAGATAATTAAATATGAATAATGTATATAAGAAAAAAATAAGTTTTGACTGCAAAGTACTCCAAAATGGCTATATCGCTTTGCGATGAAGCTTATAAGCCTTTTAACAGTAATGTAATTATTAGATCAAAGTTAAAGTAAAGTAATAGAATATATAGCAAAAAGTGAAGTCAGATTATAGATTGAATAATTGACCAGTAAAGCAAATATTAAAAGTAGTTTATTTTGGTACTAGTAAGGACACGAGTACCAATACACGTTGTTACTTAAAATGATGATTGAATTGCTATGGATAAAGGATAAAATGAAAGTACTGATAAAAAGTAAAAGTTAACGTAAAGATTAACGTAAAGATAAAAAGTAAATCTGATATTGATCTACCTAAAAAGATACTATAGTACAGTTAAAAGTTTAGAATAAAAGGAAATGTTTAATGAAATAAGAACAATAGAAGCATAAAATTATGAAATTATGCTTATTCTTGGGAAATTCTTGGATTAGTAGTCACCACTGGGCATATTTAATGCTCAGCACGTAGTGTTTACTGCGTGCAGGTTCTGAAGTGTTGCAGGAGCACAGTACATTGAAGGACCAGATCGGAAGAGAAGACTTTTATGATTTTTAGTATAAGCTTTTGGCATGTATATACTTAGACTTTTAAGGTAAAGGCTCGAACTATATTTAGATTGTATGTTTTTTTGTCTTGGATGTATGGACAGTATGAGTTTCGTTATGATGTTGTTTTAATTGTTATAAGATTGTTATTTGAATTCTGGAATTAATGAAAAGTACTTTAAAATGTTTTGAATTGCTCGGTAAAAAAAAAAACTCACCGGTTTCGGCTAAGTTTCGTTTCGGAAAAGACTATTCCGAGAAGGGTGTTACATTTTCAGGGAAAATGGTCTTCTACCAAGTTCCTCCACTATATCCTTAGTTTCCAAAAAAAATAAAAAATAACTCAATTATGATTTCTAAATCACAATATATCAACAAAATATTACAGACTACTCCCATTAGTAGGGTATATTACAAGATATCATTCAACTTTAAGTTAAATTTCAAGGGCTTTAGAGGCAGATTCAAATCTTGGTTTTTTCTACAAAGTTGTATATCTATATCTCGTATTTCATTTTCAATTAGAATCATATCAATTAGACATCTACGGAATGACTTATTCATTTTACACTAAAACTGGTTCATATAAACCTTAAGCAGATTTTCACTACTTCACCTTTCAAGACACAAATCATCTTTTCCATGCACTATATCACCATTTTCTTCATTATAACATTGACCACGTAAAAATTATAACTTATAAATCAACTTAAATCAAATAAACTTATAGTGTATTTAAAAAAAATAAAACTCTCAAACCTCAAAAGGTGGCCACTTCCACTTTTTAAAGCTCTTTTTTCTCTTTCCCTTTTCCCTTGCTACTCTTTCCAACAACTTGCAAGTCTTTGAAACCAATCAAATATACACATACCTTATAAAAAAAAAATTTGAAGGAATAGAAGACATAAAAGAAATGGAGAAAATGGCTAAGCTTTTTGGCCAAAGTGTGGCCGGTAATTTCAAAGAAAAGAGCAAAGATTTTTCTCTTCTTTCTTGATTCTTCTCCCTCTCTTTAGAATAAACACTTACTCCCTTCTCATTAGGCCACTTATTTGACTAAAATAAATTACACTTTGCTCCCTCTCTTATCTCTTAATTATACATTCGACATTAAACTTAATATGTAAACTTTCAATCAAGTCCTTCATTCTTCACTAGCAATATATTTTTATCCCTAAATTAGTAAATTTACAAAATTACTCTTCACTTTTACATTAATTCCAATTATATCCCAATCACATATACAAATATTTACCAATATAAAATTTGGGTCATTATAGTTCTCACCTTATATTGATGTATGTATATGTACAAACAACATGAACTAACACAACAATTGCACAAACAGTTTGATCATGTGTAAAATAGTATATAAGATGAAAGGTAATAAGAGGATCTAGAGTAGTCCTTACAACGATTCTCCATTGTACAATGAACTCTTGTATATAATTATAGAAATCACGTTATTGATGTCTAAACCCACTTTAAAATGGATTTTATGATGCAATTCAACAAAAGTTGGCTTATTTTTAAGTCTTAATATCTTTGTGATGATATTCGATGCAGATATTACATATTCAAAGCCTGCCGCTCCATAACTTATTTTTCCTCTCGTGTGCAAATAAAATTCAGTATATGATGACATCTTTCAACTACCTATAAGTCAAAAAAATAATTAAAAAATTTTTCCTAAATTATTATGTTCGGAATTATATATTTCATATATAACATTAAAATTAAAAAATATTAATTTAAAAATTTAATATAATTTTAGAAAATTTTTATTATAAATAACAAAAAAAATTTAAAAATACATTCACAAATAAACTATAATAATAAACAAATATATTCACTAGCAAACTTTATTGTCACAACAAATTTATTACTAAATATATTATTGATATATTAAAGCAATAATAAACATTCTTTCAAATTTATCAAATGTTATGTTAATATATATGATAAGAAAAAATACACCAAAATTAATAAAATACATGTATTTGGTAACTAATATAGCTGCGATCTTGTTACTCTCAATCTTACAACCCACTTCTGTTTTTAAATAAATAAATGAAAAATATATTAATGACATTATAGTACAACTATCATTAATACATTAAACTATAAATAATCAAGTAAAAAATACCTATTCCAGCCCTTGATATTAAAATTATAATAATATTGCTACAAAAAATTTTATTACGCGTGAATGAAATTTTATATGCTCAATAATTGAAGAATTGCTTCGAATGATAAAATTTTATGCTCAATAATAGAACAATTATTTTTGGATGCAAATAAATTTAGCACCCGAAGTTTATATAGACCCTTAAAGTTAAAGATTTCAATGGGGGTGATCATTAAGTGTTTAAAAGTTTGAAGCACAAAACACTGTAGCGCATGGGAGAACATTGTAGCACGTGGGAGACATCTCTGAGAATGCAACCTGCCAATGCATCTTTAACCAGCGTGCGCTATGTAGATAACGTAACCTGATGCTACATCTTTAGATGAGTGGGGCCCACATAAGCGTAGTGACTTACAAGCCTATAATGCGGCAAAACGTTGCATTTTTGTTAAAATATCCTAACTGCTCTAAATATTTTTTGACACGCCCCATTATTCTAATATTTTCTTACAAAAATATTATTTAAAAAATCCCCCACCAAAATATTAGCCTTTAATTTGTAAAAATTTAAATATTTGGTTTTGAATTGAAATATAGGTATTACGTTAGGTTTTTTTGTAATTACTCCTATATTATTTATCAAAAGCTTTGGGTCATACAAATTAAACAAAATTGTTAATCTAAATTATCAATGGTAGATGATAATACTCATTATTACAAGGCCCACAATAGTCCAGGGTTCAAGGCCAAAAGGCAAGTGGATAGGCTTATGACTAATAAAGCCAAGTTGCTGAGGAAAGCGAATTTAATTGGATCGATCGGACAAGTCCAATTTAGTCAGCCGACACCTCTGACGGTGCCCCACCCTATCACATCTTCTGACACGCACCTCTTGCCCTTCTCAATTAGTCATCATATATGCCGGTATACCAGTCTATACACTCGAATACCTAAGGTACCTATCATCTATCATATACTATAAATAGCCCAATGCTTAAAGGCTCCAGGTAATATTTGACCGAGACATTCTCTCTTTATAGTTTTTCTCTCTAAAGTCACCGACTTAAGTATTAGAGTGCTTATCTCGGTCCGTTCGGGTACTCTTTCTTTTATAGGTCTCTTAGGTATGATCGTCTGATAGAATCTTCTTTTATCTCTTTCTCTCTCTATTTTAGACATTTTCTGTAATATCATTAGACATCTAAAATTAATCAACCTAAAAATAAATAAGATCAATCTAAAAGTAATCAACCTAAAAATAAATAAGCTCAATTTAAAAGTAATCAATCCAAAAATAAATAAGCTCACATGATCAGTGATATTGCAAAGAATATCAAAAATAGAGAGAAACAAATAATGGAAGATCCGATCGGATGATCTTACCTAAGAAACTTGCAAAAGAAAGAGTGTTTGGTCAAACCGAAATAAGCATTTTGATACTTAAGCCAGTGACTTTAGAGAGATAAACTATAGAAAGAGAAGGTCACAAGCAAGCATTAAGCATTGGGCTATTTATAGTGTATGATAGATGATAAGTACTCTAGGCACTCAAGTGCATAGACTGGCAGACTGGCACATTTGATGATTGACTAAGATAGGTAAGAGGAAAGTGTTAGAAAATGTGATGGGGTAGGCGCAGTCAGAGGTGTCAACTGACTAAATTGGACTTGTCATATCAATTCGATCGGATCGGCTTTCCTAACAAACTTGTCTTGGTAAGTCATGTGTCTGTCTATTTGCCTTCTGGGCGTTAATCCTTTGAGTGTTGTGGGCCTTGTAATAATGATTATTATCTATCATTAAGTAGTATTCATTTTTTTAGACTGGATGATAAGCAAAATGCATATATCATATTAATAGAAGTGCAAAAGTGTTCATTTATTTACTTGGAGGAAAGTTTTGTTATGATTTGTGAAACCTTATAAAAGTGGCTAACTTTTATAATTTCCTTTATTCTTGTTGGAATTAAAAAACAACAAATGAATTTTATTGTAACTTAGCAAAGAACACAAGAGAAAAATATAGGCTGGAATGTCTTTTTTATTCAATCAAAATACTTGTTTAAATACATCAAGCAACAACTGAAAAAATAAATATTTAGCTTCCTACTAAGCAATGTGCAGCAGATATTAACAACATGCAACCTAAAAAATAGATTAAACAAAAACTAAAAACTTAAAAATTAGGATATGGAAGTAAATTGTGAAAATTAACATGTGATGTCTTGACTAGGGGTGTACAGAACCGAATCGGAACCAAAAACCGAATCAAATCAAATTTATTTTGGTCTGTTTGGTTTGGTTATTTCTATTTTTGGTTCATTCGATTCTAAATCGAAATAAAATATCGGTTTAATCAATTCAGTTCGGTTCTTAAAATTGAAAAATCAAAGAACTGAACCGATCGAAGTTTTCAAAACTCATCGTTTTGCTTATATATATATATATATATATATATATATATATATATATATATATATATATATATATATATATATATATATATATATATTGATGTTAAGAAATCCCTAGCAGCCGACAACCCTTTCATTCCTTCCTTTCTTTGCGATTCAGAATCAAAATCCCTAGCAGCTGTCACCTCTTCTTTTTGATTCTCCACTTCTTTGATTCTTCGGTTCTTCCTTCCATGGTAAGTATCTATCATCTCCTTTGTGCTTTGTAGGTATATTTTTTGATTTACAAGAAAATCCTGTTTGGGATATTGGCATTTAATACCTTTTTAGATCGCATTGAAAGGCGCACTCAAGCTTCTGTTTCGTCTCTTCTATAAAAGACCCATTCCAAGTCTGTCAACTATCGTCTTTTTCTCTTTATTGTTTTCTTCATCTGTATTGGAAGTCTTTTACTTTACATGCTTCAATTTGATTAAGGTAATTTCCATTAATGAGGTTCTGGCTGAGCTAAAGAGACGAAGAAGGAAACGATAACTTAAAGGAGGAAACGACGACTTGAAGGTACGAGCTTATAGATTTTGTTAATTCATTTTTATCCATAATTTAGATGATTTTGTTTTTTAATTGTTCATAATTGTTCATCAGTTTATGATTGTTTATCAAGACAAATCATTTTATTAAATTGTGTTTATTTTGTATATAATTAAAGATATTTTCATTAATTACTTTTGATAGTTGGGAATTGGAATATTTAATGAGATTTCTTGTACCACTTGTTGTATTACATCACTGAGAGTTTTTAATGACTGTTGGGGAATGCTCGCAAGTACACTTGGGCTCTGCATAGGTTAACACTCGAATGTGTGGATCCTAAGATTATGTTATGTTTGGATTAACAATTTTTTGTATGGATTCTAGGAAGACTAATGTTATACTTTCCTGCAAAGATGAATGCTATGTTTTCCCACACTTGGTTATGCATTGTCGAAGGTTTATGGCATCCTTTGCCTTTACATGGTTCTTGGTGTGACTCAACCACATGCATACCCTTGCAGAAATCTACCTACTTTCTTGTTGGGAAAAACATGAAACATAAATTGTGCTGATGGTGTTACCTTTTTCATTTATACAATTTGTCAACAATGTGTTTCAATCTTATTTTACTGCTATGGAATTGATTGTTGATGATTATTCATGTTGATGACTATTTGGGTGCGTTTACTTACAAAAAATAGTTTTTTGATTTTTGTTTTTTATTTTCTTAGAAAATTAGAATATTTATTTTCCGTAAAAAATTTAGAAAACACGTTTATTTATCAACAAATGAAAAACTGGAGTATTTTGTGTGTGTGTGTGTATATATACACATACATTTATAAGTATGTGTACACACACACACATACATACATACATACATATATATGTATGTGTGTATGTATGTATATGTGCATATATGTATATGTATATGTATATGTATATGTATTTATGCATACATACATATGTACATATATATGTATGTATGTACATGCATATATATACATACATATACATATGTATGTATGTTTGCACATACAATTACATATATATGAATATGTATGTGTATATGCATATATGTATATGCGTAAATACATATTTATATGTAAATGTATATGTACGTATATAGATAGATAGATAGATATATATACATAAATGTGCGTACATACATACATACATACATACATACATACATACATACATACATGCATGCATGCATGTATGAATATTTATGCATATATATGTGTATATATGCACACACACACACACACGTATATATATATACACACATATGTATGTATGTATACATATACATATGCATATGTATGTGTATGTGTATGTGTGTATATACATATATATACATATTTATATGTACGTATGTATGCATGTACCACATATACATGCATATGCATATACTTATGTATGTATGCACATACAAAAACATACATATGCATGTATATGTATATGTATATGTATGTATGTACATATATATAAATATATATGTATGTGTATTAATATTATTCAGAAAATTTGGAAAACATCTTTTATTAGTTTTTTAATCTCTTCTTTATTTTGGAAAACTGGAAAATTAATTTTATGTTTTCTATTTTAGAAAACTGACAAAAATAAACATGATCTCTATTTTCTGTTTTCTGTGAAAAAAATTTCTGAAAAACTGGAGCAATTTTCCATAAGTGAACAAATCCTTTATGTTTTCAGCAATATTAGTATACTTAAGCCATGTAAAGCCACAACCATTGGTTCTTTTTTTTTGTCAACTTCAGATGTTGTGGAATTAAATCTGGATGTTTCACTCTCTACTATTAATTAACAAACTTGTGAAATGTTCATGTGAATCCCTGCATTATTTCAGCATGAAGCACAGTAATATACAATTTAAATTATCAGTAATCCATATGTACAACAAGTGTACTAAATTTAATATTTAAAAATTTACTCAATAAAAACTCGAACGTCCTTATTAAAGTAAACTCCGTGTATCAATCTTCAACCCACCAGCAGTTTATTGTATAAATAGTGTCTGGTTTATGATTTTAAATTCAGTGTATATTCTACTATATCTGATTTTTTTAATTAGGATGATAACTAGTTATTTTTTTCCATAAGTTTTACTATTATTTTATCGTACAAGAAATTATTTTTCCATTTCTGTCAATTTGTATATAGAGGAGAGCCATAAACATTATAAATATTCATAATTAGTGTTTCTGTTTGCATGGGAGCATGTAAGTTGAATTTATAAATATTCATAAACTTCTGTCAATTTCTATACTTAAAATTTTTTTGTATTATTTTTTCAGTTTAGTTGAATTTATTTATTGGTCGTTTATGTGGATGCAGGTATAAGGGATTAAGTTTGTTAAATTTGTGAGAAAATATATCTAAATTATATTGTATCAATTTAAATGTATACCTTTTTTTTTTAAATTGAAAGGCATTGAATGTATTTTTATTTATGGATTATGTTGTATTAATTTTTAAGTTGAATGTATTTTTAATGTATATTTACTTATTATGAAAAAAATTCAAGTACCTTAAATTATTTTATTTTGTTGGATATATGGGTCCATTTAGGTTAAAAATCCAATTAAAAAAAGGCTATATTTGATCAGAACCGGTTGAACAGAATCGAACCGACCGAAATTATTTCGGTCTATTCGATTTTTGGTTCTATAAACTTCGATTTCGGTTCAGTTTTTATATTTTGTAAACTTTGGTTTTCGGTTTTTTCGGTTCGGTCCAAAATCAAACCGATCATTTGCACACCCCTAGCCTTGACTAAGTCCCTGCACAGTCAATAGCTATTAGAGCACAACTACAACACTCCTCCTTGCTTCAGTAGCTACAAACTCCAAGTTTCTTTCTCAATTTCTCAAATCTACTAATAGGAATTGATTTGGTGAAAATATCTGCAATTTGATCATCAATGTTGCAATACAACAAACATACTTCACCATTTTTTTAAACCTCCCTTAAAAAATATAATGTGATGTTGAAATGCTTTGTCTTCCTATGAAAAATAAGATTGTTGGAGATTGCAATTGCAGCCTTATTATCCAAATAAAGTTTTGTTCCCTCCTTTTGTTCCATCTATAGATCAATTGAAATTTTCCTAAGCCACAAAGCTTGATTTACTGTTGTTGTGGCAACAATGAACTTTGCCTCAGCATTTGATTGGGCTACAATTTCTTGCTTCTTCGAACTCCATGAAAAAACACCTGAGCCAAAAGTGAAGCAATACCTTGATGTGATCTTCATATCATCTAAGGACCCTATCCATTCACTATCAAAATAGCTATCAAATTGAAAATTTTGACAGTAGCAAAATAGAGCTCCATGATCAAGTGTTCCTTTAACATATCTTAGAACTCTTTTGGCTGCTTTGAAATGCACTTCATTAGCACAATGGATAACCCTTGATAAAACACTCACAACATATAAAAGATCAAGTTCAGTTGTTGTGAGATACATCAAACATCTGATGAGAGTTGGGGAGAGCAACGGTTAGTTTGGTTTAATAACCGAAAACTGAAGTTTCATTATTTTTATCAACCGAACCAAACTGAACTTTTAGAATAACCGAATTTAAACCGAATCAAAATTTTCGATCGATTTGGTTCAATTAACTGAAAAATCAAAATTTAAAACTATTTTTAAAAAAATAAAAATTATTGTGTCTAAAAATTATAAAAAAAAATTATAAATCATAATATACTAAAGTAAAAACATCTAAATTGTACAAAAAAAAGTTCAAATTAAAGAAATAATCCCAAAATATATAATAAATAATACAACAAAATCGTTAAATAAATTTTTTTATTTGATCGATTTTCAATTTAATCGTCAAAATTCTAAATTATCACCTAAAAATAGATATTAATAATTGATAAATGTACTCATATAATTTACAACTCAAAATAAAATAATTTACATGTATAAAATAATTATTTAATGAAAAAATCAAAAAAAAATATAATTATATAAAGTTCGGTTTGGTTTTTCGATTTGGTTCGGTTTTTGCTCACCCCTAGATGAGACTTCTGTAAACACCTTCTTCCACTTTCTCGGCTTCATCTTCTTTGGTGAGCTTTTTTTTTTTTTTTTTGTTCATTAGGGTCTTAATTGATTTGCAATCCTCCATCTGAAACTTTTTTAGAATTTATTTGGCATACTTCTGTTGACAAATGAACACACCCTTTGCTTTTGTTTAATCTTCATGCAAAGGAAATAAGCCATCTCACCAAGGTTTGCCATTTCAAAAACCTTCATCATCTCCCTCTTAAATTGTTCAATAAGTGCTGCATCACTTCTTGTCACTTAAAGATCATCAACATATAGAAAAACTATCACAATGTTAGTTTTATAATGCCTAACATAAAGCGTGAATTCACTTTGGCTTTTAACAAAACCCAAACCAAGCAAGTGTTCATTAATTCTGCTACACCAGGCCTTTGGTGCATGCTTAAGACCATACAAGGCCTTCTTGTGCAAATAAACCTTATTTTCTTGTCTTTTGCGGCAAAGCCTTCAGGTTATTCAACGTAAGTTTCTTATTCTAGAACCCCATTTAAAATTGCTGGCTTCACATCCAACAGGTAGATTTTCCATCCCTTTTATGCTAATATGGCTAGCAACAATCTGATTATATCCATCATTGCAACCGGAGCAAATGTGTCAGAAAAATCAACACAAAAAATTTGAGCATACCCTTTTATCATAAGCCTTGCTTTGAATTTGTTAACTTATCCATCTGCATTTAGCTTTGTTCTAAACACCCACTTGACACCAATCACCTTCCTATTCTTGGGTTTCTCCATAAGCTCCCAAGTCTGATTTTTTGTCTATCATACATTGCAGACCTCCATTTGGGATCTCTTTTAGCTTCCCAACAATCTGCAGGCTCAAGTATTGCTACATTGCATCTCTAGTAGATTTCAAAAAGCAATCTGGTTCCTCTTACAAGAAGTTCATCTACAGATTCTTCTTCATCTTACAAGTTACTAATTTGATTTTTCTTTATGTCATCCCATCTCCATTTTTCATTTTTCTTTCTTTTGCTATTGTGATTAATTTGAAGTTTAGCTTGTAAAGCTCCTTTCTACTAAACCTTCTTGCCTCATGAGCCTCCATTGTTCTTGGGCCTGCAAAGCGATTAACAATTTTGCGAAGGTGATAGTTGACAAATCTTTAGCATTCTCCAATGAGGAAATTGATGCCTAAAATTTTTCAAGAATTGTTGCAATAACTTTCTTAACAATTCTAGAATCAAAAAATTCAGTACCAAGCAACCATACCCTGTTAACGATGCTTAAAAGTCTGTCAAAGTACTCCTAGATTGTCTTTGACTCCTTCATTTTTTGCATCTCAAACTCCTTTGTCAAATTCAGCACCTGCATCCCTCTTAGTCTCTTATTGCCTTTGTACTTTTCATTGAGAAAATCCCAGATTGCTTTAGTTGATTCCTGGGTCATAATTATGGTGAAGATTGATGGCGAGATAGCAGCAAATAAACATGCCTTAGCTTTTGACTTTCTTTGCTTCTTTTCCTTGTGACTCTTGATTTGTGCAACAGTTGGATTGTTAGGTAGTGGAGGAACCTCGTTGTCCTCCTCAACAGCATCCCAAAGATCATTTACATCAAGAAAAGCATCCATTCTTGCTGCCCATACATGATAATTTTCAGCATTGATCATTAAAGGTGCAATGGCAGTAAATGGAGTTTTCTAAATCCATGAATTCAGCGAAGTGTTTAAGGGGTTTTTTTTGGTGTGGGGTTCACTCGGATCACTCACAAGTCCCTTAAGAATAGGACTCTAATACCAATTTGTTGGAATTAAAAAACGGCAAATGAATTAACTATAACTTAGTAGAGAACACAACAGAAAAATATAGGCGGGAATGTCTTTTTTATTCAATCAAAATACTTGTTTAAATACATCAGGCAACAACTAAAAAAAACAACCATTTAGCTTCCCACTAAGCAACTAAAAACTGACTTTCCTATTTTGCTGCAACTAACAATGTGCAGCAGATATTAACGACATGCAGTCTAAAAAATAGAACAAATAGAAATTGAAAACCAGGAAATTAGGATATGGAATTAAATTGTGAAAATTAACAAGTGAAGACTTGACCAAGTCCTTGCACAGTCAGTAGCCACTGGAGCACAACTGCAACAGTTCTTGATCAATGTTGTGCTCAAATTGGTGCAGCCACCACAAATAGCCTACCAGGTGTTGCAAAATCATGGTTCCCGAGGCTCCGGCCCCACCAAGTGGCACTTTCTTTATTTAGAATCTCCCCAATAAAACAACTCCAATGATGCTGCAAATGTGAGAATTTTTGAAACAAACCCGGAATGGAGATGAGATGTAATCAAGAGTTGCAAGGCTTAAAGATACAGTAGAATCCTATGTTAATTAGTTACTGCCAAGAAATAGTCTGAAGATGGGAGCTTCTGGTTTTTGCTATTCACAGGAGAAACTTAAATTAAGAAATTTGCTGATGGAATGATTTAAACTTGTAGCTGCTTATTTGTTCTCTGTTTGGGTTGACAGGAAGTTAGGAGTTTTTGGTGAATCATCATAGTTGAGAAATCCTTATCCGTTTTATTTTCTCTTCCAAACACTGAAAAATCTTAGTAAATAAATAGAATGGTGCCAAATTTGGCGGCAGTAAAATCATGTGCCAGCACTAAGCCAATTAGATCTGCTATTATGACCTCTTGGATTGATCAAACTAGTGCTACTACCTCCAATGAACATAACGATTAATTACGCACATCAGTTTTAGGCTTTAGGCTGTGTCGCACAAGATTCTGCACACAAATTAAATTGACAAAATTGAGCAATCGAGCAGTCAATCCACATATATGTTCTTGTTCAATATCCATGATTTATCGGAGGAACAGATTTACCACTTTGAAAGCAACTTCTTTCTATTGTTTGATGCAGTGCCACTTTACTAACATTCTAGGAATGTTTGATCAGAAGCACTTTAATTGAGTATACAACCAGCACATAAAAACAACGATGCCGCAAGCATAAACGATCAACCCACATAAATGTTCTTGCCCGTGATCTTCCATCATGATCGTAGGCTTCCTACTCCCTCATCACACCCTTCCTAATTCGGTGTTGTGTTTTTCCAATTGTTCTTTCAACTCCTTTCTCCATCCTTGGATCAGTCTCTCTTGCTTTTTAATAATCTCATCCTTCTTCTTCAACTCATCTTCCATCAATGCAATTTCCTGTTAAAATGCAACAGATTTACCCAAATATAAGATGACATTGCCAAAAGTCAATGAAGTTTGTGCTAGTCAAACATGCTTTGTTGCTATTGCAATTTGTGAGTGACAATTACCTTTATCAGTGTTTCAGCTACTGTTGGTTGATCTTCACGTTGCAGGCCAATAAAATAAAGTTGAAGCTTCTTAGCAGCCTCCATGAAGTCCCTGGCATGCCCCTCCACATCAACTGAAATAATCACAAAATAAGGGACTTTTCAGCATGCATTGCTATATAGCTTTAGTTTGTTGCTGGGAGGAACTTACATGTATACATAACATATTTCATGCAAGGCATGCTATTAAAAAAATTCTCTGGTCCTAAGGGTGCCCACAAAAAATATTAAAAAGAAGAGCAGAGAGAGTATTATATGTAATTAATATCTTATGCAATTTGGATAATTGCCAAACAGCAGAAATGAAGGAAAAGCCGTACTTCAATTTAGAGGATCAGGATGTTATCACAAAAGTTTTTCAATTACAGACAACCTTCTATACTAGAGCAAGGAAAACCTATGTAAGGGTATATATTTAATTACACATAATTTTACTCTCAGCCTCGTATAAGACAACAATTTTGTTTTCCAAAACGATACTTTATATTAACAAGATTAACTACAGTACAAAAAAGATATTGCTCATGTACATTAGATACAAAAACAACACGCTAAGTTATCCAAGAAACAAATCCTATCACAAACGGAGTAAATAGACACGCCATAAACATCAACTTCTGACGCATTGTTCCTATAATACAATACAAAAGGTTAAATATATAATTGCACATATCCATATGATAATTCAAAAACGTTATAAAATTTTGAACCATTATTCCAGCTTGTTTGGATGGATGAATTAGTGGCAAAGAGATCTATTTCTAAACTCAGCTCAACTAAATTCAGACCTAAAATCCTCTAATACAGAAGTTATAAAGTAACTAACAATGAAACAAGAGAAGGGGGATACTAACTCTGGTGAGAAGGGTGGGGAGAGCGGTCAATGGCTTGAAGCTCTCTGGCGGGCAAGCATGGAAGCAAAGCTGTCTCTAAGGCTACCACACAATCAATCATGTCTTCTCTTGCTGGCTGCTGCATCTGCTGCGACGGTGATTGCAGCTGCGGTGGGTCCATTTGTCGCTGTAGTTGCTGATCTAGACCTTGTCTCTCTGCCATTTTTGATGATCCCCTTCGTCCTGTGGATGTGATTTTACAATTTCCTGGCTCTCAAGTGACTAAAAAGAATACCTACAAAACATTGAACCTTAATCCAGTCCTCAAAAAACTATTTCTTGTTAAAAAATGCTACACCTTTTTAAGTTTTAAATAGATTAAGAGGCAATCCAAGTAATTGCATAAATTTAATGTTGGAATATCTTTCAATATAAAAGTGAACCTAATGGTATATATTATATCTATATATACGTTGGGCTTTGGGGAGTCTCTTTTAGATTTCTGCAAGTGTTTGCCGTGTGTACTTGAGTCACTCTTCTATCTAATTAGTTTTTTCCATGTGTATAACATGTTTCCTAAATTTCTGTAGATGTCTTATCCTTCAACAATCACTACCTGCAGAACCTCTCCTCTATCTTATGCCATTTCCCAAATGTTATAAATATGAAATTAATAAGATCATATTTATAGTACAAATATGATTGATTTATATTAAATATTACTGACATACATCAATAAATAAATTAAAAAGTTAATTAATTAATATAATTTTTGTTTGTGCACAATAAATATGATCTTATTCCTTTATTTATTTTTAAATTTATATAATATAAAAATTTAATAAACAGTTAATACTATTTTGCGCGCGACTTTCAACTAGTTCTAAAATATAAATGAGGTCTAAAGTGCCTCCAGCAAATAATTTAATCACAGTAATTCAGCAGAGAAAAATATTACAACTTCAATCTCAAAGAGCATATGAAGAATAAGGTTTGTCATTTGGCTAATTTACTCAATAAATCCTTCAATTTTATAGTTTGAAGTTATCAATTGAATTTATAACACTAAAATCAGTTCACGTTAGTTATTGTAACTAAAAAATCCGATTAATATATTTCTAGTAGTTCTTTCTAGTTAACTGATAGCAATAATGATTTCCTTTAATTTCGCTAGCTGTCATAATTAAAACTCAGTTATTAGTAAAATGTTGATTGAAGGGCCTAACGTTTTTGCCCCTATGAGAGTGGAATAAGTAAAATGCTTACTGGCCTCTATTTATGTCAGAAAAACTAAAAGAATCATTCTAGGTACCTGGAAGAAATTAATAGAAACCGGTTAATCTAACTAATTGAAGTTAGATAATATTAGTATTACAAATTGAAATTTAGTATAAGCCATAAAGTTAAAGTTAAAGTACCTATTGCATAAATTATCCCCAAAGTGTGATACTTGAATATTTTTTTAATATATTTGCTTTATTTTGCAATTTTGAGAGTTGTTAGAAATTAAAAAGAGTATGTTTTTCAATCATAAAATACCTTTAAATCCAAGTGTAATTTCAGTCATTTAGACAATTGAACATAAGTTTTAATATGATTTCAAATTTTTTTTTTGAATTAATTGCTCATTTTATACAAACGAAAAAGTTAAATAAATGAAATAAATTGCCTATCATCCTTCCACTAGAATATGCATTATTTAGGAGTTGGCACTCAAAGAAGAAGATTTTTCACTCCTCTTGAATGAATTTTTTCCATCAAGTATAATATTTTTCTTAACTAAATGTGGTACCAATCCTCTATATTATTTCTGCGGTACTGTATAAAGGAAAGTTCATTCAAAGGTACGTATTGAGTGGAATTTATTCAACTAAAGTACGAAAATAAAAATAGCCTTATAATTCGAAAAACTGCCATATCTTAATTTCAATTTGATGTGCTATTTTTGCAGAAATTAATTTCATTTTAACGTCTAGAATATTTTAAAAGTAAAATTAATATTGCCTAATGATAAAAATCTCAATAATTTTTTTTAATTTCTCAATCTAAATGAGAAAACAATCAAAATCCATATAAAAAAAAAATACCTGTTTACTTTTGATAACGATTTGACATTTCTTCTTCAAATTCGCGTATCATAGAGAAGCATAGGAAATCCGTTCAAGCCACCGCCTTGAATTCCAAACCACCAGCATCACACTCAAATCGAAAGCCTCAAACATCTTTTCAAATCAGAAAAGTACTCTAAACATGGAGATGGAATGAGAAAGAGAAGGCGCAATAACTTTAGGCTTTAACCAAATAGAAGAATAAGAACTACGAAGAGAAATAGCAGTTAACAAAAGGGGTTTGATTGATGGAAGAAAGAGTGACTAAATAAAAAAGACGAGAGATGAGAAAGTGGTGCCGCCTAGGGCGGATAGGCGAAAATGATAAATTTACTCCAACCCTTCCTTTATTATATTTATATCTATTAAACAAATGGTGTAGCAATAAATGCAATATGCTGATATTTAAGTATTAATCCGCTGCGAGCATATATTGGCCGTGAGATCACTGGCATTGGCGAACGCAAATTTTTTTTTTTTAAAAAAAAAAAAACTTCATCAAAAAAACGGACAATCAGTTAAAAAAATTGAATATAATAAAAAAAAAAAGTCCCAACAAATAAAATCAGATACTGAATCAGAGGCACGAGCTAAGATGTGTGCATATTAATTCGCTGATTTTTTAACACAGCCAAAAAAAAGGCAAATATCAGAAAAGCAAAGACAATCTTAAATAACCTGATAGAAATCAGACCTATAAATACGTTTACTATTAAGGGTCTCGATTACCAAAAGAGAGTCTGACTCCAACATTACATTATTGAACGAACGAGTTTTAAGCCAACTTAGAGCTTCACGGATGCTAATTGCCTCCGCAACACTAGGTTCCAGCACACCGGGGAAAGACTTGTGACCAGCAGCAATAAAAACGCCAAGATGGTTTCGGACTACGAATGATACACCAGTCCTATGAATATCTTCAAAGATTGTAGCATCAGTATTGACCTTCAACTGTCCTTCAATAGGTGGTATCCAGTAAAAAACCACATGAGAAGAATCAGCACATTCAACAATATGATCCTTCTTGTTAGCAGCCAACCAAGAACCTAAAGCATTAACAGAAGCCAATATTACAGTATACGGCATGATAATTTTAGAATTCCAGACCACATCATTTCTACTCTTCCACAAATCCTAATAGATTGAAACTACTGAACCAATATCTGAAGAAGCCAAATTATTCACAATGAAAGCGAGCCACGAATTAAAGTCTTCAAACGTTCCCCATAGATAACCCACATCTGAACGCATCCAAACATCTCTAGCAAAAGGACATGCAATTAACACATGAAAAATAGTCTCATCTGCCAAGCCACAGAAATGGCACAAAGAAGTGGTATCTACTCCTTTAAAACAAAGTAGAGTTCGAACAGGTAAGATAGAATGAATAGCCCTCCAAATGAAATTTTTCATCTTAGGCGGTACCATCAGTCTCCAGATTTTGCTCCAGCATATTGAATCCAAACAAGAAGAAAAACCAGACGGAACCTGATGAATAAATCTGTATGCCGATTTAACTGAATATCTTCCATTCTTTTCTAAAAACGAATGCCAATCATCGCGTGTTTGTCTCCAGCTCAAAGGAATGCTTAAGATGAGCCTCTTATCTCGATCATTAAAAACAAAGCTTATAAGCTCAAAGTTCCACTGCCTCGAATCCTTATCAATTAAATCAGACACCAGAAGAGTAGTTGGTTGGCCCTCAAGAGTAGAAGAAACCATTGGGTTTTCAGAATCAGGAAGCCACAGATCCTTCATTATTAGAGTCTGGTTTCCAGAACTAATACAAATTTTGCTGCCTCCTCGAACTACGTCTTTAGCTTTAAGGATCCCACGCCAAACAAAACTCGAATTAGATCCTAATTGAGCATTAAAGAAAGAAACATTTGGGTAGTATTTAGCTTTTAGGACTCTTGCCAAAAGAGAAGAGCAATCCGAAATGAGACACCAACTTTGCTTACCCAGAAGAGCCAGATTAAAATCATACAGAGAACGGAAGCCCAAACCCCCAAACTTTTATGGCCAGCACATTCTATCCCAAGACATCCAGTTTATTCCTTGGCGTTTTAGTGATTTAGAACCCCACCAAAACTTATTAAATAATCGCTCAAGATTTTTACAGGTACCTTTTGGTAACAAAAAAACACTCATTGCATAGTTTGGCACAGCTTGAGCTATTGTTTAAAGAAGAATTTCTTTACCAGCCTTTGAAAGAAACGATTTGCTCTAACTTTGCATCCTACTCCAAATTTTGTGTTCAATATAGGAAAAGACTTGCTTCTTGTTATGCCCAATCAAAGAAGGAAGCCCAAGATAAGTATCACTCTCCATAGAACTAGAAATTGACAGGGAAGAACACACTGCAGTTCTAACAGCATTCGAAGTATTAGTACTGAACTTCAGAGAAGATTTATCATAATTAATCAATTGACCCGAGTCTTCAGCAAAAATATTCAAAATATTCTTTACGATAACAGCTTCATCAACAGAGGCTTTGAAGAAAATGTAACTGTCATCAGCAAAAAACAGATGGCTAATAGAAGGAGCATGCTTAGCAATTCGACATCCAGATTCATAGATTCATGTCGCTGGATAAAAGAAGACAAACCTTCTGCCCCCAAGATAAACAGATATGGAGACAATGGATCTCCTTGACGAAGACCCCTAGAAGCTGAAATAGGACCAATAAGATCATTATCACAATTAACAAAATAGCGAACTGAACTAAAACACATCTTCATCAAGCTAATCCACTTCTCATGGAACCCAAGAGAACTAAGCACACTTATGAGATAATGCCACTCCATATGATCATAAGCCTTGCTCATATCTAATTTAAGAGCTGCTACACCATACAGCCCCTGAGTTTTCCTCTTAAGAAAATGCATAATCTCAAAAGCAATGATTACATTATCAATGATTAGCCGGTGAGGGACAAACGCACTCTGCAATTCTGATATAATAGATGGTAGAATATGCTTCAACCTATTCGCCAACATCTTAGCCACAATTTTATACAACACATTACAAAGTGTTATAGGTCGCAAATCCCCCATAGAGTCAACCTGTTTCTTCTTTGGAATGAGAGTAAGAGCAGTATCATTTAAACCTTCAGGAAGTGAGCAGCTATTAATAATCTTTAGACATTCATTTATGACATTCTCTCCCACAATATGCCAACATTTTTTATAGAAACCAGGATTGAAGCCATCAAGCCCTGGAGCTTTATCAGGATGCATGTTAAACAAAGCCTCTTTCACATCTTCAGCAGAGAAAGCACTTAGAAGAAACTCATTATGATCTTCAAACACACGTTGATTAAGGCAATTTGAAACTAATCCAGTACTGTTAGCAGTAGCAGTAAAAATATCAGTGAAATAACTCTTGATCAACTCTTCCAAGCCATTTCCTTTTTGACAAATCCTACCCGTGGGATCTTTGAGTTGAGTGATATGATTCTTTCGTTTCCTTTTGGACGACACCGCATGAAAGAACTTAAAGTTTGAGTCCCCCCTTTCAACCAGAACACTTTCGCTCTCTGCTTCTAGAAATCTTCTTGTTGACTAAGAATAGTTTGATAGATTAAATGCGCCTCTTGATATTCATTACAGTTAACAAAACCATGAAGACATCTTGCATTGATCATATCTCCTTTGCCCGTCTCAATTTACATTTGAAATCCCCAGTAACAGATCGACCCCACGAAAATAGAGCATTACTACATACTTTTATTTTCTCATATATAGAGCTGGGTCTGGAACTGTGCCAATTACGATGAATAATTGAAAAGAAATCTTTCTCACAGATCCAAGCATTTTCAAACCAAAAACGAGGAGAACATTTCCTAGACAAATTCAGATGAGAGTCTAGAAAGATAGGACTATGATCAAAAGAAGTGATTTTTAGATTAGAAACAGTGTACCAGGGAAAAAGTTCCATCCAAGAAGGGGAAGCCAAAACATGGTCAAACCTCTCTTCAACCATCAAATTCGCTCCATATCGTCTGAACCAAGTGAAACTATAACCACTCATACCCAGATCGTACAGATTACTATCAGACAAAGCCGCTCGAAAGCCATTGATCAAACTTGAAGGCTGTGGTCTTTCACCTTGCTTCTCCTGGGTCGACACAATATCATTAAAATCACCAAGAATACACCAAGGAAGAGAAGAAATAGCAGCTAGCGAACGAATTAAATCCCAGGACAATTATCGTTGATTACGATCAGCTAAACCATAAAAACAAGTGAGCGGCCAGCCATTACAATTTTTCAAAAAGACTTCAACGTCTATATGGTTTCTGGAGAAGCCAATTAATCTAGCAGCATTCTTTTCTTTCCACAAAAAACCCAATCCACCACTATGGCCCAAACAATTCAGCCCAAAACAACCCTCATAGCCCAACAGAATCTTAATTCCATTAAGATTTTCAACATTACACAAAGTCTCAATTAAAAAAACGAAATCAGGCTTATTACATATAACATGGTCCCGGAGAACCCGAACTGCACGTGGATTGCCAAGCCCACGGCAGTTCCAACTTAAAACACTTATAATGGCTGGCGAGCCTGTTGGACAGGGCCCGCCAATATAATGTTTTTTGGCTCAGAGTTATCACAGGCTGAGTTAAGAATTGAAGGCCCAGCAACCGAGCCCACCTTAGCTTTTTTAGCCAAACGACGTCTCTTCAATTCAGCAACAATAACACCTTTAGACTCTAAAATGCAATCTGAACACGCTCCACCACCATAATCCCTATTAACACCATTCTCCTCAGTTTCTGCCATATTCTTAGCAATCAAAGTCATTACGACATCTTGATCAACTGCCATATTCATTCCACTAACTATGCCCTTTTTTTGGCAGTTACCATATGTATCTTCAGCATCTGATGGTCCATCATCGGTCTCCTTTTTCTCCGGTGACTGGAATTGTGTAGGAGGATCATCACGAAGCCACTTTGCTCCAAAAGACATTTGAGCACGTTTGTTCTTCACTCTAATGGAATCATCATATTCCTTCACGATAACACCAACGGGATTTTGGAATAACTTCAGACAAAACTTTTCACTATGTCCAAGTAATCCACACAGAAAACAGAATATGGGTAGACGTTCATATTGAAAATCAATATTAACCCATTCACCACCACTCTTCTTAATCTTCATATCCTTCTTCAGTTTTTTCCTGATATCAATGCTTACCCGAACACGCATATAGTTCCTACAAGTACCAGTAAAATTATTTGGATCTGCAGAGACAAAAACTCCTAAGAATTTGCCAATTGACTATGCCACCTTTAATGACATAAAACCTGGTAGGAGATTATGAACCTGCACCCAAAAACTACACATGAATAGCGGAACACGCTGGGGTTGTTCATTTGTCTCAAATCTCTTGAAGATAAGTAGGTGGTTGTCAAACGTCCATGGAGCTCCATCCACTACATGCTGCATATCCAATTCATGAAAGAATTGAAAAATGAACAAATTTGGACCCATATTTTTTATATAAACTCCCATAACAGGTCTCCATATAGAGGCTAAAGTGTTCTTCATAGCCAAGACATTTATGGACTTTTCAGTTAGAAATCATCCAATGAGACTCCAACGAAATTTTGCACTTTGCTCTGCTAAATCTTCCTCCTCAAAAATGATACCTTCTTCTCCATCATCCTCCAGCGAAATATTCGCACATAAGTCATCAATAGGTATAGTATCAGAACCATCTGCTGCCATACTATAGCAAGAAAAACACAAACACGATAAAGAAATACGACAAAGGTACTTGTTAAAAAGCAAGACAGAGAAAACTTGCTAAAAAGCAAGACTTAATTCATATTTTTAACGAATACGGCGAACGCAAAATTAAACAGTGCAAATATGCACACTCTTTTAGTTTTATGCAATTTTAAATATTTTTAAATTTTTATATATAATTAAAAAATAAAAATAATAAAGGAACAGTTATCGCGCATAATGAAAAAAAATTTAGAACAGATTTAATAATAGTTCGATTTTATTGGACTATCACTAGAATCCAACTTGAGCCGTGATATTTTTTGTAGCTCTAAAGATACCTGAAAATAAAAAAAAATTTGGCCGAATTTTCAAAAAGTGAAATTTTTGACGGTCAAGTCAGTGAATATTAAAAGAAAGTGTTTAGGATAAAATTGATCAAGAGCTATGTTACTATCACGGGAAACTCTATAATCAATTACAAAGACTTACACAAGGATCTAACACTATGGAGGAATACTACAAGAAGATGGAGATGTTTATGATTAAAGCAAACATTGTGAAGGATGAATACCAAATGATAGCGCACTTCTTGGAAGGTATGAATAGAGATCTTGCTGATATTGTTGAACTGCGGCATTATATGGATATGGACGATTTGGTGAATGTTGCAATTAAAATGGAGAGATAAAGAAGTAGACGATGGACATCCAAGTCTTATTTGAATTCTAATAACAACAAATGAAATTTAAAGTGGAACAACAGTGACTCAAAGAAATAATCCACTTCCAACTACAAAGTCAAATTCCAAAAAGAAAACGGTCACTGCATAGAAATTTACTTCTGAAACAATCCCTAAAACTAATAGATATAGGAATAATATTGTCGAAATGATATTGGGTATGATTATATCAATATTAATGCACTAGATTCTATATGAACTCTAGAGTTAAACTTGCGCAAGTGAGAGAAATACTAGAATGAGTGATCTTCTGGAAAGTTTCTAACTTATATCATACATGTTGAACAATTAGAAAGAACAAGTTAAATTGAGATCGGTGGTATAATTTAATAATAAATTGAGGTTGGATAAACCCTCAAAATAGACAGCAAATAATTTTTTTACTGTAAAATAGAGTTTGACCAAACTTTGATCGGCCTAAAAATATTTCACAAGCCTCCAAAAATTATTCCGTTTGTATAGGCATGCTCGAAATAATTTCAATTAATATTTGAAAGTAAAAATAATTTGTCTGACCTCTATGAATTTGCAAGTTTTGGACTAGTAAATTTTACCTTTGGATCTAAATTTGAGTTTTAGGATCGGTGGAAATATATCAAACCGAAAAACAGTATCCAATTGATCCAAATATATTTGTGTAGCCTAATAAATATTCTTCTATCATTATTGAGAAATTGAGCATGAAAAATGGTTCAAAAATAATTGAATCAAAATAATGGTTAATTAGGTTAATTCGGCCAATTGGTTGATCCAAATTGGTTGTACTTGATTTGAACCAATTAGGATGGGTATAAAAGGAAAAAATCATAATTTTTTGGAAGAACTCACCTCTTTTCTTTCCCATTCCAGCCTTCCCTTCTTCTTCCTTCATTTCTCTATTTTCTTCTTCTTTCTCCACTCAAAATAAACTCTAAAGATGGTTAGGGATGAATTTAAGGCTTTAGAATTGCTTAGGACATAAAATTTGGTAGGTTTTAATAGAATTAGGTTAGAGAAAATGGAGAAATGAAGGAAGAAGAAGGGACAGCTGGAATGGAAAAGAAGAGAGGTGAGTTCTCCAAAAAATTCTTATTTCTTCCCTTTTTATACCCATTCAAATTTGGCAAATTAGATCCAGCCAATTTAGGTTCAACCAATTGGCCCAATTAATCTAATTAACCATTATTTTGATTCAATTATTTTTCTACCACTTTTCATACTTAATTTCTCATAAAATTAGATGTATGCTGCTAGAAAATTATGTATTAGGCTACATGAATATTTTTAAATCAATCAGACACTATTTTTTGATAATGTATATTTTTATCGGTCTAAAAACTCAATTTTCAAAATCATCGTAAAATTAATTTTTCACGGTCAAATAATCCTCCATAATATTATAGCAAATACATGTGTTTAGGTAATTTTTCAGAGATCTCTAGCATTATTTTTAGATCCAAAGATAAAATTTACTGATCCTAAATCCAAAAATTCACAGTGGTCAAAAAATTATTTTTTACTCCCAAATATTAATTGGAATTATTTCGACTATCTTTATGCAAACGGAATAATTTTTAGAGGCCTGTGAAATATTTTCAGGTTGATCAAATTTTGGTCAAACTCTATTTTATAGTCTAGAAAAATTTTTTGCTGTCTATTTTGAGGGTTTATCTGATCTCAATTTCTTCTCAAATTATACCGCTATTCTCAGTTTAACTTGTGCTTCCCAATGGTTCAACACATATGATATAAGTTAGAAACTTCCCCGAAGATCACCTATCCTAGTATTTCTCTCACCCGCACACGTTTAACTCTAGATCTACAAGTGGCAAGGAGTGCCTTTATAGGATTAGTCATAATTGAATTTGATCTGGTTTAACTCTTGTCCACAATTCTTTCCCACTAATAAAAATTTTATTCTCAAAATTTAATCACATTACATAGCTGAAAACATTATTGTTTCATTATATTTCCTTATTCTAATATAATTCCTACTTATTCCTCTATTCACATCAGAAGGGATAGGTCGTTTTACTTGCTAACCATCTCAACTATCAATATCCTTGCGGCATGTATATTTAATCATTTTACCCACTCCGATTTTAGGACGGCCTAAATCAGACTTTGATATCAAAAAATATAACATCCATGTATCGTAAATATAACAATGTAATATAACAATAATTTTAAAATAATACACATATAAAGTACGGTTCTACTCGTATATGTCGCATACAAAGTACAAAAATATATCTCCATTATTATATAATTTCGTCCAAATCCAGCGCTTGTTCCTTCAAATACCGATCTATATCCTTTAAAATCTACGTGCTAAGCATATAATATTTAGTGGTAGCTATCCAATTAACAAATTTCACATTCACACATTTACAAGCTTAAAATTTTTGTTTTTACCTAAATTTTTATCTAGTCTTCTGTTTCATTTGAATTAATTTTCATCATTTCCAATTTTTACATTTTATTTTCTCTGTTTTGTTCATCGTTTTCTAGTTAGCAGTATTATCATTTTGCCATTTTCATCGCAACTCCTTGTATCAGATGGTCCACTTATTCTGTACACAAGTGCATATTTACATAATATTTTTTTGTCCCTTTTTGTAACTATTTTAATATCATATGCGTTTCTAATTATTTAATTTCATATTTTATGCTTAATCAACAATTAATTTCATACTTTTCATTATACTTCTATTTCTAAATGATTAATTTATTTTCTTACCCATTATACGGTCTGGTTCTCATGATTCAGTTTTAAGGGTATTCTTGTCGTATTACATTTATTATTAAACAACACTTGTCTTCAAGGCATTTTTCATATCACAACTATTTTCATCAATATCATTCAATTTATAATTATTGTTATTGCTTTGTTTTAATTTATTTATAATATTTCGCTTTTAATCTTCATTTTCTATTTTTACTCGCATTGGTTAATTTCTATATTTTATTTCAAACATTCATAATCTAGTTTAACACTTTATTCTTACCTTTTTCACTATCATTTCCATTAAGATCCTAATTTATATTTAACATTCGCTTTCATCTAAGGGTGAGCATGGATCGGTTAACCGATCCATAAGTAAAAAAATTAACTAGTCCATTAATATTATTTTTTAAAATCACTAACCATTAATCAGTTTGTTACATTTAGTTAACTAATCCATCGATTTCAGTTTTTCAATTTGATTAACCAATTTTTTTCGATTAACCATTAAAATATATAATATAAATTATATAAAAAAATATTAAACAAAATTCAATTCAATTTCAAACATGCAAAATAATTCAAAATAAAACTTACAAAACAAACATAATTTACTTGTCAAAATTCATATTTTATAAATTAATAGCTAATATTATAAAATATATTTAATATTTATTGAAAATTAATATACTTGATTTTAAGTCAAATAAAATTTTGAATAATATTAAATATTATAAAATAAACTCTTAAATATAAAAAATGTAATTAAATGTTATTAAATAAAATATGAACACCAATATATGATAAAAAAACCAATATATATAAAAGTTAATCGGATACTACATATAAGTATTACTGTATAATTAAAAAGAATGACATAATATAAATTTAATTTAAAGTATTATATATATTTTATAGGACAATATAAAAAAATTAAGGTATAAAAATAAAAATAAAATTTAAAATATTAATTTATATAAATTTTATAGAGAAATATATATATATATATATATATATATATATATATATATATATATATATATATATATATATATATATATATATATATATATATATATATATATAAACTGGTTAACCATTGATTAACGGTTAAACATTACTTAAAAATATAAACAGTAACAAAAAATCTAAAACCTATAAATTAAAAACAGTAATCGAATCCATTGGATCGGTTAATCGTAAAAATCAATTTAATTTCAGATCGATTTTACGGTTAACCATATTTCCGTTTTATTTGCTCACCCTATTTCCATCTTTATCTCTTAAATCTTTTCTTTTATCATAATTGTTAGGGGTGAGCAAAAATAAAACCGAAAATATAGTTAACCACAAAATCGATCCGAAATCGAACTGATTTGATGGATTCAGTTACGATTTTTAATTTTTAAATTTTTTGTTAATGGTTATGGTTTAGGTTTTAAAATATCGGTTAACCGTTAGTTCACGGTTACCCAGTTCATATATATATATATATATATATATATATATATATATATATATTTAATTTTATTTTTATATCTTTAATTTTTTTTATTTCTCTCTAAAATTTACATAAAATAATACTTTAAAATATATTCAAATTATATTTTTATTTTTATACCTTAATTTTTTATATTTTTCTATAAAATTTATATAATACTTTAAATTAAATTTATATTATATCATTTCTTTATTTGTATAGCAATATTTATATATAATATCCAATTAATTTATATATATATATATATATTATCATTATTGGTTTCATATTTTACTTAATTGCATTTAATTACATTATTATTCAAAATTTTATTTGACTTAAAATCAAATATATTAATTTTAAATAAATATCAAATCTTTTTTATAATACGAGCTATTAATTTATAAAATATGAATTTTGGTTAGTAAATTATGTTTGTTTCGTAATTTTTATATTGAATTACTTTACACATTGAAAATTGAATTGAACTTTATCTATTTTTTTATATAATTTTATGTTATAAATTTTAATGGTTAACTGAAAAATATTGGTTAATCAAACCGAAATTGAAATCGATAGATTGGTTAACCGAATGTAACGGACTGATTAATGGTAAGTAATTTTAAAAAATCGATATTAATGGATTGATTAATTTTTTATTCATAAACTGGTTAATCAATTCATGCTCACTCCTAATAACAATATAGTTAGGCCCCTTGATTTAGTTTCTAATCTACTAGTCGTTTTTTGTTGTTACTTTACTCTTAAATTATTATTGACCTTTTCTTGATTCATTATTATGTTTAATTATGCATATAGATTTTGAATATCTAACTTGAGATTTATTATTCATATATTATAAACTCATAATATTTTACTTTTATCTTAAATCCTCGTGATCCGTTCTTAACTTATTTTTCTATTATACCTTTAGGTTTAAATTTATTTACGTTTCCTTATCCTATTGAATTAAATCATATATTTAATCTCCAATTATTAATCTTGATTCTTGATCCTTTTTAGTCACTTGTAAAATTTTCACTTAACCTTATAATATTTTATTTTCTCTCATCACTTCTCTTTTATTTCTCGATGTAGATTACACTAATGTTTTATAGTCCATTTCTTAATTAATGTTCTTTACCTTTTTCTAATTACACTTTAATCCTTCTTTTATATTGTATCTCCACTTAAGTTACACTCTTTCATTTATTTACAGTTTTGACTGCATTTTATCATTAATTATATAATTACTCTCGTTTACCCTCTATTTTATCTTCTCCTTTCAACTTATGTTTTAATTTGCATAATGTCTTCACATAATGTTAAATTACATTTTGGTCCTAATTAATTATATTTTTTACATATTTCCAATCTTAACAATTTAAATTTACATTTTTAATTTCTTGATTACCTTTTGGTCCTTTTTATTACTACTTTTATCTTTTACTTATTTATTTCCCATTTTAGATGACAATTAAATTTTAGTCCCAAATTTCATATTATCACATAATTCTCTAATTATAATGCCAGTTTATCCTTTTTATTCTATTTATATTCTTTATCTCAATTAAACTTCTCAAATTATGTTTTAATCTTTAATACTTCCTTATGTAATGATAAATTACCATTTAGTCCTCACTGATTTTATTTTCTTACATTTCCATCTCTTTTTGCCCTTAATTATTTAGTATTATAATTTATCTTAGAATTTCTCCTCTAACTCTTCAAATTACTATTTAGTCCTTATTACTACTTGTTTATGTATTTTTCTCACTTATATTCCAATTAGGATAAAAATATAATTTAGTCCCTAAACTTTCTTTTTAACACATATTTGGTTATTTCTCACCAATTTTATTCTTTTTGTTCTCTTTTGGTCTTTATTCCGTTTTAGTTTCAAAAATTACATTTTAGTCTTTATATTTTTTCTATGTGATGGAAAATTATAGTTTGATCCCTGAAACTTTCACTTTTATAGATTTTCACCCTTTTGACTATCTTATCCTTTCTAATTACATTATTGATGTAAATTTACACTTTTACCTATAATTTCTTATGTAGTTATATAATTGCCCTTATTAATCGTTTAATCACATTTTTCACATTAGTCACCTTTTTATCACATGTTTGATATCTTTTATGCTTAATTTCTCATTTAGTCTTTGTTTTCTTGCTTAATTTCTTATTTGCCCCTAGTAGTGCCCAGTGGAAACTCTCAAATCAGATATTCGAAACGAGAACTCTGATGGTCCAAAATGACCTGAAGTGATCACATAGAGTGACATAGAGTGATTTGTGCCTCCAAAATATGTTGAGGGATCACATAGTATGATCTATGCCTTAACTATCAGTTTAATGTGCACATCTCAATAAGTAGACCGATGCTGGTCTACAGTACCAAATCACTTCATGATCTACTGTGATATATATCCCTATGCCTAGCTATTATATCCTAAAATCCTAAATTAACCATTGTATACTAAGAGTAAATGCATTTATTCATCTTATGTTATGGTTTTGCATAAATTTACATACATTAAACATTATGTAACAATCTCACTTGCTTAATTCTCATTTATTCATGTCCATCATTCATACATTCATGGTATACATGTATAATATCATCCAAATATGGTTGAAACATGCTATTTTTACATGGTGCATCATTCGGCCATATTGTGTCTATATACATACATTATGTTCTCTCATACATTTTTATATTTTATATATTTCCATAATTTTCTTTTCAAGTTTCCATGTAATGATATATAATTCAAATTTCACTAATATATCAACGTACATCATTATGTCCACTTAATCAAATTTATGTCCAAATATAATTTAGTGTTCTAATCTCTCACGCTAAGTTTATTCATCATTCTAGTGTTTATTCCATGCTGAATATTCAATTAAACATCAATATACCACTTAGTAATCTTACATGTACTATTTGGCCACTTTGAGTTTCACTACATAATAATTAATTCTATCACCAAGTATTACTTATTTCATGTTAATTTACTAACTCACTAATTTATCTTAATTTATTTCACCATTCTCATCATTTATTCATTCACATTCTTATACTTTACCATTCGATTATCATTAGCTCATGTGCATATAAGTTTGCTTAATTCACCAATACATTTATACCATGTTTCTTTTCCATATTAAACATATTTCTAACCTTAGATTAATTTAATTCTTTTCCTAACCTTATTTTCACTTACTTACACAATAGGTTTCGTAACTAATGTATCTTTCCTAGTCACATTTTCATGCATTTAACATCATATATCTCATCATTTCTCTCCTAATTGCATTAATATACCATTAATTTGAATTAGAACTAACATTACTTAATTTATTCTTAAAGGACATATTAGGTTGCTTAGCTAAAATATTATCTATACTTGTATTTTCATACAATTGACATCAAATATTCTATTATCTATCATCTAATTTCATTAATTTACCATTTATTTAAATTAAAACTCACATTATATCATTTTTCTTTAAGTGAGATAATGCCTTCCTACACCATTTTCTCACATTTAAACATAATTTCATGCAATTTCTCATACTAATCTCATTAATTAACATCCAATTTAATTTATGCATCATTAGTTTAATTTTTACTAAACTTATTACAAAATTTTTAACTTACATAATCCTTAACACATGAAATAAATTAGTTTGGATATCCATATACCTATTTTTCAAGCTCTCTATAATTTCTCTTCCTTTTCCATCATTTTCTTCCTTTTCCTTTTGATTTCACTTGATTTCCCTTGAAAATCCACCTTGGCTGAATTCTCCACGAATTATTTTCTTAATTTTTCTTCATCCATAATTCAAAATAAACTCAAAATATAAATTTATATATAAAAATCTACCTAAAAATCCATTAAATTCATCAAAATCTCAATAAATTAACTTACTTTAATTTTTCTCTAAACTTCTTTTCACACTTCCATCTACTTTCTCCATTCAAAATAAACTCTAATTGCAATTTCTGCATGTTCTTAATTGCAATTTTTGTATGTTCATTTCTTTTTTATATATCATCATCATATTTGTATTCATTTGTGCGTTTCAATTTTACATTTAATATCCCATATCAAATATCTATGTTTTTACCCATCATCCTCATTTGACCATCCAATTTATTCTCATTTAAATGTCTAAGTCATTCATTGTCTTTGAGATTTTATTAAATTATTCTTATTCCTCTTATAATATCTCAATATGGCTATTATCTATACATACTCATTTTACATCTACCTTATTTGTAATTTTCACATAATGGTCAATTTCTTTTTATGATTTATATTTCATACTTTTGTTTCATTATTCCAATAAAATATTCTAAATACATAATTAACTTACACTTAATATATATACTTAGTGCATGTTTGGCCCTTTTTACAAACCCTACTTTTCACTTATTAATTTGTGCTCTGAAAATTCTCATCATATTCTTAAGACTTGAATTACATTTGACTATCATTATTTCTTTGCAATTAGTGTTCATTCTATCTTAATTTGCCTCTAAACCATTCAATCATCACTAAGGTTTATCTCTACTAATCTATTTAATTCGCACCAAGTATCCTAACCATGTTTCCTAAGCATGGATAAGATATTCCCATCATCCAATCAACTTGATTCCTTACATATCCCTAATTCTCCATACTTACATAATGGGTTTTACAACTGATATATGATTTCTAATAATATTTTTATGCATATAATTTCACATATTTCATTATTTGTCATCTAATTACATAAGTTTACTATTATTTTGCATTAAATCTCACATTGCTCAATTTTTCCTTAAGTGACATAATGCCTCCCTACACCATTTTCTCATACTTATACAAAATTTCATGCAATTTCTTGTAATAATCTCAATAATCACCATCCATTTTCATCTATGCATTATTGATTGAATTTTTACTCAACTCATTTCAAATTTTCTAACTTGCATGATCCTAAACACATGAAATAAATTAGTTTGGGTATCCACATACTTATTTTCAAGCTCTCTCCATAATTTCTCTTCCTTTCTAGCATTTTCTTCTTATCCCTTTTGGTTTCACTTGATTTCCTTTGAAAATCCACCTTGGCCAAATCCTTCTTGAATTTTTTTCTCAATTTTTCTTCATTCATAATTCAAAATATAAATCTCTATTTCAAAATCTACCTAAAAATCAATTTAATTAATCAAAATTTAACCAAATTAACTTACTTGAATTTTTGGTCCAAACTTTCTCTTCATAATTCCATCCACTTTTCTCGCTTAAAATTGATCCATGAGATGGCTATACATGAATTTAGGCCTTTAGAATTATTTAGGACATGAAATTTGGTTGAATTTGGTGGGATTAAGTTAAAGAAAATGGAAAGAAAATGGAGAAATGGTGGGTGTATGCGGAGGATGGAAATATAGGGGAAGGAAATGAGTGAATTCCCTAGAGAATTCTAATTTTAGGCTATTTATATTTTCATATGGATGGCTAGGATTGATTGGTTACTATTTAATCCAAAAGTTCACATTATATCACTTGTCATCCTCTCTTTAATTACAATCTATTTTTAGTCATACCCTTTGAAAGTGAGTGATGAGTCACTCTTTTGTGTCACTCACACCCTTTTGTGAGTTACGGGTGTGAGTGGGTGCCATGTAACCCAAATAATCAAATAACCTCAGTTTTTTGTCTTTTTGAATTTTAATGTTTCCCTTATCACATTCTCCCCAAAATTGGTCTAATATATGGAAGAATATTTAATAGGGTGTGTTTAAAATTTTAGATTAATCCGAGTTCATGTTGATATACTTCTAGTTTTGAATGTAAAATTTACCAATCTGAAATTTAAAAATTCAAAATTGTCAAAAAAATTATTTTTTTACTTTCAAATATTAATTAGGATTATTTTTAGTATATCTAAGCAAATAAAATAATTTTTGGAGATCTGTGAAATATTTACAGGCCGATCAAAGTTTTGGCCAACCCTTTTATGGTTTTGGTAAAATTTTCACTGTCCAGTTTGAGGGCTTATCCAACCTCAATTTTACCTCAAATCATACCACTGAACTCATATTAATTTATACTTTCTAATGGTAAAGATAGTACTATTCACCCCGATGTAATATTTATGACTTGAAACTATTCATAAAAATGAAAATTTTGGGCTATTATAATTCTCCTCTACTAATAAGAATTTCGTCCGCGAATTCCTTCATACTACATAACTGAAAATACTATTACTTCCATATACTTTCTTGTCTTAAGGTAACTTTCTTTTACTTCTTAACTCTACAATAGAAGGGACAAGTCGCCTTACTTTTCTAAATCATCTCAACTACAACTATCTTCATGGCATGTACACTTATTCTCCGATATTAGGACAACCTAAATCGTACTCCAATACCACTAAATGTAGTATCCTGATATAATAATAATCTCAATATAATTTGCATAAAATATTATTACAACACATGTTTAAATCCAACTCTACATATGTATGTCACAAATAAATATACAAATGATTTCCTTCACAACACGACCTTACCAGTACCCAATGCCTATCCCTTCGAACTTTTGTCTTTGACCTTCAATACCTACACATAGTAAATAACTATGCACTGAGCACATAATGCCTAGTAGTAGATACTCAATTAATAAATTTCACTTATGTATACATGTAAAATTAAAAACTTCGTGCCTAATTGACTCGTACACTTTTTCTCTATTTTTTTCATGGTCAAATTCTAAAATTTTCTTTATACTAATTCTAATATTCTACTTGTCTTTATTGAATTTCTACTAATCCGTGACTCTTATTTTATTACTTTTTTTTAATTTTTACTAGCTATTTTTACTTCATTTTCTACGTCCAAGCTATCAATTTATTTCTTATACTTGCATATCAATATCTAATCATCGACTTCACTATTTTTAATACCATATTTATTTGGTCTCCATCAATTTGACTTATTATTGCTTTTTGTAGCATTTCGTTTTTGCTAAACAAGCTTGTTGTTTTTATTGCACCAGTTATTTCAAATTTCTTCTCATTATATCCAACTGATCTGGTTATTGCCATCATCACTTTATTTTGACTAATCATCATAGTCTCTTCAATCACATTCCTTTCTTTCAGTTTCTAAATTACATGTTTTACCCTTTATGATATTCTTTCTTCGAATCTAATAATTCATGTTATACATCACTATATTCACATTAACAACTTTAGCTAATTATTAAACTTATCAGCACCAATTTATTTCACCAATTTGTTATGTCTTCAACAATTATTTAATATACTAGCCGTGTTAAACTCTCAATTTATCTTTTAGATACTCGTCCTAAATTTTTTTATTATATTATATTATATTATATTATATTATATTATATTATATTATATTATATTATATTATATTATATTATATTACAAGTGTAGGTGTACGACTGCCATCCCTAATCCAACTTCTTGTTAAGTTGAGCAAATTGTGAATTAATTTCTCATGGATAATTGTATTCGGGATATATCATATTGTATATATTCCTAACTGAAAATATATACTGGTATATAATAAATTAACCACTATGTGGCTTTGTTATCTTACTAAGAAGTGTTGATGCATTTGTGATTGTATTTACTCTTTACCTTTTTTCCTAGGGTTACTAGAAAAAGGATCGGTCCCTACTAAGTTGTCATCCAGTTTGAAGTTCAACTTTATATGTTTTTTTTATATATTATAATTAAATCAATTAAATTTATAGTTTAAGAATTTATATGTAATTTTAAATTTTAGGGTAGTAGTAATTTTTTTATGAAATTTATATATAATTTTAAATTTTATGGCACTGTGAATTTATATACACCCAGTATTTAAAAAATATTTATAAAAATAAAATTAATGCTTTATATTTTAAAATATATAAATATGAATAATTTATAATTTATATATTTATAATATGATATAAAAAATTAATATAATTCATATAACCCACATAAATCAACCAATTTAATATAAAAAAATTTACTTCATAACCCAACTGGTTTGGATTGGATTCAATCCATTTAAATTTAAGAATTTAAATGGATTACAGAAAAAATCAATTGTAACCCATACAACCCATATTTGAACACCCCTAGACCTAACAAGTTAGGAGGTTGATAATTAAGTTCACATCTATTTCTGTCAGTTTTTTTTGTTCCCTCCTTCGAATAATTATCAATCAAGTTTTGATTCATGAATATGTACTTATGTGAACTAAATAATTTGAGTTCATTATTGAGTTTAGTAATTAATTTCATGTCTAATTTAATCTCAATTGTTTTAGGATAATCATCAATCAATTAACCTCGGAGTCATAAATATGGTGATATTGTTATATTTCTATATGTTTTTAGTAGATTTTTTATGTTAATTTTGAGTCTTATGCATAGTTTTATAATCAATTTGACTAATTTCTAGATTAATTCAAGTTAATGTGAGTGTTTTTGTGTAATTTGTATAGTTTTTGGGTCAATTAGTTATTTTGGATAAGTAGGAGGATGAGTTTGAGTTTAATGTGTCTGAACATGTTAAATCGGCTCAGATTAGTGTTGGAAATTTTTGCAGTGTAAATGTCAAATTCCAAATGAAGGAAAAATCATCAACCAAGGTTGGAAAGTATACAAAATGCATGGAAATCCAGTAGTTTTCCACTCCTGTTGATGCACGAGCCAAATCGCTTGGAAATGGATAAAGGCTAAAGGAAAGTTGGGGCAGAATACTTCGACCGTGGTTGCACTTAATTCCAACCGAAGCTGGAAACCAAAAGTGCAAATTCAAGTGGAGCAGCAGCCGGGGTAAATTACACCTATGGTTATTAAAATTTAATAATTATAACAAAGCAACCACTTCACTTTTATTTGAAACAAAAAAAAATCAAACTATTATTTTATAACCAAAAAATAAGAATGGATGAAAAATCTATATTCTGCAATCGGGGCATGAATCACACAACAATCCAATTGTATATGTTAGCAACTTTTTCCACATAGATTGTTGATTAGAAGCCTACATGGCAATTTAAAAAAGAAAATAAAAATTCTAGGTTGTTTTTTACTTTACCCTTCTCCTCCACACTGCCTCTCTCAACTCGCCTTTTCTCGATCTCCATTCTCCACTATTGATCTCTCCTCTCTCTATCTCTATCTATTTACCGTAAATCTCATCATTCTCCACCTCTCTCCTCGATCTCGATCTTATCTCTTTGCAACCTCGATCTCTCTCTATTTGAATCGCTCTCTATCTATCTCTCTCTCTCTTTGAATCTTTCTCTATCTATATCTCTCTCAATTTAATAGTTTGTGTTCAAATGGTGAAAATATAATCATTAGTGTTGGAGCATGAATTTTCCCGCTTCAATTATTGCTTTACTTTGTGGTCCAAATAATATGTCAGGCTTCAAGTATTTTTATTTTGTGGGAACAAAAGCAAAAATTTAAGGGAGTAAAAGCATTGAGTCGTCTCTGTCTGGTTGTTAGAAATGGTCCATCCTATTCAAAGAATTAAAGACACGATACCACCATAATATGGTATTTAATGGTTTAAATTTGATTATTTTAGTGATTAGTTTATGTTTAATAGAAGTAATTTAGTGAATAGCATGTGGTTGTATTTATAATTTCCTTAGTGTTTATATTTTATCTGATGTTTTTGGGGAATCATAGGTGTATTTGATTTCCTTGCTTTGTTGTTGTGTTAACCAGATCCATTGATAAATCTAACATATTAGTTACTTATTGTCCTTTTGGCTTTAAAAGAATCACTATCTCAAAAGAATCATCAACTGGTACTTGCTCCCAAGTTGTAGTTTAACAATAGCAAATTAATTGGCTTGCATAGGTTTAACAATAGTAAAACCAAAAGCTGCATAAACAAAAATACTAGTCAAAGGTTCAAGGTCATAAAATAATAAGATAAAAATAAGAATAAATATAGCGAACACTTTAATAAGATGTTCAGAATTCTAGTTGAATTTAGATTGATGCTTCCTCTTTTTATCACAATGTTAATCGTGCTTATTGTGATCCATGTGTAAGATTTTATTTTATTAAAAGTATATCTTGTATTTGTTTAGTCTTATTCTTATTTAAATTGATAGCTTAATTTAATTAGAAAATGTGAATTGTGAATGAAATGTGTTATTCAATGTAGCTGAACCCACCTGCTTATTTATCTTTCTATGCATGTATATTAAAACTAATTATTAATGCACTATATTATTATGTATTTAAGAATCTTTATATAAAATTCTGAACTAGCAAATGTGAGGGATACAAGTGTTGAAAATTGTGATAACAGCATTTTGTAAACACAAAATATATTTTTTGACTTGATTAATACTGTCTATGTAAAGGGGCAGCAAGTGAGGAACGAACAGTAAGTAAGGAATGGGTTTTAGAAACCGTTCTTGGTGAAGAAGGGGCAGTAAGTGAAGAGCCTGAAAATGACATTTTTAATGATCCTGATTATGACATTCTAGCTGATGATCGGGACTTACAAGAAGCTGTAAATTCACAATTAATACCCAGTAAGAGGGGTAGGCTAATTGGCAGTGTAAGTAGCCAACATCATGTTGAAATTTACATAGCTCCTGAGGTAGATTCTGAAGATGAATCTGAATATTATGACTCAGAAGAATTGGATTCAAGAGTCGATAGTGATGAGGAAGCCAGTGACAAAGTTAAATATCTTGAATTTAATGAAGAAAAACATATAGAGAATCCCGTTTTACTTCATGGAACGAAACTTTGAAATTTTGATCAATTCAAAAGGGCGTGTAGAAATTAGGGCATAAATAATATGTGAGATTTGCGGTTTCCAACAAATGACAAGTTGAGGTATATTTGCAGGTGTAAAGATTCATTGTGTAAATTTAGATTATATGCTTTAGAAGTTAGCAGGGATGATCCCACAATTCAGATTAAGATTTCTAATTTTCATCATTCCTATTCCAAGGTATTCCAAAGTAGAAATCTAACTTGACAATGGATAACAAGCAAATATTATGACAAATTCAGGGCTAATCCAACTTGGAGTTTGAATGGTATTAGGAAACAAGTTAATGATGACTTAGGATATACAATATCAAGAATGAAAGCATGGAGATCAAATGACATAACTTTTAAATGGATCTATGGATATGAGCATTTACAGTATACTTCACTATTGAGATATCAGGCTGAACTAATGAAGTCTAATCCAGATACTACTACTGTTATATGGAGGGAAGAAAGTCAATTTAGGAGTTTTTATGTTTCATTGGGGCTATTAAAACAGACTTTCAAAGCTGGATGCAGACCAATTGTTAGCATCGATGCATGTTGGCTTATGGGGACATATGGAGAAAATTTATTGATAGCTGTTAGGATAGATTCAGATGATTGTATTTTTTCAATAGCATATGCTGTCATAGATGGAGTTGAATCAGCAGACATGGAACTGATTTTTATGTATATTGGCTTATAACTTGAAAATCATTGATTGTAGCGGGATTTGTTGGATGTCCGACAAGAAGAAGGTATATTTTATTTCATTTTTTAGTTACAACAAATTTAAGATTTAATATTTATAATATTGTTTCATACATATTCATTGCAGGGACGTATCAATGTAGTTCAATATCTTTTCTCAGAGTACGAGCATAGAAATTGTATCAGACATATGTATCAAAATTTCAGAGAAAAATTCATTGAAGGATATGATTTGAAATGCTAGAAGACATGGTTTTCAAACTAAGAACTCGATGCATGTTAATAGTTAGGTAATAAAGTAAAAGCTTTTTTTTTATTGTTAATTCATTTATTTAATTTATTTATTCATTTGTATCAAATCAACTCTATTTGCTGTAGGAAACTCTTAGTCAACCAACACAATCAAGCATTGTTTTAAATGCAGCTGATCAACCTTTCAAAAGGAGGAAATTAATTCCAATTAAGCATAAACAAGTAAAGATGGGACAAAGTTCAACTCAAACTAACACTGCACATGAAGACTCTACAACATGAAGATTACTGTTGGAAGCTATTGTTTTTGTTTTAAATTGTAATGCCCCTAATGGTACCCTAAGAGGGATAGATGGTAATTTTGCATAAGACAGAGATTGATTCTATGATTAATTAAAAGAAAATTTTAATGTAGGGACTTAATTGAAAAGACAAAGTAAAAGAATTGTGGCAAAAATAGAAATAAAGAAAGATGAGAGATTAAATTAAGAAACATAAGTTTAAAGAGGGATTAAAGTGAAATTGTGTAAGATTTTATTTGGGTAGCCAATAGAGACTTGACATTTGGATTTCTAGAAAGAGTAAAAGATAAGTGAAAAGAAAAAGAAGTGGAAGTGTGTGTGTTTTGTGTGGCCGGCCATACTTGGCCAAGAAATGGTTTTCTTTTATTTTCTTTTGTGTTTCCATCTTCTTCTCTCCTCAAGTCCACGAAGAGGCTGCTTCAAGTAGAGAAAAAAACTGTAGATGGTAGAGATGAAGTGCAAGAGAAAGGAAATAGAAAGAGAGATAGAAAGAAAGAGACTTTGGTGCCTTAATAAGGTTTGGGAGTTTTGTTATTGTTTTATGTGTTTGTAGTTGAAATAAATTGCTATTTGTGCTCTAGATGATCTATAGTTGATTTTTGAGTGAATATTTGAGTGTATAATGCATGAGAAAGATGATTTGTGCCTTAGAAAGTGAGTTGATGGAAATCTGTTTTTGATTCACATGAACCAGTCTTAGTAAAAAGGGAATAACTCTTGTTGTAGAGGTCTGATTTATGTGATTCCAGTTTCATATGAAAGATAAGACTTATATCTACAACTTTGTAGAAGAAACCGGGACCTAAATCTGTGTCTAGAGTGCCCGAAAATGAGCTTGAAGTGGACAGACCCCTGCTGTCCGTCCCAAGTGAGTAGTCTTCGTTTCTTAGTGAATAAATTGAGATTTAGAAGTCTGATTTGAGTGATTTTTGATGTTTTGGAAACTAGAAACACAGTGGAACAACTTTGTAGAAGAAAACTTTTCCTGAAAATGCTGTTTTCTTGGTCAAAAACGGCCTACAAGTCGAGACAGAAAATCTGTCTTTGAGCGATTTTAGGCATCACGGTTACTATGATTTTTATAGTAACCGTGAGGCAGTCCAGAATCAAAATGCACCCTACCTCACGGTTACTAATCATTTCTTAGTAACCGTGACCCATTTAAAAAGTGTATAACACGGTTATTACTTCTCCGGTAATGACCGTGAGGTAGTTTGGCGTAGTCCAGACCCGAGAGTGCAAATAGGTCACGGTTACCATGAATTTGGTAGTAACCGTGACCCTACCCTGTTTTCCTTGAAGTTGATTTTTAAAGTCTCAAATTGTTATTGAAACATGTCTAAGCCTTCCTGAATGCTTTTAGAGTGTTTTAAGTGTCAAGATAAGAGTAAGAAATGATACGAAATAAGTGTAAAGCTTAGTGAATTAATGACGTAGAGTTAAACATATACTAAAGTCTTAATGCATAAGAATTTGTATAATAAATGAATATGAATATGAGTGACATGGTAGAGTAAAATGATTTCATAATCTATTGAATGTGTTAGTGTTAAAATGTACATGTAATGAATGAGAATGAGTATGACAAATGATAAGTGTAACGTTACTAATTGCATGACAATTAATACTTATATTAGTGTTAATGTTAAGTGTATTTGAAGTTTAAATGAATAAGTTATGATTAGTGATTTTGTTACATGCTTTAATTGATGTGTTATTTATAAGAACCTAGTGGTATTAAGTGTGATAACTTTGAGTGATTAAAGACTAATTGTAAGCCTGAATTTCGCATACTAGTGGATAGATAGGCATGCCTATAAAGGGAATAGTTGATTGCAGCTGCTAGTGATGTCACCAAAGTGTGACTAGTGTAGTGTTTGATACCTTTGGGTATCTAGTGAATCGAGACTTTTATGTCTCTAGTGAAATATCTATTGTTTGTACCCGTATCCACCATTTATGAGAATTCAGGCAATGAAAGTGATCTGAATATTGAATAATGATTAGTGATTAATAATTTAAGTGTTACATGGCTCTATGTTAGTGTTAGTGTTTGATAATAATGTAGCGCTTTTCAGTGAATATTGAAGTGTAAGTGACCCTATGCTAGTGTTAGTGCTTTTCAGTGAATATTGAAGTGTACTATTATACTTAATAATAATGTTAATGATTGATATTGAATACTGAAATGTAAGTGAAAACTGTATTGGGATTGTTATCGAGGGTATAATTGTTAGTGAATGTGATTAACTGCATGTATTGAATAAGAGTGACATGATATTATTGTTATGTATTGGCATGTTATATTGATTGTGTTTGCGACTTCGATAAGAAGTCAATTATACTGTTTACTCCCCACTGAGCCATTGCTCAGCACGGGTGTTTTCCCGTGTAGGTACTCAAGTGTAAGAAGGTGCTTTTGCTAGAGTCAACATCTGCAGGCCACTAGAAGGGAAGCGAGTCAGGGCTATTTCTGTTAATGTATTATTGTTGTAAATGTATAATGTAAAAGATTTGAACATGTATGTAATGAACTGAATTTATATTTGTACTTTAAATGTATGTGTGCCAGTTGTATAAATGTATTGTGTGCAAGTAATTTAATAAAATAATAAGTATTTTAAATGGTAATAAGAGCGAGCATTACATTGTGGTATCAGAGCAAATGTTTAGGCGATTTTGGGCAATAAGGTGTTAGTAACTAGATTAGACACGTGTGTCTGTGTAGTGTTGTGGCCATAAAGCAGATGTTGTCTTGTTTAGTGTACAGATGGAATTGGATCCTGGTGAAAGTATAGACAATCCAGTGTTAGTGTAAGGATTAATGTAGATGTCTCTGTATTCGATAAACAGTAGAGTGTGATAGCCCCTATGTAAAGTTGATATGGAAGTGGATTCAGATTGGATATGGTGTTCTGTGTACCTGTCAGAAATTCCTTAACAGTTTGGGCAATTGATTATACATATGTTATAGCATGGGATGGGGCAAACATACATGATATATGAAAGCATACAATTGCATCATATCATTTTTCCCCCACATTACATCAGCATTATTTGCAAAGTCATGAAAAGCATCAGATTACATGCAAGGGCCCCAACCGGAAGGGAAACTGACAGGATATACATTGAGTGCAGTGATGATAGGATAGTGAGAGATGAGTACAGTTATAAAGAGATGAAGTTAGATTGAATATAACCATGATAAAGTGTAGAGTAAGAGAAACAGTGAGAGATAGTCTTGAATAGAGTTTGATTAAGATAGAGGTATTGGAAGGTAAGTGATGAGATTTGACAAGTGGTACAGGGAGAATTTCGAGGACGAAATTCTTTAAGGGGGAGAGAGTTGTAATGCCCCTAATGGTACCCTAAGAGGGATAGATGGTAATTTTGCATAAGACAGAGATTGATTCTATGATTAATTAAAAGAAAATTTTAATGTAGGGACTTAATTGAAAAGACAAAGTAAAAGAATTGTGGCAAAAATAGAAATAAAGAAAGATGAGAGATTAAATTAAGAAACATAAGTTTAAAGAGGGATTAAAGTGAAATTGTGTAAGATTTTATTTGGGTAGCCAATAGAGACTTGACATTTGGATTTCTAGAAAGAGTAAAAGATAAGTGAAAAGAAAAAGAAGTGGAAGTGTGTGTGTTTTGTGTGGCCGGCCATACTTGGCCAAGAAATGGTTTTCTTTTATTTTCTTTTGTGTTTCCATCTTCTTCTCTCCTCAAGTCCACGAAGAGGCTGCTTCAAGTAGAGAAAAAAACTGTAGATGGTAGAGATGAAGTGCAAGAGAAAGGAAATAGAAAGAGAGATAGAAAGAAAGAGACTTTGGTGCCTTAATAAGGTTTGGGAGTTTTGTTATTGTTTTATGTGTTTGTAGTTGAAATAAATTGCTATTTGTGCTCTAGATGATCTATAGTTGATTTTTGAGTGAATATTTGAGTGTATAATGCATGAGAAAGATGATTTGTGCCTTAGAAAGTGAGTTGATGGAAATCTGTTTTTGATTCACATGAACCAGTCTTAGTAAAAAGGGAATAACTCTTGTTGTAGAGGTCTGATTTATGTGATTCCAGTTTCATATGAAAGATAAGACTTATATCTACAACTTTGTAGAAGAAACCGGGACCTAAATCTGTGTCTAGAGTGCCCGAAAATGAGCTTGAAGTGGACAGACCCCTGCTGTCCGTCCCAAGTGAGTAGTCTTCGTTTCTTAGTGAATAAATTGAGATTTAGAAGTCTGATTTGAGTGATTTTTGATGTTTTGGAAACTAGAAACACAGTGGAACAACTTTGTAGAAGAAAACTTTTCCTGAAAATGCTGTTTTCTTGGTCAAAAACGGCCTACAAGTCGAGACAGAAAATCTGTCTTTGAGCGATTTTAGGCATCACGGTTACTATGATTTTTATAGTAACCGTGAGGCAGTCCAGAATCAAAATGCACCCTACCTCACGGTTACTAATCATTTCTTAGTAACCGTGACCCATTTAAAAAGTGTATAACACGGTTATTACTTCTCCGGTAATGACCGTGAGGTAGTTTGGCGTAGTCCAGACCCGAGAGTGCAAATAGGTCACGGTTACCATGAATTTGGTAGTAACCGTGACCCTACCCTGTTTTCCTTGAAGTTGATTTTTAAAGTCTCAAATTGTTATTGAAACATGTCTAAGCCTTCCTGAATGCTTTTAGAGTGTTTTAAGTGTCAAGATAAGAGTAAGAAATGATACGAAATAAGTGTAAAGCTTAGTGAATTAATGACGTAGAGTTAAACATATACTAAAGTCTTAATGCATAAGAATTTGTATAATAAATGAATATGAATATGAGTGACATGGTAGAGTAAAATGATTTCATAATCTATTGAATGTGTTAGTGTTAAAATGTACATGTAATGAATGAGAATGAGTATGACAAATGATAAGTGTAACGTTACTAATTGCATGACAATTAATACTTATATTAGTGTTAATGTTAAGTGTATTTGAAGTTTAAATGAATAAGTTATGATTAGTGATTTTGTTACATGCTTTAATTGATGTGTTATTTATAAGAACCTAGTGGTATTAAGTGTGATAACTTTGAGTGATTAAAGACTAATTGTAAGCCTGAATTTCGCATACTAGTGGATAGATAGGCATGCCTATAAAGGGAATAGTTGATTGCAGCTGCTAGTGATGTCACCAAAGTGTGACTAGTGTAGTGTTTGATACCTTTGGGTATCTAGTGAATCGAGACTTTTATGTCTCTAGTGAAATATCTATTGTTTGTACCCGTATCCACCATTTATGAGAATTCAGGCAATGAAAGTGATCTGAATATTGAATAATGATTAGTGATTAATAATTTAAGTGTTACATGGCTCTATGTTAGTGTTAGTGTTTGATAATAATGTAGCGCTTTTCAGTGAATATTGAAGTGTAAGTGACCCTATGCTAGTGTTAGTGCTTTTCAGTGAATATTGAAGTGTACTATTATACTTAATAATAATGTTAATGATTGATATTGAATACTGAAATGTAAGTGAAAACTGTATTGGGATTGTTATCGAGGGTATAATTGTTAGTGAATGTGATTAACTGCATGTATTGAATAAGAGTGACATGATATTATTGTTATGTATTGGCATGTTATATTGATTGTGTTTGCGACTTCGATAAGAAGTCAATTATACTGTTTACTCCCCACTGAGCCATTGCTCAGCACGGGTGTTTTCCCGTGTAGGTACTCAAGTGTAAGAAGGTGCTTTTGCTAGAGTCAACATCTGCAGGCCACTAGAAGGGAAGCGAGTCAGGGCTATTTCTGTTAATGTATTATTGTTGTAAATGTATAATGTAAAAGATTTGAACATGTATGTAATGAACTGAATTTATATTTGTACTTTAAATGTATGTGTGCCAGTTGTATAAATGTATTGTGTGCAAGTAATTTAATAAAATAATAAGTATTTTAAATGGTAATAAGAGCGAGCATTACATAAATGATGCAGTTGTGCTGTTAGAAGCTGCTATTTTTTTAATGTAACTTATGTAGTATGCTGTTGGATTTGAGATTTTTTGATGTAAAAATTGCAGCTCAATACTATTGGTTTTTTTGGTTAATAATTATACAGATATTAAAATTGCTTTTTCACTTCACTGAGTTTATATCCGTAGCATATATCAGCAATGTTTATAACTTCTTCCTGTGTCTATCTTGATTTCATGTTGTCTCACAAGAATAGGATGCAACATTGAGAAATCAGAAGAGTAAGACTGTAAAAATTAATAAAATCAAAGAAAATTGACAATTCTTATGGCAAATAAAATTTATTGAATTTCTTAGAATAATCTGTATACATTATTGCACTTCAGTTATAAAAATTAATACAATCGTATGAGACCCCATTCATCTCATCCAATCCTGCCTGATCTTCTTTGGCATCTCTGCATCAGGTTGCGTTAAAGGCCTTGTCTTTCATAATTTTAGCAATTTAAATCTTGTAACTTCAAACTCAAACTCACCTTAGCTCCTTGAAAAAAAAAACTCTATGAACTGCCATTCTTCATAATAAGTATATAAACAAAAATTATTTTGGATAATCATTGCAATATTTAATAATAACTATAATTGCAACCTTAAATCATTAAGAAGATATAATGGCCGAGCTATACAATATTATTTTACAAAAAGAGCTACTCAACTACTAACTTAACTGAATCATACAAACAAAATATATAATTCATTCAGCTTATCATCCATATTTTAAATGACTACTGCTAAGTAAATCATTATAAACTTCCTAAACACCACTGTTGTCCTAAAATTTACCAATAAAAGAAGAGGCCATTCAAAAAACTAGTTAATTATAGCACAAAACCTACCTGTCCTGCATACAAAACCTACAACTCTAAATTTATGCCACGGGATATAGTTCTGTAAATATCACAAAACATACAATAAAAAGGAATATGCAGGAAAACATCAAGATTCCAATTTGTGTCCAACATCTTATTATTAGTCCGCAAACCAATGAATAATATCTAATCAAGTAATTAGAAAGAAAAAAAATAAAAGAAAAGTAAAAGTCCACAATCTCCAAGTTTTCTTGTTTCAGCTTCAACATCTTTAGCTGCAAAACCCATAAATATATATGTATGTAGATTGATTATATTAATAATATAAGAAAATAAATTACTTACCATGGGAGTTGATTATAGATCATAGCCAAAAGGAATAAGATGCCATGCAAGAAAATAAAAAGATGATGAAAAACTAGATTTGAAGAGAAGATGAGATCTTCGAACAATGAGAGAAGAAAAAGAATACGGTGAGGAGGGAGATCGTGAGTTTGGAGATCGACAGAGGGGGCAAGTTGAGAGAGACGGTGAGGAGAAGGAGAAGCGTAAAGTAAAAAACTGATATTTTTAACTTTTTTTACTGGCCAACACAATTGTAGTTGACTTTAACTTGTTCTGTTCAGATTCGGAGTCGATCGATACTTCATATTTCATATGACTTTATCCTATTTGATCATGTTAGTTTATTTAGGAATTTTTTTGTATTTTATTAGAACTCAATCTCTATTAAAAAATAAGATAAGTATAAGATTAAAAAAATCTAAAATTTTAATTTTACCTTAATTTTGATGAAGATTTTATAATGTAAATTAATATAAATGGTTACCTATTTATTTAAAAAAGATTTTTTTTGAAAAAAATAATTATTATTATAATTTTATGAAAAATCATTATAATTAAAAAGACAATAAAAAAATTCAACCTTTTAGCAATTGATGAGAATTAATAAGAAAAGTATTCATCTTAATATATATATATATATATATATATATATATATTTGGGCCTGGGCTGGATCAAACAAGTAAGCCCAGCCCTTAACTTCTTTTTTTCTTTTAAAACAAAAATTGGGAAAGCTGTGTTTGAATCTGGGGAAAATGGACACGTCACAAACACAAACAAACCGAGAAGAAATCTAGTACTCTCACGCCCTTTCTTCCTCAATTTGGTGGCTTTTCTCCTCCTCCGTTTTCTTCCTGTTCCAGCTATCTGACCACTACCCTTTTCTACAAAAGCAACCCCTCCAAACACCTACCTGACCAATCACCATAACCTCAAAGTTTGATATTTTTGGTTGTCGCTTCTCCTTCAACCAACTGTAGCTCAAACCCAGGTAACCTTCTTCTTCCCTTACATGTTCCTTTTTTTTTTTCTTGACAATTTGATCTGCCTTTTCTTATCTGCATGTACGTTTCTCTTTGTCTTTTGTCTTTGCGAGCTGAAGTGTTCTCTCTCTCTTTTTTTTTTTCTCTCTGTTTACGGCGAGTTTCTTTGCCTCTTCTTTTTTCCTCTGCTAGGGTTTCAGCTTTCTGTTGCTTTAGCAAAGGTGTAGGTTGGTTATAGTGTTATAAAGATGACAAGTAGTGGAAATGAAACTGTGAATCTCAAAGCAGTGGGTACTAATGTGGATGAAACCCCCAATAATATCAATTTAAATGATGCACTAGTTGAAGGAGAAGCCAAAGGACCACCTTTGTCTCACCTGGGGGTTCAACAAGCTCAAAAATTAACCAAAAATGGGGAAATTGAGACAGAGGGCAAAGATAAAGTTACCACAGATGCATTTCACAACACAGTTGTTGGAGCAGAAGAAGAAATTCCTGCTGAAGATGTTTCAGAAATTCCCGAAGTCAAAAGTTCTGAGACCTTTGGTGGTGATTCTGGCAAAGCTGCATGTGATAGTAACGTCCAAGAACATTCAACTAGTGTTAGTGACAATCAGGTCAATGCTAATGGGATTCATAATGAACAGGAGGATGCAAAATTGAAGTCTGAGGATAATGTTCATGATGATGTGAAATTAAAGTCCAAGGAGGATGATTTAGATGATGATGCAAATTTGAAGTCCAAGGAGGATGATATAGATGATGATGCGAAATTGAAGTCCAAGAAGGATGATTTAGATGATAATGTGAAATTGAAGCCTGAGGAAAATGCAGATGATGATGGTGATGAAATTATTATGGATGCCAATGCTAAAGAAAATGATGGAACTCAAGTCCTCTTGGATAACAAGTCTTCTCCAGCTAAAGTTGTACGTGATAAAAAAGTTGAAGATGATAAGAGTGGGAAGGCAATGAAAGATGAGGTGAGTGAGATGTTCATATCTCCACATACAGATATTAGGGAGCAACTGCCTAAAATCAAGCTGGATGAGGAGCATGGAACAATCGTTAACACTCCAAGTAAGTCATTCCTTGCCGATCTTTCTTCACTTGAGGGTGATGAGTCAGGAACAGAAGAGGAGCAAGCAGCATTTGCAAAAGAGGTTGAAACTTTTTACAGAGAGAATAGCTTAGAATACAAGGCCCCAAAGTTCTATAAAGAAGAATTGAATTTGCTTAAGTGAGTTGCTACTTGTTTATTTTTCTTATGCTTACGTGATATTCATTACAAACTGTTCCAATTTGGTTATCATGCCTTTATATTTGTAGGTTATGGCGAGCAGTGATCAAACTAGGTGGTTATGAACAGGTTTGCCTTATTTCTCTCTCAGAAAGGATCTTCAGCTTTAGTCTTCATGTGTTTGCAATGCCTTGTTAACAATTAAATGTGGCATATGCCTATTTTAAAAATATTACTTTTAATGTGCAATCTTGATTGGTTTACAATGTCAAATGTGTGGTTACACTTTCATATGTCACTATAGCTAAGGTCAGGAACCTAAGATTTCTCCCTTCTGCAGGTGTGCTTCCTATCTACATGTGTTTGAATAAGTCATACTGCTTCCTATGTTGTTTTGCAATTTTGAATTTGAAGTAACATTTCTTTCGATCCATCAATGGTTGATGGATAATCTTATTTTTCACACAAGCTGGTGTGTCCATATTCAACAAATAGTGCTTGTTTGGAGATTGGAGAGGTAATTGGTAGATTTTGTGGAGAGATTCTGTTGGTGCATTTGTTGGATCTTGCATGCTGATCAGTTTAGCAAGTTGAATAATTGCAAAAAATATGGATGAGTTCCCTTCACAAGCAGATTTGTGGAACTAAATTTTTGTTAGATTTATATTTTGGTAGATTTGTCTTGTTTCCTTCCCATGTAAGTGCAACTTCATAAATGCTTAAATGATTTCTACTTCTTGCTGTAAACAGAATCAGTATGAGGTTTCCAATTTTTTTTTCCTCTGTTTTGGATTAGAGAAATCATTATTTATGTTGTTATAATCAATAATTTAGCAGTATACAAATAATTAAAATTCCAAAGCCAGACAACTTCAAATATATGTTTACAGTTAAACCAGAATGTAATAAGGCATTGGTAACCAATATCCTAGATCAGCTATAGATGTTATTCCTGACTTGGTGGAAGGAGAGTTGAAAAGCAGCCGTGTTTTGTACTCTCAACTGCAGAACTGTTTCAGAAATTATTGTGCAATTGCTTTTTGTTAATTAAATATGCAATTGCCTATTGATAATTAAATATGTGCTGATAGAGGCTTCAAGGAATATTGTGATGGGGTTTTTAAAAGTTATTACCTGTTGAATAATGTTAAGAATAACCCTTTTTAGTAATCTCATCAGTGCTTCTGCCTTGAATATCTTGTTAAATTAGATGTCACTATTAGTTGTCACTTCGTGTCATCTTCTGCTGCTTTTGGCTCTTTATTTTTTGATTTTTATTTCACCATCTGTTAGTTCATCTTCACTTTCAATTTACTCACTTATAATTGTTGATCCCATTGTACTGAATTTCTCAATTGTTTTTCTCATCTGACATTATAGTCAAAAAAAGGTATCATAAGGTTCTTTTTGCCGGCAATCTGTTTCAGGTGACTTCTTGCAAGTTATGGCGGCAAGTGGGAGAATCATTTAGACCTCCAAAGTAAGGAAAGTTCTGTTGTCAACTGATGTTTAGCTTCTATCTTATAATGTTGTTATTTAGGATTATAAGGTGTTGAATGTGCATTTGCATCTTTTAATTGGTTGCACAAATAGTACAATAATAAATTATTAGGCTGCTCGAGGTAAGGCAATGGATTTAGATCTTCCAATTGGTTTCATGAGTAGTGAATTACCGTGGTTTGTCCTCTGGATGTGAGAAGAATAGTTATATTATCGTCATTGTTTATAAGAGGTAAAAACTGATTGGATGATTAGCATGTGTTGCTATTGGATGATATTTTCAGGTTCCTGTGATCCCTCCTTTATTTAACAGAATGTGAAGAATATTGATATTCTTGCTTTTTATAATTATAGCGGTATAATTTACATTGCGGACTATGTCAGTTTTAGATTAATAAACAACTCTTCATTCCATTTGATTGAACAGGACCTGCACCACTGTCTCATGGACATTTCGAATTTTTTATGAGAAGGTCATTCACTAAATTCTAATTATATATGCTGTACTTTAATGTCATTATTTCCATGTATATTTATTGGAGTTCACAATCATGTATGCAGGCATTACTTGAATATGAAAAACATAAAATGCGTAATGGGGAGCTTCCTTTTACTGATGATTCCTTGACAGAGCCTATTAGAGTTGAAAATCAGGTAATTTGAAATCGGTCATGCTGGTGATTGTTGCCTGTCTTTTATGTAAATTTAAAATTCATTTATTCTGTAGTTTCTCCCTGACAATTATCACTCGCGACTGGTTGCTTTGAGTATTGTAAAATTGCTTTGTGGAGGAACAATTGACATATGCAATAAGAAAGTAATGATATAAGAAGAATAGGTTTTGTGGATATTTTTGCAGTATATTGCATCATGGTAGGGTGTGTGTTATGACATTGGATTGCTCAGGAGGCTTTTGCTCTCTTTCTAGTTGCCTTCTGTATGGATCAGCTATTTAATGCAGAATAATTATGTCTTGTCCTCACTGGATAATATGCATGTGAGAAATACTATACATATCTTCTTAGTTTGCATACTTCCTAACTTGCTTGCTTTCCATTGTAAATGAACATCAGCTACTTTTTCATTTTCTCCTTGGTGGCAATTCTGCTATTTTGTTTTTCATGTCAGAATTAATTTTGTCTCTCAATTTTCTATTCATTCGTCATTATAAACTCAATTGCAGGCATCAGGAAGTCAGGCTCTTGGATCTGGCAGGGCTCGAAGGGATGCTGCAGCTCGTGCCATGGAGGGATGGCACTCCCAGCGTCTTCTTGGTAATGGTGAGGTTTGTCAACCAATCATTAAGGTTCGTAGAGCTTTTCTGTCCCAAAGTTTTTTTTTTTTCCAAATTTTTGCCTTGTGCCATGATAAAACACTCTCTGTCCATTTTCTAATTTTTCTCTTTCCCCTTTTGAGTTAGGATAAGAACCTGAATTCCGCATTGAAGAGCGACAAGCAGCTAAAAACAAATGGTATTAATGACTAATTGGATCATCATCTAGTGTTTTTAAATTGCAAAAAACAGTGCTCTCTGAACTCGGATATTCTCCCAGGTTTACTAAAGCGTAAAAAACCATCAAACATGGAGCGTGCAGTTCTTGTTCCACACATGAAAACAATGAGAACGCAGTTAAGATTACTGGTTAAATTGTTATGACAAATTTTGATGGGTTCTGCAAGCTGAAATTCTCATTTTGCACATGCTGAAAATGGATTTTATTTTGGCAGGATGGATTCAATGGTCGTTGATATTGGACCTCCAGCTGATTGGGTGAAGATCAATGTGCAAAGAACTGTAGGATATTGCCTTTTTAAACCTTATGATTTGACAGTCTAATATATTTCGCATTTGAGTCTTTTAACTTTTTCTTAGTGCATTTGCTTCTACGCAGAATGATTGCTTTGAAATATATGCTTTAGTTCCGGGACTGCTACGTGAGGAGGTATTGTTCATTTCTTGAAGCACGCTACAAGACCTTGCTTTTAATATCAAGTATTTCACTACAACACGTTGCTTTTAATGCTAATAATGTTATTATTTTCAGGTGCATGTTCAGTCGGATCCAGCAGGACGCTTGATTATATCTGGTCAACCAGAGCAGCTGGATAATCCTTGGGGTGTCACACCCTTTAAAAAGGTTCGTCAAAAGATAAATGGATGTATTGCACAGTCAATTTAGAGTTTTAAGGATGTTTTGGGTCACGTAAAGAATATAGTATGGACTTCTTCAATCATTCAGTCGTCCAAATATCATTATCCATACTAAGGAATATTAATTATGTAGGTCCGGTCTGTTCATTAAATGAAGTTTAATTCTGGGCTATGGTTTCAGGTAGTGAGCTTACCTTCAAGAATTGATCCACATCAGACTTCTGCTGTGGTGACTCTGCATGGCCAGTTGTTTGTGCGGGTCCCATTTGAGCAATCAGATATTTAGGATCTGGAGAAGGTTGTTAATTATAAAGAAGTTAGCTGTGGTGGATAGTGTGAGGCCTAATATAGTTGCAGAAGAAGTTTAATTTGTCAGGTCATTGCTCATAATTGAAGCTCGAGACCATCTAATTGGGTTTGTTAGTCTTTTCAATTCAGTTGCTAAATATTAGCAAATTATCAACGTTGATAGATAGGGAAGTAAATAATAAACAGGTATATGTTAATATACTTTGAAATCCTTTCTTATTATGTTTTATTAAAATATTAAACCCATTTTATTCATTGCTTCAAGCCTTTTATATGGAGTACAATTGCTTTTCGTTTCGTGTCAAGTCTTCTTATTTTCATTTTTATTTAATTCACTGTAAAAATATAATTTTATTTTTGATAGGGGGTGAATGTAGACACAGTAAACTGAGGCTTTCTTATTCAGATGAACTTAATAGCTTACTTGCATAAAGAGAAAGTATTCAAATACTGATATTGGTTATTCAATATGGAGAAATCCATTTCCTTTGCTAGAAATCTACTTTTAGGAGTTTACACCACTGTGCCTATATAGTTTAACACGGCCGTGTCTTTAGAAGAATGCAGAACGGCCATGTCTGCTGTCTTTAGAGAATGCAGAGCATTAAGTTTTGATAGGATGCACAACCGTATGGGTGTGTCCTGTGAGCAGAATCAGAATTTTTACTCCATAAAAGAAAACCTTTAGATCCTTTTCTAATTTTTTTTTTCTAAATTTCAGAAAACTGCCTTCAATAGCTAGATATCTTAGAGAGACCTCTCTTCTTCCTTAGCCACCAAAATACCAAGAAACCAAAGAAATCTAAACACTGAAACACCAAGAAAATAACTATTCATGTCTTCTCATCTCGTTCAAAGCAAATAAGTTTGGAGGTAATTATAGATCAAAATTCCATTTTAATTAGGAGTAATTATGAATCGGTTAATTAGTTTATGGGTAAAAAAATTAATCAGTTTTTTAATATCGATTTTTTAAAAGTATTAATTATTAATCAGTTTGTTACATTCGGTTAATTAGTTCATCGGTTTTGATTTTTCGATTTAGTTAATCAATATTTTTTGGTTAATCATTAAAATTTGTAATATAAAATTATAAAAAAAATTAGATAAAAGTCAATTAAATTTTACATGTGCAAAGTAATTCAAAAAAATTTCAGAACAAATATAATTTACTATCTAAAATTCATGTTCAATATTTGATATTTGTTGAAAATTAACATATTTGATTCTAAGTTATATAAAATTTTAGATAATATTAAATGTAAAAACATAAACTCTAAAATATAAAAAAATATATATAGTTAAATGCTATTAAGTAAAATATGAACATAAATATATAATAAAAATAACATATGTAAAAAGTTAATCGGTTATTACATATAAATATTACTATATAATTAAAGAAAATTACATAATATAAATTTACTTTAAAGTATTATATAAATTTTATAAAAAAATATAAAAAAAATTAAGATATAAAAATAAAAATATAATTTAAAATATTATTTTATGTAGAGGTGAGTAAAAAAATCAAAAATATGATTAACTGCAAAATTGATTCGAAACCGAATCGATTTTTACGGTTAATCGATCTGATTGACTCGGTTACAGTTTTTAATTTTTATATTTTTGGTTAATGGTTACAGTTTAAATTTTTAAGTAATAGTTAATCGTTAGTATACGGTTAACCGGATTATATATTTTTATTTATCTTCAATTTTTTTCTATTTCTCTCTAAAATTTACATAAAATAATACCTTAAAATATATTTAAATTATATATATTTTTTATTTTTATAATTTAATTTTTCATATTTTTCTATAAAATTTATATAATACTTTAAACTAAATTAATATTATGTCATTCCATTTAATTACATAGTATTGGATTAACTTTCGTATATGTTATTTTTTTTTATCATAATTTGGTGTTAATATTTTACTCAATAGTATTTAATTATATTTTCTTATATTTTAGAGTTTATATTATAACATTTAATATTATCCAAATTTTTATTTGATTTAGAATCAAATATATTAATTTTCAATAAATATCAAATCTATTTTATAATATTGGCTATTAATTTATAGAACATAAATTTTGGCTAGTAAATTATATTTATTTCATAATTTTTATATTAAATTAATTTACATATTTGAAATTCAATTAAATTTTGTCTATTTTTTATATAATTTTATGTTATAAATTTTAGTGGTTAACCGAAAAATCGAAATCGATGGACTGGTTAAAATACAACGGTCTAATTAATGATTAGTAATTTTAAAAATCGATATTAATTGACTACTTAATTTTTTTACTTATCAACTGATTAACCGATCAATGCTTACTTTTAATTTTATGTAAATTTTAGAAAGAAATAGAAAAAATTTTTTTAAAGTGTATATATATATATATATATATATATATATATATATATATATATATATATATATATATATATATATATATATATATATATATATATATATATATGAATCGGTTAACAGTGTACTATGGTTAACCATAGTACACCGTTAACCGATATTTAAAAATTAAAATCGTAATAAAAAAATTAAAACTCATAATCGAAATCTGAAAAAAAACGATGAGAGTAATTAGACTTGCAAATAACAAAACCGGCCAACCCAAAGGCATGCAGCACCGAAAGAAAAATGCAAACGAATCATGTGGAGGAAAAGGGCAAAAGTTTTTCAGCGCAAGGCCAGTATGCATAATCATTTTGTGCTAGAGTGCGCTATAAAAGTCATACCTGGTAATAATGCTTGATGAACATTGCAGAGTATATAATTCTCAAAATAATATCTTCACAAAGTCAAGAAATCATCGACAAACTAAAGAACTTGTTTAGTTGAGAACAACGGCATAATGAAATTTCAAAAAGCTGTACCTATCTTCACTAAATTGTCTGCAAGACACCCACCCCATTACATCCCCAGCAGTGAAAACCAACAACAAAGCCAGATAAAAATAATCTCACCGTGACAAAATTTCATAAATAATCAAATCACTTCTTGAAAAATCAATTTACCCATAAGCATAAGTCTCAAAGCTATTAGTCAAGTATGGTACAATAGGGATTTATAGATATTATACTGGCATGATCCAACCTCCATCGCAACAGCACTGCCAAGTTGAAGCTATTCTTCCATCAGTAGTTAAAGCAACAAGCAGATTGACCCATGGTAACCCACAAGTATGGCCCCATTTTGACTTTTCCCTTTCGGAGAAAAAGATTAATACAATTTTCCAATTTTAAAACATTTAGTGAATATTCACTTATTACCAATATGCAATATTCACTTATAGAAACCGACCATTTTCTTCTTCTTTTTCATTCTTGATAAGGCCTGAAATGTCTTATCTGTAAAAAAGAGAGCTGGCAGTCGAGGTAGCCGATTGGATAGCTGGACCTGCAAAAAGGAGTGCCCGATCGGATCCGAGCTTTAACACTCCGAAACTTAAGTTAGTAATTTTTAGAGAAAGAGTGTTTAGAGAGAGAGAGTCTCAGATGTTCAATACTTGGAGTTCTTATGCTTTTAGCTATTTATAGGAGATGATGGAGGGGTACTCAAATACCTTGGAGAGCGAGAACCGGCAGTTGGAGCAGCTGAGCAGCGATGTGACAGGGAGCAGGTGGAGCGTATAGACGTTGGCTTGTATCAGTTGGCTGACAGGACGTGCTGTCCCATCAGTCCGATCGGACATTGCCTTCCTGTCTTATCTTTTCAGCTCATGCTCTTGCCTTTTTTTTAATGGGCTTGGGCCATGTCAAGTGCTGTTGGATCGACTTGATTGGGCCTTTGGAGATGTTTTTTCCATAGTTATCACTTGTCCCCCCTCCGAATGGTCCGATTGGGCGATTTTCAATTTTTTTGGTGGGATTTTTGAATTGACTTGAATCTGATAAGTTGCATCTGTTCATTTTAGACAGCCGTTATGTATTTATGGCCGATGTGTATGCCGAGAGCGACGCTTCATTCTCTGTAACCGCCATAAATAGATTGGAGACGTATGGCGATCATCCAACGGATAGGCATTTGGAGTATTCTAGAAGCATTTTGCCTATAAATAGGCATTCTTGTGGTGATTTTTTCTTATTTTTCAGTGATTCTCAGCAAAACTCTGCCAAATTTTCTTTATGGACTTTGCTATTTCAGCGACTTCAGAATTTTTGTAAGAATACCCAAGTAAGTGAACAATCCTTGCCTTTGATTTTTCTTCTTTAACGTCATTTTTTACTTCTCCCCCTCCATCAAAGATGACTTTGAGCAGCAGCCAGTCTATAGATAGGAGTTTTCTTGAAGCTTATAAAGATTGTGAGGCTGTAGCTCATCCTTCAAAACTCACAGAGGAAGCAGTGGCTGAGATTCCTTCTCGATACAATCTTTCCACGGAAGTTTCTGTGATTGCCTGCCCAAATTCTATGTCGATGACTGAGGGGCCTTTTATTCGTGAAAATAATGAGTGGTTCATTTGCCATGTATGGAGTTTGGATGCTGGGTTGAGGCTTCCCGTTGATGCTTTTGAGATTGCAATTCTTGAAGGTTATGAAATTGCCCCTAATCAGCTTCATCCGAACGGATGGAGAACAGTGTCCTGCTTCAGGATCCTCCGTGAGATGGAGAGAGTGATGCCAACTCTGGATCTGTTCACTCATTTCTTCTATATCTTGGGTCGAAGAGATGGCACATAATATTTTTTTACCAGTCGACCTCAGAGGAAGCTATTCAATGTACTGTCATCCCTAAAAGGTTTTAAAGAAAGATTCTTTTTAGCAGGGATAGTCAGCGAATTTGGATTGTCATTGTCCCGGTCGGATGTAGCTATTACTTTGAAAGATCAAGCAGCCGGTCGGTCTACTTATGAGATCGATATTGAAAAGCTCTTGAGTGCCGTAGCAAGGCAAGAAAAAACGTATGACTCCAATTATCTTTTGGGCACTTCGGTCGGGGCCTTGAACTCCGATGCTGCCATTGACGCGGAATGTGAGCATAGTAATTGGAGAGTGGGAGAAACATACGTATAGATAATCATGCATTGCATGTTTATGAAAAGTATATCGGTTGGAGAAGTACTTATCTTTTATTTTCATGATGCAGCTGTGGATGTGATGGCTAAGGGGGACGATGTCGCCAAACAATTAGCCGACCGGGTTAAGGTGAGAATTGAGGCAGATCGTGCTGCTAAGGAAGAGAGGAGATCTAAAAAGAGAAAGCTCACGCCTTCTTCAAAAGCTCAGGCTTCCAATCCCTCTACAACTGCTTTCGCTTCTGCCTCTGGTGTTGTCGTGGCCCCTGTTGCCTGCCCTTCTCAGACCCATCTGGGGTCCTCTTTCGACCGACCATTGTCTGAGGGTCAGCGTCCCCATAGGCATTTTCTTTCGAGGGATGATGCTGAGTTCGAGGAAGAGCGAATAGCTCAACATCGGAGGAGATCAGTTCAGACAAACACGCCCTCAATGGATGAAGATATCCAAAGAAGGACCGAAAAGGCGGCCAGGAAGAAAGTTGCCGATTTGGTAGCCGCGGTGGATGCAAAGATTGCTGCCAGAGATAAGAAACCCATTCGGGACGGGCTGTTCGGAATGTGAGCACAAGAATTAATGAGAGGCGGGCCACACCGTTAGGATAGATTTTGAGAAATCAATTTGGTGATGGCTGGTCTATTGACAATAAGGCCGTATCAAGTTATTTGTGCCGAGGTATGCTTCAAGAGAGCGATTTCAAGGCAGTAGGGGATCCCAATATATTATCCCAAGAGTGTAGCCTTTTTCAGCAGCAAAGTTTGGAGGGTTCTTTTCAAAATTTTCATTTTAAATGGTTTCTAACAATTTCGCTTCGTTCTTTCGTCTAACCGTTATTTCTTCGGCTAACTGACCCTTTTTCTTTCCCTTTTGTCTTTCAATTAATAAAGAGGAGTTTGAGTTTGCATGGCGTGGCGTGATGTGGCTGTTCTCTATCGAGGGAGATGGGAGGATGCCAATCGAGCATGAAGAAAAGCAGAAGCTAAGTATGAAGCTGCTAAGAAAGAATCCCTTCGTGCCCAGTCAGAAGTTGAAAAATTAAAGAAGGAGGCCATTCGTCTTTCTCAAGATCTAAGAGCTCGACAGAGAGAGGTTGATCATCTTAAAGGAGATGTAGCCCGTCTGACTGTCGAGAATGCCTTAGGGCAGAAATTTGAAGAAGAGGCAACCAGACTGAGAGGGGAGTGCACACATCTGTCCGTCGATTGTTCAAAGGCCAAAGAGGAGCGTGACCTTCTGCAGGGTGAGCGGGAATCATTGAAAACTGACTTGACAGAAAGAGATATGGCATGGAGTAAGAAGCTTAAGGACGAGCTTGTTGTCCAAAAAGAAAAGCTTATGGATCAGGTGGGAGAGGCCCAAGGGCAGTTATGGACACGGTTGATTTATGCAGCCCAGCAGCGCTTTTTTGAGGTCGATCTTAGCTGGATGGAGAACCCAGGGATCTGTTAAGCCCCCAAGTATTAAGACATATAGTAGGCACAAGGGCAGAATGGGGAATAAGGGTACAACTGGCAATTAGGAATTCTGTTAAAGTTAGTTAGTCTTTTGGCTTAACATAAAAAAGGCATGAGGGGTGAGTATTAGAGTAGGAAATGATTTTTATTAAGTAAATGAGAGAAGAAGGGCTCTCAAAATGCTCCTTTGTTGTTATTCTATTTTGATATGAATAATACAACATAACCAGTCTTCCTGGTTATTTCACTACTATTCTCTATTCTATTGTTCCATTGTACTGTTCTTCTGCTGTGTGTTGTGGTGTTGTTGTAGGGACTTAACATCTGGTATCAGAGCACCGATCCTTGCATGGAAACTAGGTACCAGAAGATGGAGAATAGGGTAGAAGCATTATAAAGAGCAGTGGGATCTCTACAAGCAGATCTTTAACAGGTAATTAGCCGTTTAGACCGTTTGGATGTGGAAACTCTAAACAACTCTATGGAACGCCCGCCACTGATCGAAAACAAGATTCGACAACTACCATTGATTGAAGAAGGCATGTGCTCCATTCTTCACAAGCTGAACCTAGATGGCATGGAGAAGGGACCTTTAACTCAGGGACAATCGCAAGATGTTTCTCCAGTGGAATCCGCTTTTGATAAGGTTGGGCAAAACAAGGGAGTGCTCGGATTGGGGGTCTAGATAGGAGAAACATCTAACCTTATGTCGGTTTGGCCCAAATTTGAGGGGTTACCACAAAAGATGGAACTCCCTGTTTTTGATGGCCACAATCCTGATGGTTGGCTATTGCGGGCTGAAAGATACTTCGATTTGAATGGGCTCACCTCCAAAGACAAGCTCCGATCAGCGGTCATCTGTTTGGAAGGGGAGGCTTTATCTTGGTATTACTATGAAAATGGTCGTTGGACTTTCTATGGATGGGAGGGATTCAAGAAATTATTGCTTGAACGATTCAGGAGCACTCAGAAGGGAAACTTGATGGAGCAACTGCTGTCCCTAAGGCAGACGATGACAGTAGGCGAGTATCGCAAGCAATTTGAACTGTTGTCTGTATTGTTTCCTGACCTTCCTGAAACGATTATGGAAAACACCTTCATCAATGGACTATAGGATGACATCAAGACTGAGCTCAGACTTTGAGAGCCTAGTGGGTTGGGCCAGATCATGAAAGTAGCCCAAATGATAGAAGATAAGAATGAAGCTGTCAAGTTGAGGGCCCAGTCCACCACTAGCAGCCTCACCAACAGGTCTCGTTCATTCTCAGGTACACCCCTGAACACTAAAACTTTTGGCCATAACCCCCTCACTAAATCCATCTCAGTATCTCCAAGGGCATTATCACCTTCCTCCTCATCTTCTACTCCCATTTCTTTTTCGGTTCCTTCTGCAACACCGACGTCTCAACCTCCACCGAAATTTTGGAAGCTTACCGATGCTGAGATGAGGCCAAAATGGGAAAAGGGACTTTGCTTCCGTTGTGATGGCAAATTTGGGCCCGATCACCGATGTCCAAATAAAGAGCTACAAATCCTATAGGTGGATGATCCTGAGCTAGATGGAGTGGAGGATTAATTGGAACCTGGGGTGGGGGATCCTAATGATTTGGGTGAGCTAGACACCCTAGAATTGTCTCTTTCTTCTTTGGTTGGTCTAGCAGCTCCTCACACTATGAAACTACGCGGCACTGTCAAAAACAGAAAGATGGTTTTCCTTATTGATTCCGACGCCTCCCATAACTTCATCTCCTCTTCTATGGTTACTGAGCTTCATTTATCGATCACCACTACTCGACAATTTGGTGTCACCTTGGGTACAGGGAAGCAAATTAGCTCAAAGGGACTGTGCCAGCAAGTCTGCCTGCAACTACCGGAACTGGAGGTCATAGTTGATTTCTTTCCCCTACAACTTGGCAGCACTGACTTAATTCTGGGCTACAGATCCTCTCACATGCATTGGGCAGATTTATCCATGGAGTTTGAGGTGGGAAATCAGTGTGTGAAGTTAAAAGGGGACCCCGACTTGTGCAGAACGCAGGTGTCGCTGCATGCTATGGAATGACTCATTAGACATGAGGGCCAGGGCATTTTGTTAGAAGGTTGCCAAGTTAGCTTGAACGCCCTGCACCATGAAGATATTTTTCCACGGGATGAATTGGGTCACTTTGCTGAACTGCTCATGAATTCCAAGATGTCTTCAATATGCCAGTCGGAGTCCCTTCGCCACGCAAACAGGACCATGCCATCACCCTTAAAGAGGGCACTTCTCCTATCTCAGTAAGACCATACCGTTATTCTCACTTTTAAAAAGCTCAGATTGAAAGGTTGGTCGGGGAGATATTATCTGTTAGGATTATACAGCCAAGTCTCAGCTTGTTTTCTAGTCCTGTATTGCTGGTTAAGAAAAAAGATGGCAGTTGGTGTTTTTGTGTGGATTACCGGGCATTGAATCGGAAAAAATGTTCCTGATAAATTCCCCATTCCGGTCATTGAAGAATTACTTGATGAACTCCATGGGGAAGTGGTCTTCTCTAAGATAGACCTCAAGACAGGGTACTTCCATATAAGGGTTCATCCAGAGGACATCCCCAAAACAGCCTTCCATACTCATCAGGGCCACTACAAATTTCGGGTGATGCCATTCGGTTTAACCAATGTTCCCTTAACCTTCTAGTCACTGATGAATGAGGTATTCCAACCTTATCTCAGACAAATTTTTTTGGTTTTTTTTGATGATATACTTGTGTATAGTAAGAACATTAAAGAGCATGAGGTGCATTTGAGGGCAGTTTTTACATCCTTGCGCTCTCATCATTTGTTTGCTAACCGAAAAAAATGTTTATTCTTCCAAACTCGGGTGGAATACTTGGGACACATAATTAACTCCATCGGGGTCTCTGCTGATCTGAGAAAATTTCAAGCTATGGTTGAGTGGCCTACGCCCACTTCCTTGCGGTCACTTCGAAGCTTCATGGGGCTTACAGGGTATTATAGGCATTTTGTGAAGGACTACAGCCGGATTGCATGGCCCCTTACCCAACAGCTTCGAAAGGATGCTTTCAACTGGGATCCAGCAGCCCAACAAGCCTTCCAACAACTTAAACAGGCCATGACAGCCCTTCCTGTCTAGCATTGCCTGATTTTTTTCAGCCCTTTGTTATTGAAATAGATGCATCGGGGTTTGGATTGGGAGCAGTATTAATGCAGCAGGGTCGGCTCATTGCCTTCTTCAGTAAAAAATTATCCTCATCTGCTCAAGCTACTTCGGTCTATGAGTGGAAATTGATGGCTATTGTATTTTCCATTAAGAAATGGCGACCCTACCTTTTAGGACACTGTTTTATGGTCTGAACTAACTAGAAAAACCTTAAATACCTACTGGAACAGAGGATCATGGAGGGAGATTATGCTAGGTGGCTTCGCAAATTGCTGGGTTATAATTTTGAGATACAGTATAAGCCCGGAGCTACCAACTTTGTTGCTGATGCCCTATCCCGCCTCCATTCCTCGACTACCCTCTCCTCCCTCACAGCTCCCATCCTTTTGGATTTTAAGGATGTTCCAACATAGGTAGTGGCTGACCCCTTCCTTTCCAATATCCTAAAGGCAATCTAGTGTCACCCACAGGCCCATCCTCACTTCGGGTTGTAGGCAGCCTTCTTCGCTATAAATGGAGACTTGCCTTACCTACTGATTCATCTTACATCCCTGTATTGTTACAAGAATTCCATTGTAACCCCATTGGTGGCCATGCGGGTATGAGGCGCACCTACCAGCGACTCGTTACAGAATTTTATTGGAAGGGTATGAAAAGGCAGGTTCAGAATTTTATAGCTACTTGCGATGTGTGCCAACGCAGTAAAATTGAAGCCATGGCTCCTGGGGGCTTGTTGCAGCCCCTACCTCTTCCTGATAAGGTCTGGGATGACCTCACCATGGATTTCATTGAAGGCCTTCCCAAATCCAGTGGGTATGATTCCATACTAGTGGTTGTAGATCGCCTGACCAAATATACACATTCCATTGCCTTGAAACACCCATTCTCTGCCCCTACTGTTGCCCGACTATTTTTACAGAAAGTGATCCGCCTTCATGGCATACCCAAGAGTATTATCTCTTATCAGGACAAAATATTTATGAGTTATTTCTAGCGTGAGTTATTTTAGCTCCAAGGGTCCGAATTACGGCGCAGCACTGCTTACCACCCCCAAACGGATGGGTAGTCTGAAGTGGTGAACAAGACACTTGAAACATACCTGCGTTGTTTTACCATGGACCATCCATCCAAGCGGTTCTCCTGGTTAGCTTGGGCAGAATATCATTACAACACAGCCATCCACTCATCGTTGGGGCTTTCCCCTTTCCAAGCCCTCTATGGGCACCCTCCTCCCCCTTTAGCCCGTCATGAATGGGGATCTGCTGCTAATCATGAAGTTGAGCAGTACTTAGTTAATCGCGATGCTATTTTAGATAAATTAAAGCACCAGCTACACGCAACCCAGCAGAAAATGTGCTTTTATGTTGATGCCAAGCGCCGCCTTGTTCAATTTGATGTTGGAGACTTGGTCTATTTAAAGCTCCAACCATACAAGAAAATTTCCCTGACATCCGAAAAAATGAGAAGCTGTCTCCTCGCTATTATGGGCCTTTCCCGGTTGAGAAACGTATTGGACCAGTAGCTTATGCTCTTACACTCCCTGCCCATGCCCGCATCCATAACATCTTTCGTGTCTCCCAGCTTAAGAAGGCCTTCGGTTCGCATCCCCTTGCACCTACCATCCCCACTTCTCTCACCCATGACATGGAACTCTTGGTTGAACCATTGGAGGTTCGCGGTGTAAGGCCATTCCCCACTGTTGGCCAGGGTCAACCTAAGGTCTTAATTAGGTGGAAGGATCTGCCCTCTTTCAAAGATTCTTAGGAACCTTTTGACAAGATTGCCTCTCAATTTCCAGCCTTCAACCTTATGGACAAGGTTGATCTTTGGGCCGCGGGTACTGTTAGGCCCCCAATTATGAAGACGTATAGTAGGCACAAGGGCAGAATGGGGAATAAGGGTACAGCTGGCAATTAGGAATTCTGTTAAAGTTAGTAAGTCTTTAGGCTTAACATAAAAAGGGCATGAGGGGTGAGTATTGGAGTAGGAAATGATTTGTATTGAGTAAAGGAGAGAAGAAGGGCTCTCAAAATCCTCCTCTAAAATTACCTATAGCTAGATTTAGGTGCCTAGAGTATGTTTTTATGATTATTTTGAGCTAAAATGATGTTTATCTTGGTGAATTTGGAGGTGAGAGTTTCAGCCATGGAAGGTGATTTGAAGGAAACATGATTTTCATAGGTTCAAGGATAGGAAAATAAAGTTTGTACAAGGATAATGACAAGTATGAGGTTAGTGACTACTAAATCTTAGTATTTTTCATTTAATTTAATGATTTTCCTTAGGGTTTATTAAGAAAAAAATTATTTAATTGATTAAATTTGAAGTTAATTGCATAATAGTGAAATTGGCCCTTAGTTTAGCATGATAGAATATTTAATTGAAATTAAGAAAATTTGTAAGGTAATTTTAATAAGGTGGCCGAAATTTATTGTGAAGAAAAAAACTATATGTTAAGTAATTAAATGAATTTAAGCCTTAAATTGATAGTAAATGTGAAATTATGCATCTATAAATTTTTGTGGAATTTATAGAAATTATGTGAATATTTTTTAGAATATTTATTGAATATGTAATTTAGGAAAAATTGAAAAAATGTATGTATATTGAAATTATCCTTAATATAATGCAATTGAACCTTAATTAAGCTTAAATGTAATCTTAATTAAATTGAAATAAATTTTTAAGGAAAATTTCCTTAATGGCCAAATCACATTCTTAAAGAAAAAGAATGTGTACATTAAGTATTTTAATGAAATTAAGCAATCAAATAAGGTAATACATGAAATATAATATCCATGAATTTTTAGGAAATTTATGGAATTTATTCAAGAATTTTTAAATTAAGTATAAGGATATATATAATGTATAGGATGAATTATGGGAAAATAATTCATAAAATGAGTAAAAATGATAATAATTGAAGAATATTGTTCACATAAATTTTTATAGAATTTATGTGATTGATGAGAATATTTTTGAGAATAAATATTGTATATGCTTAAGTGAAAATGTTGAATTATTGGGAATAATTCAATAAGCAAGCAAAAGTTAGTAAATTAATGTAAATTAATTTATATTTCCAAATAAAGAAAATGAAAAAGTCAAATGACGGATTTAAGGAAAATAAAAAGTATAGTAGGTTAAATAACTATATTGAATTATTACCAAATAATTCATAATTCGAATAAAATGGTGAATTATTATAAATTATTCACAATCTGTGTAAAAGTATTTCGAATTCCAAACAATCGCAAATTCAGATCGAAAAACCAAAGAAAGAAATTAATTAAAAGTCAAAAAGGAATAAAATGGATGTAAAAGGGTAAAATATTGAATTATTGAGTAATAGTTAAATAAGTGCCAAGGAAATATGAATTATAATGATATAATTCACAAAGTATATAAAAAGGTGCTAAAAGAATATTTGACCAAGTAATAGAAAAAAGACTCTGAAAAGACAGTGTATGATAACCAAAATGAATTATGAAGACATAATTTACTAACGGTATAAAAGTACTGAAAGAAAATTGAATGACATAATGTACCAATCTGAAAAAGTAATTATGAAAATTTTAAAGTTTGAAAAGTTTCAATGAAGAATACTTATGATGAATTATTGTAGAATAATTCTCAAAAAATGGTTGAAAAGAAAAAGGATAAATTGACCGATCAATTGTACTAACTCAAAGAAAAGATTTTGCAACTGTTTGAAATTTAAAAGTACTTTGAAAGTTTTTTTAAGGGATTTTAAAATGATTGAATAGTCAAAAGCACTATAAAGAGTGCGATTGACAAAAATATACTGTTTAAGAAAAATAAAGAAATTAAAATTCTCTGAAAATCTAAAAAGTATCCTGAAAATAATTGATTGGCTTTGTCCTTAGCAATAGTCAGGTAGTGATATTCTTGTACAGGATATAAATGGCTAGCCATAGGGACACCTTATACCGCGGTACAAGTCATGGAAACTTGCTATGCTAAGGACTGGATCTCTGATCACCATGCTATTTTCTGTTCTCTGCTCTGTGTGGGTCCACGTCCCGCGTATCCTATCTGAGAGTCCTATTATATTGCATTAGGGACATATTGAAAAGAATAAATCAGAATTTGTAAAAGTAAGCTGAATGTAAAAGTTTTGAATAAAAGAACTTACTTGAATAAATTAAAAAGTTATAAGGTAAAAATGTAAGTTTTTTCGAAATTAAAATTGATAAGTAAATATGAAAAGATATTATTTTACAAGGTAAAATAGTAAATTAATGATTAAATAGCCCAAAAATATGCTTATGTAAAAGAAAAGTGGTCAGTTCATAATTAGAAATTATGGATTAAAATAATAATATGTTATAAGAAAAATTCAAACGAAATCTGATCTGAACTTTTGTAAGCCAAAAGTTAATTGAAGGTAAAAATAAGTAAATAGACGACAATTTTATAATTAGAAATGAAAAGTGCCAAGTTTACCATAAGTAGGTAAAAGAACCTTTGTATAGAAAAAGAAAGGAATTAAAGAGTTATTTGCAAAGTGTTTCTAATTAAGTACATCACTTTGCATTAAATATTAAAAACTTTGATAATTAAAATCTGACAAGTAGTTCGAAAAGTCCAAGTAAAATAAAAGAATAAATAACGAAATTGAAATTTTTGCTATGAAAAGAATAATGTTGCAATTAATGAAGATATAAAGCACTGCATCGAAAATCTGTCATTACCGTGACAATTAATTATGTAAATCGTTTCATCAAAATAAGATTGTACTGAAGTAATTAAATAGAGAAATTTACTTGAAAAGTCAAGTCATACGTAAAGTTAAGTAAAAGTAAAAATAAGAAAACAAAAATATCAATTTTTACCATTAAACGGTAAATAGAGAATATTCTGAATTAAGTAAAAAGTTTAAATCAAAGTAAAAAGTTTACCATAGTGTTGGTAATGATTTGAAAAGTCTGTGAAAATGATTAAAAGCAACTTTTGATAAGACAGCGTAGTAATTGGCATAAATATGATAATTATGCTTAATTTGAAAATTGTAGGATTGGTAGTCACCATTGAGCATATCTAGTGCTCAGCACGTAGTTTTTATTGCATGTAGGTTCTGAAGATAAGCTGGAGCATAGTACACAGCAAAGTAAAGCTTGAAGAAAAGTATTATCTAGACTTTTAAGTATTTTTGGCATGTATATACTCAGCTAAGGATAGTAAGACTTGACTGTATTTTGAATTATTATTTTATTAATAGTAATTTTTGTTATGTCAGTAAATAATTATGATTGGTATGCAATTTATGGAATGTTATGTATCTGTTGAATATGATAAATTATTGTGCCTCTTGGAGGCTGTGTATTGTTTGATTTTCAGGGGGTTGTTAAGTGGGTAGTCGTTATGTTGTCCGAATTTTCAATGACTTGTATTTGCATAAGATTGGTTATCGGTGTAAAAAAAAACTTCAGGCAAATCGTATAAGTTCATATCGGAGTGAACTGTTCCGTTAAGTTTCTGTTAAGGGCGTTACAGAACCTAGCGAGTGAGTTAATGAAGATTAAAAGGAGATGTCTTGCATCTTTGGTTCAGGAATGACATCGAACCCAACAGACAAACTTATTATGGAGAAATGTTTTCGCATTTTGGGCTCAGGATGGACATCGAGCCTAGTGATTGGAACAATATCGACCGATCGATCAATGCCCTTAGCTCTTTCATGGAGATTCTCTTGTGGAGATATTTTGGCCAATCAATGGCTTTTTAGTGATTTCAGAGATTTCGTATTTACTTGTAGACTTCTGCATCTTTGGTTCGGAATGGACATCAAACCTAGCGGATAGTCACCACCCAATTCTGATCGGATTAACTATGATCGGCAGTAGGGATTTTTGTCGAATGGAGCCAAACAAATATCCTGCACACAGACATCAAACCTAACAAACAAACAAACAAATGAAAACATACCTTTTTTCCAAAGACGAAGAAAAAATGGAGGTAATTTCCTTATTGTTGTACTTTCATAATCTCAAAGATAAATCTTAGATAATAATTAAATAAATATCAAATCTGTAATTGTTACAGGAGACTCGGAGATTATGTAATTTAATACAAAGAAAATTCGAGGGTGACTCAACTTATAACGATTGCACCTGATTTTGCCGTTATTTGATGGCCCTTAAAAAAGACCTGTGTCGGTGTGGCATTTGTGCTTGTAATCGTTATTTGAGCCAACCATTTCTTTCCCCCGTCGACCCGATTATAGGAGCTTTCTCGCTCGTTTATTTGAGTGTCCGACAGCTTTTTGCAACTCACGACCTTTGCCACGGTCTCCATTATTTCTTGTCTTGTTTTGACATTTTAGGCCGTTAGCTTTCCTACATTTTTTTGGTGCCCGTCAATGTTTGGGCAGAACCGACATTGAGTGGAGAGGGAATCCTAGCTAGCTGATTATTGTGGCGATCGGACGTACTCCGTTCAGGATTGCTTCTCCTTTCTGTTATCCTTAAGAAGATTGGCCTGTTAAGTTTCCTCTCAAGCCGATCGGGTGAAGAGGCTCTATTGAAGGGCCGACCGTCCGAATATTACAATCTGTCAATGACATTGGTCTTCCATATTCTGTTGGATCTGAGAGCATCATCCAGCTGGATGCGTAGTCTGGCCCTTTCCATCAGGTTGGATAAAATAAATAGTGGCCTTGTCGTCAAAGAATCAAAGAGTGGGCGATCCGAGATGCCCCTCGCCAAAGCATTCGACGTCACTTCAACGCTTACATTCCTTACTTTTGACAACGTGGTCTGGAAGTGATCGACGAAGTCTCTGAGACTTTCATTAGCTTTTTGGTGGAGGTTGCACAGGTCATTGACCGACTTTGGCATGCGAGTTTGCATAGCGAACCGCGTGATAAACAACTATTTAAGTTGTCTGAAGGAGGCGATTGATTTTAGAGGGAATCAAAGGAACCATTTCAAAGGATCTCCTCTTAGGGTGGTGGGGAAGACTCTGCAGGCAACCCTTTCATCATAGGTGTAGACCTGCACTTTAATCATATATTCCTTAAGGTGGGTAGTGGGATCATTTTTACCTGTATACTTGTCCATCACTACATCCCTCCACCTGAGGGGCAATTTAGATTCCGTAATATTCCTGCAGAAAGGAGATGCGATGTTGTTGCTGGGGCTCCCTTTAAACATACCCTGTATCTCCATCATAGGTTTTGCCAAACCAAATTGGCGGAGCTTTAGGTTGAACCATTTATCTTCCCTTCGTCCACTTACTGTGAAAGCTAACTCCCTTTCAGATTTGCGAGAGCGACCGTGGTCAGGTATGTGCATAAAGGACGGATCATCGCCAGAGGATGGGGTGGATGATTCACTGGGGATGTAAGGAGCATCACTGCTCGTGGACATTGTCTGCGTTTCCTTATCGTATCCCCCTGGGGTTCTGCCCCCTATCCTTTCGATGTTATGAGTTTGTGGCTCATTTATGGAGATTCCCTTGTTTCTTCTCCCTCCAAATTCTTCGATCATGAAAATCATTTCATGACCTATTTCAAAAATCCTGGGCATTTTACCCTTTTCGAGAGTTTGGATCATGCCCTTAGTGAGGTTGTTAAGAATGGTGTGTATATCTCCGATAGTAACAGGGGCATCTTCCGATTGTCGTATGGCCACGTCGTCGAGGTCTGGGAGGGGGCTATTCCTGGCAGGTGATCTAAAAGATCTCTCTCTTATCCCTGAGGGCTTAGCTCGATCCTGGCTGTTGCGATTGTGTTTCGTAGGAGCTTGGTGCTCGTGGGATCTTGAATCTGCCATGCCTCTCAACGAAAACACCAAATGATAAGGCCTGAAATGTTTTATCTGTAAAAAGGAGAGCTGGCAGTCGAGGTAACCGATCAAATAGATGGACCTGTAAAAGGGAGTGCCCGATTGGACCCGGGCTTTAGCACTCCGAAGCTTAAGTTAGTAGCTTTTAGAGAAAGAGTATTTAGAGAGAGAGAGAGTCTCATATGTTCAATACCTGGAGCCCTTATGCTTTTAGCTATTTATAGGAGATGATGGAGGGGTACTCAAATACCTTGGGGAGTGATAACCGGCAGTTGGAACAGGTGAGCGGCGATGTGATAGAGAGCAGGTGGAGCGTATGGGTGTTGGCTTGTGTCAGTGGGCTGACAGGACGTGCTGTCCCATCAGTCCGATCGAACATTGCCTTCCTGTCTTGTCTTTTTCAGCTCATGCTCTTGCCCTTTTTCTTAATGGGCTTGGGTCATGTCAAGTGCTGTTGGGCCGACTTAATTGGGCATTTGGAGATATTTTTTCCATAGTTATCAATTCTCCACATCTCTCATGTGCCCTGCGAAACTGATGGTTCTCACTGTTCTCTCCTTCTATCGTTATCGTGCCCTAGGATCTCTCTTCTCTATGCTGCCGATTTGATCAGAGATGCCTCTTTGAATTTTGATTCCCCTGTGGTTCAGGTTAGCTATTCTTAGCCTATCTTAATCTTAAATTGGCTGAACTTCTTCTTCTTCTTCCTTTTTTTTAAAAAAAAGAGATTGAACTATTTGACAATAAGTGAAAGACTCTGCAGTTTGTATACCATTAATTGGAATTGTAGAAGTTGTGATCCTTAGGCTATGTTTGGTAGCAAGGAATGTAATGTAATTAACTTTGTAATCAATCCTGTGTTTGTTAATAAAACTATCTAATAATGTAATGTAATCAAAATTACTGATGTATTCTTGAATACATTCCCTAATGTATTCCCTAATCCTTTCATTTAACCATGTATTTCTGATTACAACCCCTCTCTCTCTCTTTCTCTCAAGACTAAACCTAAACGTCATCTTCTCCGTTCACCTCCACTGCTGTCGCTGCCTTCACCGCCACCGCCATCCCTGTCGACACCGTCCTCCACCTGCGACACCATCCTCTGCTTGTCATCACTCATTTCTCTGCTCAAATTTTCTCTCTACAGTTAATTTCTCCTATCCTTTACGATTTATTCATTTTGATTTCTCTGTCCTGTATTCCTTCATTCTCTGTTTGATATATGATCTGCTATGTATTTGTTTGTTGGAGGTGGGTTTCTTTCAGAAAGAAGAATTTGGTATAAGTAGGTATTATACAATCTACTATGTATTTGTATCTTTGTAAATTTTCCTTCAAACTAAAACTTGGGTCGCCATTTGCAGAATTTTCCTTCAAATTCGAATCTTCTTTTTAACTCTGCAATAAAATTCAGCTATAGTAGCTTCTTCTCAAGTTGGATATGGATAATTGGCTTGATGTGTGTGAAATCTGAGAATTGTGATGAGGATATGGAGTGAGATTAATAAAAGGGGTTTTCCTTTACCTATCTTTCCTTGCGATTTTATGCTTACTGGATGTTGGTCTACATTTAAGCAATGATTGTGTGATTTCTTAGGGACCAATTGCGGCAATTGTGGTTTGTATGTAGTTAGATTAGAATTGCAAATTGAAGCACGAAAAAAATAAATACAATTTGCAAGTTTTTCCAACATTCTCTTCTTGCACATGAATTGAATATTTCTGTTCTTTTTATTTTGTTTGTGGAATATGTGAGTGTCATAGCAAATTCAATTTGATGACGTCCTCTCTCTTGCATTTGCTTTAAAAATCAGGGGAGCTTTGAAAATCTGGAGGCAATAAGGAATGCAGGAGTAAAGGTATGTGAATTTTGTTTTTGCTGTGTATATGTGTGTGTAAGACAATTTTGTCTAGTTCAGATGCTGAAGTACAAACCATTAAGCTGAAGTAAGAACAGGTTGTCCAATAATGATAAAGTTCCGATTGATGGAAAACAAAAGGTGGAGAATTATTGAAGTTTAGCTTGAGCACAACCACTTAATTACCCCTGCAAGTGGAAAATTCTATAAATTACACAAGCTCATAGGTCTTGGAACCAAGAGGACATTGCAATTAGAGGGTCCTGATGCGGGTGCAGAAAATTAGGTTATATCACAGTGCTGGTGGCATTGATACGAATAACCCAGTTCACAGATATGACCATTTATACAAATGCATTGTGCGAGTGGTAGAGGAAGGGAGGAAATCAGAAGATAAATACAAGTTGACTATGCAGGCTTTGGATGAGATATTAAACAAGCTTCATCTCTCAGAAAACTAGCTATGTAATGTTAGTTTTTATAGGCCTAAATGCTTGGATGTAAAACCAGACACTTTGTGAATATTATTTTGAGCTCTATATGTTCAAGTGATATCATGTGCATTAAAGCCAATTATATCAGTCTGCCTTCTTAACTGGAATGTACAGAGGAATATCAAAAGATATAATCTTTTCTCAATTGAAGTAGAAATTATGCAAGTCTTGATCTGACTGTGAGTTTGGACATTTTAGAATCTTATAATTTGAATTTAGGTAGTCCTTGATTAGCCTAGTGTGTGTGTATATATATATAATCTTTAGAAAAATGATTTACAGAGAAAACTTTAAATAAGTTGGTCAACAGTGGAAGAGTGGTGTCTTCGTTTATGTTTTATTTTTATGGTTTTTGTTTTTTTTTTGAAAAAAATAATAAAATTTATTTAGCAAAATTAATATATTTTTGTTTTTTCTAAATTAAAATAAATTGTTTTATGTTATACAAATGTTATATAAGAAAAGTCAATACTTTGGTGATATTTTTGTTTGTTTCATGTAGTCGTAAATATATATATATATTTTTAAATTATTCTTTATTAAGTTGGGATTTATTATATTTTTATAATATAATAAATATATAAAATAATTATATAAAAATAATTTAATAATGATAAATATAATTACATTCTAATACATGTATATAATCCAACCAAACATAGGAACGTATTCACAATTACATTACATTACTAACGTAACCAAATATAGTAATGTAATCACAATTACATTACATTACATTTTCTAATCCATTACACTATTCAATACATTACATTGTATTACATCTTACCAAACGTAGCCTTAGTATTTCTGGTTGCTGTAGTAGTTGTACTCTCTGACACATCACTTTAGTTATAGCGACCTCAATCGCATCGTGAGGAACACCCTGTGTTCGTTTCTTTGCCTTTAAGAATATTTAATTTGTTTTTATTTGATTTGGGTTTCTTTTTTTTTTTTACTTTTGTGTATGTGGGATATTGCAGTTACGATGAACGAGGTGGAGGCGCTGCTTGTGCTATTCAAGAAGTTGGAGTTGCTCAATTATTGATGTTGGTCTTATAAACAGGGTAATTAAACACACTCTCTTTCCTTTTCTTTCGATTCTAAACTTTAAATTTTAGAAATTTGTTATGCGTTGTGTTTTAATCTTGAGATCCTGTGATTAAAGAAACTCTTATATGTTTTGTTCAATTAATGTTGTTTATTTTTTCTTTAATTTGCAATGAACTGAATTAGAAATCCAGTTCTGTTCTATTATGTTTTCTATCTGGTCTTGGTATTTAATAAGCCAATGTGGACTGAAGTTTGAGAATTTTCAGGTTATTATATCAACTGAAACCAATACATATTTGCTTTGTTTTGGTGTATGTGATTGATGTGATAAACAATACTGCACATCAACAAAGTGTGATTTGATTTTGTTGTAGTTTCAACTTATTGTACAAATAACTCTTAGTTATTGTCTAAATTAAAGTTATTTGTATTTATTAAATTTATTTTGCTTTTTAATTGTTTTAAATTCATCTAGTAAGGAGAAGACTTGAAGAAAATAATCTTAAAGCCTAATGTGATAGCATAAATGTGTAAGAGCTTAGTAACAAAAATTCAACAAACTTGGAAGCTTCAGATTGTGTTTTGCTACGAAAATCCATTATCATTATTAAAATTGTCACTAGATATGTTCATATTTGTCACTAGATTTGTTCATATTTGGGTTGGGTTGGGTTGGGTTTTCAATATTAAGTTTGAGAAGGCTTTTGTTAGGCTAGTGGAGGTAAATCTGATGCCGATTTAACTACATTTTGGTTGATATTATTTTTGTGTAAGCGTGAGATGCATACATATCATAGTTGATTATGCTGTGCTGTTCAGATTTAAAAGCTATCACAAAGCCTCTAGAGTTTCAAGTTCTTGGTGAATTCATTTCTCTTTGCTATCATTTACTGGAGTTGGCTTGTCTCTGGACATGAGTACATGTTGCTTTCTTATCCTTGTAACAAGATGAACTGAAAAGAAAGTGGTTCATAAGCTTCTAAAAGCATGCGAAATGTTGAAGTCTGGTTGGCCATGATTTTCTATTCATTCTTAAGATACTGTATTTTCTTGGAACGATGAAGTATAGGATGATTGTACATTGAGAGGATGGATTGTACATTGAACATCTCCCAGTTGCATGAATTTATATTCATCTTGCAGTTTTAGGGTGAATTAAAGGAAAAAAAAATAGAGAATGGAATTAAAAAGAATATTTAGATTGAAATGCAAAAGGATTTATGTATTGATTATGCTCTAAAGGTTTTTTTTTATTATTTTATTTTATAAGTTAGCTTTTGAAAAAAAAAATTCTAATGAATACAATACTAAATTTACTTTAAACCGTATTCAAACCATTTTGAAATCACTTCAAACCATTATAAATTACAATAAAAAATCACTCAAAAGCATCCCAAACCATCCACATTTATATACATTGGATTGGGTTGAATTTATTTTATTTTTTATCCAACCCAACCCATGAACAGCCCTAATTTTTGCTGTATCTCTGTCATTTTTTTTTTTTTTTGCTGAATATTTATGCTTTCTTCTCTATTAGGTTTTGTATTAAAATGGCATTACTTTTACACTATTTTGCTTCCCGGAGCTCCACAAGAAGGTTACTTAAACCCTCTCTCTCCACGCTCTCTGTCTTCAGCAACACCACTCCTTTACCAAACCCTGACACTAGTTTTGTCATCCCTCAGCTTAACCAATTTAGTCAATTTTACCATTTGGCTCCTCCAAGTTGCGAATTTTCCCACGAGAATAAGAAATCTTTATATTCAAATTTGAGGTTTGTTGAAGGAATTTCGACATTTTCTAGCTCAAAGAATGAGGATAACCGGGAGAATGGAGGGTCATCAAAGGAGCAAGAGGTTTCATGGATTGACTTGTACTTGCCCAGCAAGGTTCGGCCTTATGCAAGGCTTGCTCGGCTTGATAAGCCAATTGGAACTTGGCTGCTTGCTTGGCCTTGTATGTGGTATGTTTTATTTTGCCTTATCCAGTTGTGATTTCTTTGGCTATGGCTTGGAAGAGTAGTATTATTTAAAAATTCGAAAAATTAATAAAAATAGTATGTTGTTAGTATTTGTTCTAACAAATTTTACATGTTTTCTCACTGATTAGATCATTTAGGCTCTGACTTGTTTGATTTATGAATAGATTTGCACAAAAATGTTTATTTGGTGCTTGGCTTGTATATGATCATAGACAACTAATTCATTTCAAAGGAAAATGGCTTCATATGTTGCATAGGAGCAAGAAATGGTTTTTCTTACTGCTATGAACTTGTGAACAATAAAGTAACCTGGTAAATGCTTACCATCCAAGCCCCCATATAGTTGAGAATTTGTGAGAAATTGGAAGCTGCATTCGGTGAAACAACCGAGTGAACCCCTTTGAACTTAACTATCTGGAACAACAGCCTAGTCTGATTGCAAACCTTATGGTTTCAGGGGCCTTTCTGACATCAACCTTGACTAAAACGGAGTCAATTGCGCGTGACCACCATAATTTACTTTTTTATTTTGAATATCTCTCGCTTCAATTTAACAACAAGTGGAAAAATGGAATTTGACGAGAATTTTTTTTAATTGAATAATAGTCATTTTGCTAACATAACCGATTTCAATGTTTGAACCAAAGAGCTGAAAATGATTCATTTTCTGCAAATTAATTTCCATTCAGATTATTTTCTTTGAAACAAATGGAGCCTTACTGTAACAACTGATTTCATCACCAGTTGGGGGAGAATGCCATGTAAGCATTCAGTGATTAAGGCCGAAATTTTATAATATATGCAGATATAACTGATGGATTAGATGGTCTTTAGGATAGTGTCCATGAAGCAAGGGCTTTTTTGTCTCATTTTGTTCACTCATTTAATGAAGACAATGCCGCTTCAAGGGAATGGGAGTTCCATGTAAGCCTGCCTTCTCAATCAGCATTTTTTGCCTCTATCTACCTCCTCTCATCTTATTTTGTAATGCCAAATATTAATTTGTGTCTAGGACAACTAGTAGTTCAAGATCACATTGGACATAATGCACACTAGATAGATGTGTAAAGTTTTTTTTTTTTGTATCACCAGTTTGGTCATGTTTAAATTTTTGTAGGCTGCCGTTTATTGTCATACACATGTTTGCTTACATAAAGTTCAAAGAAAAATGTGATGCCTGTAATTCAGTATATCATGGCTAATCTTTAAAACAGTCACTTTTTTACATGTCCAGGTCCATTTCATTGGCAACATTCCAAGGCAACCTTCCTGATTTTAAGATGATGACTTTATTTGGCTGTGGAGCTTTACTTTTAAGGGGTGCTGGATGTACAATAAATGATCTCCTTGATAGGGATATTGATACAAAGGTATGTCCCATTTCTTTTTGTTTTGTAGTTCACATGTATTTGATGTAGTCTCTGGTATAGAAAATAGTTTTCATAGTGGTTATAAGTGCTTATCTTGCAATTGCAAATTGATGTTTGCTTGTCAATGATGTAGGATTCAGGCATGACAGTAGAGATTAAATCACTAGGAATTGGAGTTTTGCATTTGTTTTTCTCTGGCCTACATGAACTTCCATAGATACCACAATGATCATATGTGTGTGTGTGTGCCCTTATGGATGTTTGTGAGTTTTATATGAGAAATTCTTTGATGCAGGTGGAACGTACAAAGTTGAGACCAGTTGCAAGTGGTCTTTTGTCACCATTTGAAGGGCTTTGTTTTCTTGGGTTTCAATTGCTCTTGGGTCTTGGAATTCTTCTTCAGCTGAATAATTATAGGTCAGTGCCACAAGTCATAGAAGGCAAGTGCAGACCTTTTGTAGTGTTATTTGAGATAGAAATTACCTTATTTCCTAGTCATAATGAAGATTGTTATGTTTCAGTTTCTCCCAAGTTGACCTTCTATTTATTAACATATTTTGGCACACATTTTCTTGCCATCATGTGCATGCGCAGATTTTCTGGTAATCAAACATGTTCATTGGTTGGAAGTTGCTTATTAGTTTACTAGTTCTGTTTGGTTATGCATGAGGAAATGAGGAATGAAGACATTGATTTGCATTACTATCTATTTATGTGCAGTTTCCAATCTAATAGCCATACAATGTTACTTTTGGTGCTTACTTTTCTGTCCTGACATTCGGTTCAGTAGTTTTGCTTGTAACCTTTTCAAAGATAAGTTGTCTGTTACTTGGCCTTGTGTTCTCTTTTACTTATTTTACTATGGATGTAGATCATATTTGCAGCATATGTATTAACTCAATTATTTGGAACAACTGATTGTTTATTGCATTCAACAGCCGTGTTTTGGGAGCTTCGTCCTTGTTACTAGTCTTTTCCTATCCCCTCATGAAGAGATTGACATTTTGGGTAAAGCTGCATTTTATTTTTTTCACTTATTATTGATTTTTTTTTTTTGTGAAATAACCATCTCTACTAAATGAAACTCGTGTGCTGCAGCCTCAGGCATATCTAGGTTTAACATTTAACTGGGGAGCTTTATTAGGGTGGTCTGCTATAACAGGAAGTTTGGATCCAGCTATTGTGTTGCCGCTTTACATGGGTGGAGTATCGTGGACCCTTGTGTATGACACAATATATGCACATCAGGTAGAATAACACGATTTATGTTGATTGTATAGTTTTCCATAAATCTCTATTCTAATAAGGTAAACTCTAAATTTCTTGGTTTCTAAATTTTAATTTATCGCTGTTACTTTATCCTGCTTGAAGACAATAAACCTTGTTAGATGATAGCGTTTCCTGAAACTTTCAATAGTATTAATCATTTTTCTTTAATGGTTTAGATTATGGGTAAACAGCCAAGCAACTGCTTTTGTTAGGATAATGGTGTTGAGGAAATTTGATATTTGGACTCTATTTGATTAACTGGATGGTTCATCATGAATATTTTGATTCTATTTGGCCTCCAACTAGTCTAATGACTGTACACGCCCGCGCGCAAACACACACCCACATCTATATAATATCTATCCTATGCATGGTTCTGCAGATTTAGCTAATCTTTTTTACTTTTTCAATTGTAAGCCTTCTATCTGATAATAATTTTTGCCAGCTTGCTGATATTGGACTTGTTTTTCTTTTTTACTGACTCATGTTATAGTTTAATTGTTCTGTAGTTTCAGTTTGTCAGGGTCAAAATCTATAACCTCTTCATTATTCTTTTTTTTTTTTTTCCAGACCTAGCCAATTCTTTTAATTTTATAAACTTCACCCGTTATCCATATTGGTAATTACTTTGGTTGTTCATTAGAAAGGGACATCAATTCTACTCGTTAAAGAAATTATACTTGTGCTGATAAAAGTTTTCCTTATTCATTTTGTTTCAACAAAACATTAGGAGAAAAAGAGGACTAATCTCCAAAAATATGGTAATCAATTTATATTTTTTAAAAAAATTAAAAAGAAATTTTGAAATCAATTTTATAACTAAAATATCACTAATTTTTTGAGATTGGCCAGGGTTTCATACTTATGAGAAATTCTAATTGTTCCTCTTTGGTTCCATTGTTGCAGCCTAACCAGTGCTCCTTAATAATATAATACTTGTACCAACAAAAGTTGTTATGTTTCGAGAATAGGACCGGATGATGGATAGGAAAATCTGAATCTATTGACTCCCTTTTTCCTTTCTTCTTGTCCTGAGGTTTACCTATTTTGGATAATAGTTCAAACTTATCAAAAGGAGAATGAAACCCTTTGGGCCTTTTTAAAAGAGAGAGCTTCAGATATTTATATTTTTGGGTAAATCACAAAATTAGATTTAAACTATAGAGTGATTTTCAATATGAGGCCCAACAAAAAAAACAAAATGAAAATTGCAACGACAGTTCTAAACTTCAAATATCTTTTCAATTTAAATGCCCTGTTAGTTTTCCATTTAAAACTAACGAAAATTCATTTATTTTTTTATTTTTTTTTCAATTTTTATTCAGTAATTAATATTATTTAATATTACCAACTATTTTTTATTGTTATAGTTAATGAATGTTAATAATAATTATGTAAAACAAATTAAATTAAAAAACAATCCCTTTTTGAATTTTTGTTAGTATCTTTCAAAAAATGTCACGAAATAGAAAGTGATTTTTTTGCTAACTTGTTTTAATATGATTTTTTTTGTACTGTGCTACTAATAATTAATGAATGCTGATAATGAATATTGAACATGATTAAATTAAAACTGAATAAAAATAATCATTATTTTTAAAACTTGATAAACAAATGAATTTTTTTAGTCATTTATGGATAAAATACTTATTTTTAAAATAATTTTTTACATAGCAAAATAAATTAAAAAAATAAAGCTGTACTTAAAAAATTGACATTTTATTATTATTTAATTTAAATTAAGAATTTCTATAAAATTATCATTAGTTCTATTACTACTTCAATCTTCTTGTTATGCACAAAATATTTGATATTTTATTATGTATCTGAATCATCCATTATATTCTACAAATAATCGGTATTTTTATCTTCAATTTAATTTGTACAGTTGCAGAAAAATTATTTAATTTTATTCAAATATGATTAAAATAAAAAATTATATGATCATAATTTTTTAATTAATCTGTAAATAATAATTATTTTAATTTAAATTTAAATTTTTTAAGGTAATTATTATAAGCATTCATTAATTATAACAATAAAAAACTATTATTAATTTTAAATAGTATTAACTACAGATAAAAGTTGAAAAAAATATTTTTTTTAAGAAAAAAATTTGAATTTCTTTTAGCTTTAATGGAAAAACTAATGGAATCCCTAAATTTACAGTATATTTAAAGTTTGGACTAACATTGTAAGATTTTTATTTTTTATTTTTTTTCTGTTGGGCTTGAAATTGAAAACTACCTTATAGTTTGGGTCTGATTTTTTAATTAATCTTATATTCTTAATATACATACGGCTTAGGCTCTTATTATTTTTCTTGTCCTATTAACTAATACTAGTCTTGTTACAATAATAGGAAACCTATAAATTAGGTCCTTCAAATGATAATGACATAATTTAACATTAAATATCAGAAATTAAACTAGCAAGAAAACCTAAGCCTTTGTAACATCAGTCATGGATCCTGCCTAGAGTAGGTGCGGCCTATGAAAGAGCCCGCAACATTACTTCCCATGCAGAACCAAAGTCTTCCCAAGTCATATCTTTAGCAGCCATACCATGCCATTGGAAAAATAACTCCTTGTGTCGGTTAATGCACCCACGGATGATGGATTTCGAATTGTATAAGCATGGCCTTCTTTAGCGGGTGGCAATGTTGGAGAAGATAGAGGAGAGGCACCCTCAAAAGCCTTCAATAAGGAAACGTGGAAAACATTATGCAACTTTGGTCTCGTAGGGCAGAAGTATTTCATATGCTATAGTCCCAATTCTATGAACAACCTGAAAAGGACCATAGAACTTTCGGGACAGCTTATGACTGGTGGAATGCATGAGGGACTGTTTATATTGGATGCAAAAAACACAAAAGAAAGCTGCCAGGGAGTATTCCACATCATGGTGGCCCTTGTCGTAGTACTCTTTCATTGGGCATTGTGCCATTTGTAGTGAATTGCAAATTTCAGCCAAAGCCTTAATCAATCCATCAACGGAGCATCAGCAGCATCTACCTGAGAAGAACGTATCCCATAAGAGAGCAAATGAGGTGGACCACACCCATACACTGCCCTAAAAGGTGTTGTCTGCAAAGCAATGTGAAAAGAAGTGTTGGAGCATTATTCAGCTAAGGAAGCCAAGATACTCAGTTCTTGGGAAAATCCCCAGCAAATCACTGAAGGCACATTTCAACTGTGTGGGTCACCACTGTGGTTATATTTTTGAGAATAGGATCGAGTCATGAGATGATGGACAGGAAAATCTGAATCTATTGACTTCCCTTTTCCTTCTTCTTGTCCTTAAATCGACCTATTTTGATTAATAGTTCAAACTCATCAAACGGAGAATGAAACCTTTGGACCTCATTAAAAGAGAGAGCTCCAGGTCTCTATATTTTTTAAATAAATATGGCTTAGGGCTTTATTATTTCTTGTCCTTATAAATAGGATTAGTCTTATTACAATAATAGGAAACATATAAATTGGGTCCTTGAAACAATAAAAACGTAACTAAATGTTTTAGTAGGAAATGTTGGAAATTAAAATAACAAGGTGAAAGATTTTTGATAATAAAGATATTTGATATTAAAAATTTTATTCTCTTTTTCTTAATATTTCAAGAACGGACAAGCTATATAAATAGGAAAACAAAACCTATCATAACAAGAAAAGATAAAAACTAACTAGAAAATATAAAGAAAGATAAATTCTAATTAGAAAATATAAAGGATTCATATCCTGATTAGGAAATCCAACACAAGTAAACCTAAGCCTTAATAACATCAGTCATTGGGTCCTGCCTAGAGTAGGTGTATTCTATGAAAGAGTCCGCAACAAAAGTCTTCCTTAATTATCTCATTTCAACAAAATCAGCAAGAAGGAGCCAGCTCAGGCTCAACAAATATTAAAATCATTCTAAAATTAAAGTAAATAAAATTTCATATTAATTGCACAATCTAAAAACTTTGATCACTCCAGTGAAATTGGCAAGGACCTCATACTCTTGAAAAGCTTTCACCATCCTGTCTGAATAGGTTCTTCCAGCCTCAATTGGTGGCTTCAGAATCCTTATGTTGTGTCTGGCTTGATTAGAGGTAAATGGTTGGATGAGAGAATGCTTTCTATCAACATTTCAAAGAAATGACTGTTGAAAAACTTTTTTCCAATGTTGAAGATTAAGGATATAATTGAGGAACTGCTAAGTTTATACTTTTTTTTTGGGCTCATTTGTCACAAAATGAATGCAACTGCATGTTTTCAAAGGATGCAGTTCATGGAAATTATGGTATTTACTTTTAGTAACTCTAACTTTTTTTTTTGGGTATATTTTTTAAATTTAATGATGTCAAAGTTATTTTGGAGTAAAGTAGGTGTGTATACTAGAGAAAGAATCTGTAGACCTTATATTTTGGTGCTTATTAAAATAAAATCAATAACCATGTCTATAGGATAAGGAGGACGACTTAAAAGTAGGTGTTAAATCAACTGCCCTGAGATTTGGTGATTCAACAAAGGCATGGATTACTGGGTTCGGGATTGCATGCATTGGTAGTCTGGCCCTTAGTGGAGTCAATGCCAATATTGGTATTTTGCCTTCTTTCCAGGCTCCTTATGATTGATTTCCTTTGATGACTTAAGTTGGCCGTCTGTAATGATTTCTTTAATGTTCAAATATGGAGCAGGGTGGCCGTTTTATGCATTTTTGGCAGCTGCTTCTGGACATTTAGCTTGGCAAATATGGACAGTTGACCTATCATGCCGGGCTGATTGCAACAGAAAGTAAGTATTTCACTTGTTAGATTTGTGATTTTGATGTTATCTTTGGGTTTGTCACCATTTTACTCTAACATGCACGTGGACATGGTGTAGAAGATGACTTCCTTATGCACTTAAAAAGTTCAATTAACTAAATTATGAACTTTTGATATACGTCAATTTTTTTTTTGGTTATTGTATGTCTGCAAACCCTGGAGAGATTGTTGAAAATGAAATGTTTAGTTTTGAAGGAGTAAACTTAGAGAACAGAGTCTATGAATTCTTGGTTGTAATGTGAAGTATCCATCTGATAGAGAACTTGAATATTTATGAATTGCGACCCATCTTTGCAATTTTGTTGGGATAAAATAGTTTTTTGGGCCCCACTGAATTTTTTCATGTCATGGGATTTTCAAGTGGTGTTTTCAGCTAATATTCAATGGGATTGAAGGTTGCTGGATTATTTTCGTTTTCATGACATACTTTCTTGGTCTCTTTGAGAGGACAATCAATTATTCCCCTATGTTTTTACCTTTTTCTCTGTTGATAAATATTTTTTTTTGTATAATAAAACCGACAGTAAAGTTATTTGTGGTCGTCTTAAATACTTTCAGCTTGTAATGTATTGTTTATCAACTTGATATTTCCTTAAAATTTTACTTTTCCTGGTTTCAGGTTTGTGTCAAATAAATGGTTTGGAGCTATTGTTTTCAGTGGGATTTTATTTGGTAGATACATGTGATTGAGGTATGGGAACTTTCAGTCAATATGAACTTGTACAATGTGGAATGAGCCTGAAGAAATTATTGACTTCTTTTTGATTTGTGTTGTTCTCTGTCAGGCCCTAACTCTCCTAGGCTAAATTTAATGTTAAGGATTATACCAACTGTGGTGGAACCCAAACTAACTTGGCAATAAGCAGGCTCAATGCATATTTTTTGCAGCATTTAGGGACTTCTTAAAGTGGACTAATTTATCTCTCATCATTGCTGATGTTTTTGTTGGTCCAGAGAAATCATAGTTTCTTGAAAGGTCTACTGTGGCATACCTAGTCACTTTTCAATTAAATTGGCTTCCAGCATTCATAGGGCTTCCAAACACAGTGCACTGGGTATTCCGATCTTATATTAAAGGGAGAAGATACTATTTTGCTTCTCCAGTTTGTCAAAATTTTTTTTGGGGTCCAAAAATACCTCAAGGTTTTGAAAATTGGTGTTATTTTGCTCCTCATTTTTGCAATGCTATTTGAGGGAGACTAATAAAGGTGGCGTGGATACTGAGGTGGTGAGACTACTTACAAACTGTTGAAGGACTTGCAGAATCATAGATGAAAAACTAGGGTGGAATCTGAGACTATACTGTTACTATTCTCAAACTAGGTAAAACAGGAAAGGATTCAAAATTCATGTATGAAAGATTTTGATCTGCCTAGGTTTCTGGATTGTTTGATGAGTACAAGTGAATGGCTTAATAAAATCCCTAATTGGCTGACTTTTTTAACGTTATATATTCTTTACTATTTGTGCACCTGCACATAATTTTGATCGGAGTTTTAACCTCACTCTGTAATTTTGTTGTTATCTTCAGCCATCAAAAATATCCGGCACGTTACAAAGTCGAGAGAGAACAGCTTCTCTGTCGTATTAGCTGTCTTTATAACTGTATCGGGGGAAAAAGGAGAAAAAAGGCTAATCTGAACATGGCCCAATTTTGGTGGTTCGTGTATGTTTTCGGCCAATGCAAGCTTAGCGTTGAGTTTAACTTTTTGATAGAGAGATACCATTCTTTCAAGACATTCTGTACAAGCACAAATAAGCACTTATCTTTCCTTGCAAAACCTAGACATATGTTGCTGTGCACACATTGCCGTATGCATCTTTTTTATAATTTTTACTGTGGACGTTGTAGGATGTATATTATTACAACTAATGATAATGAAAAAAAAAAAGGAAAGAAAAAAACAACTGTGAGTAAACACTACCATATCTGCTAATATTTGGGACATTAAATTCATTTAAGTAATGAACAAATCCCATTACTACTACGACAACATAGCTTCGTATGGATATATCTTTCTCCTCTGCCAATAAGGTTCAAGAAATACAAGCTTTCATCTATGGAAAACTTCCTTCAATTTCATGCTCACCATAGTATTCCATTCAACCTAACAAGCAAGCTAAATGGCAGAGTGTGTACCTATAATGCTCGTAGAACCCTCGAGTAGGCATCCGGTTTGTTCTCAAAAATTAATTTTTAAGGTCTGAAATCGGATGAATATTCATTGAACTTGTGAAGATTGGTCGTTTCGCAATGGATAGTGATTCAATCTAATTCGACAAGTCTCGAGTCTCCAAAAAGCTCGGGTATCCCTATTCCATTGTTGGCAATCACCTATAAGGATATTTGTTGGGCACCACAAAATAGGTATAGTAGAGTTGCTACCCAATAAAATATTGAAAAAGTTATTCTCACCTTATGAAGTCAAAACCAGAGATGGTTTGAGATTTTACTTTTATTCATATTGTAACGCCATCACTACAGGGAAGTTAGATCCACCTAATATTCATATCTATCACAAGTGCTCATGCTTTGGCACAAACATTTTGAAAATTTGTTTGTACTTTTAGTCTAAATTCTTACATGCATAACCTGACTCTATCGGATCATCTCATGATCATACTATATACAAGTCTATAAGCATCACTCTATCTATAAATATCTATACAAAGTTAATACTATATATCAAAGTTACCTTACAAACATCTTGCTAAAAACCTCATATTATTACAAAACTATTACAAAATGATAATTTACATCGAACTCTTCTATGCCTTGAGTCGACTATCTACCAGCAAACCTTGCCTCTGAAACACCTCTCTTGAAGAACCTATATGGACAAACTCCCGTGCCAAGCTAAAAAGCTTAGTAGGGAACAAAACAATAAAATATAAACAACCACTCACAACAATTGTTACAAACATACAAACAATATTAGAGTGCAATATAATGAATTTAATAATATATGTCATTATAAGTGAATAGAAACAACTCACTTAAATACACAACAAGGTAATGCTTTTAATACTAACAATAGAGAATCCATATATAGGTGCATTTATACATTTTAAATGTCCATTGCATGTAGATAGTTACTTTCAAATAATTCATGCAATATTGAAAGAGAATGGAAATAAATCATTGCATAAGCAGTAGTACATATAACATAATCATTATTTGATAATATAACCTCATATGTAGGTACACATACACATAAATATCCATTGCATGAATTCAATGACATTGAATAATCAATCACATGTATATTTCTTTGTAAATGCCTGTCTAAATTCTATGGATATAGATAACGGATGCTATGGATACCCGAAAGTATTGGTCACGTGGATACCTATAGGTATCAAATCCTATAGATCTAAATGGAGCTAAAACTGTAGTCCCTACGGGGATAAACTGTTGATCCAAATGGGGCCAAAACACCACCAGCTGCAATTACCTTTATAGGCATACCTATTTATCTACTACCAAGTACTATATGCAATCATTAAGTCATTTCTTATATCACTTCACTTATTGAATTCATATACTATCCGCATTAATACGTATACATATACGTATTTGATTCCAACGAATAACATACCTGTATTCATGTATACTTGTATTGGAAAGTTATTCTTTGCACTTTTTGAAGCAAGTTACAAAACTATGCAAGCATGTTATCAATATACATATACTCTCATAGCAAAATACCAAATCATTCTTGCACATGCAACTTTTCAAATGAGTATTCATCCTTACACACTTAAGTAAATCATAGTAGCTTGCAAATATAATATCATAGCACAAATAAGTTGCATAAATGTCAATTGGATTGTATGCAAGGAATTACTCATGCTCAAGTGGTTTCCCAATTATGAATCTCAACTTAGCCTCAACATTACATGTGCATGTACATTTATACATATATAACTTCATTATTGCAGTATAATGGCCCAAAATTTTAATTTTCATGAATATCATTTCTTGGATCGGAAATGGTGACATTGGAGTAACTGTAAGGGCTCAATAGTTAATAAGCCATAAAAAAGTATTTTGGGTGACCTTCCTGGAAGTTTTCGAAGTAAAAATATTTTATTGAATATTTAAGAATTACTAGTTGTGACTAGTCTAAGGTTGGAATTTGGAGTAAAAATGAGGTTAAATAGGCTTTCAAAAGTAGAAACGAAGAAAAAGTTACGGTTTCAGTTCAAATAGTGCTCGAGTTAACTAAAAATTTGATCAGAACTTTAAAAGCAGCAAATGACTTCTAAAAATAATCAAAATTTTCAGATATACCCTAAATTGTATGTATGTAAGATCATTTGGTAGTAAAAATAAAATTTTACGGTAACATCGAAAATTGACTAATTAGACTGGTTTGAGTGAATCAGATCAGAATTGGACTCCATTTGGATTGAAAATTTTTATAGAGGCTTAATTTATTATTTTAAGAATTAAAAAATTAATTTTGAGTGAATTTGGAGTTGGTACTAGAGAAAAATAAATTAGAGGGTATAAATGGCTTTAAAAATCAAATTGGATTTAAATTAGGTCCAACCACTTTGATTGGACTAGTCCAACCTGAAATTCAGGCTATATAAGGCCAAGATATCAGGATTTTTCGGAGAAAACTCCAGATTTCTACCTTCCTCTTTATTCCTCTTCAAAATCGTATGTTTATCCTCCCTCTCTCATTAATTTTCTTTATCTCTCTTTCAATCTTTCTCTAAAATCAAGCCTCCTAGATTGATTTTAGCCTCTCTACAATATTATAACAGTCTCCAACCGTCAATTTGAGTAGTAGACGTGAGAAAAATCAAGTATTGAAGTTTATGTGTCAAAATTGAGGTAAGAGAAATTGAATATTTTAATTTAGTTTAATGGTTCTAATAGGTAAATTAGAGTATGTAAAATATGTTTATATGATTATTTTGTATAAAAGAAGAAAGAAATTAATGAATATCTACCATGATGATTTCAGCCACTTTAGGATTTTAAGGAAAAAGAAGTGGTTCCATAGATCTTAGCCAGGGAGATGAAGGTTAAAAATGTGGAGATTAAGCTTTTAAGGTATGTGGATACAATATCCTCTATTTTCCATTTAATTTGATTGCTTTTATGGTTATGTATGTTATGTATGTATGTGATTAATGTATGTATAATTAAAATAATTGCTATAGAAATTATTAGAAAGATTAAAAGTGATGTTTTGAATGGTTAAATATGGAAGAAAATAAAATTAAGCAGATGGACAAGATATGGTTGAATGGTTAGCTTAAAGATTTACTAATGATTTTGTAAAAAATATATTAATTAAGTATGGATATATAACAAAGAACATGAAATTTAATGATTTGAGTAATTAAAATGGAAGGAATTAATTTAGAATGTGTAATATTAAGTTAATCCGATAGGGTATAAAAAGGGATATTAACATATATGCTGAACATTAATGTATATTACGTATATACTAACATTAATTATCTTAACATGAATTTGAATTAATGAAAGGAATTGAAAAATAAATTAACTAAAATGAAAATAGACTTAAAGGAAAGAAATTAAAACTATAGAGGTAAAATGGTCATTTTCGTAAAATATTGAAACAAGAGTTTATAATGGTAATTTTATGTAAAATGAAGGTCAATTGAGTAAAATGGATAATTAACTGAGTACTAAATGTGAATTTATGCAAGAAATGAAGTTTAAGGACTAAACCAAATTTTTTCAAATGAATATTGAATTAATATGGTGAAATGTACAGTTGGTGGCAATATCGTAAATAAAGTGAAATGAAGGGTATTTTAGTAATTTATTAAAAAAATTAAATATAAAAAAGAAAAATGAGGACTAAATGACAATTTAACTGGTTTAAGGGACTAAAAAGTAGTTTGAAAGGTAAATAATGTAATTGGTGCAAAAAGATATATAAACAATGACTTTATGTAAGTTAAATGCAAGTGAAGGGTAAAATTGTAAATAAATGAGAATTTAGGGACTAGATTGAAATTCTATAACTAAATATTGCATTAATAGTGATTAATGAATAAGTGATGGTACTGTTGAAAGTAAGAAAAAAATCAAAGGGGTATTTTCATAATTAACCAAAATAAGGACTAAATAGTAATCCTACTAATGAATATTAAATAATTAGTGTTAAGTAAATGTCTAATGTCAAAAATGAAATTAAAATGAATAAGCAGGAGGTAATTAAGGAGTAAGAGTGAAAATGGATTTAGTTGAATGAAAATAAAAGTTAAAGAGATAATTTGGTAATTTTCATTAAATAATGGACTGAAGTAATAATTATAGAAAGATAATTGATTAAATAATAAATTATGTAAATATATGAAATAAGATGGATTGAAATAATTGGGAAGGAGATACATGCTATGATGAGTACTAATTAAATAAAGAATGAAAGAAAATTAAAAACAAAAATGTTAAGTAGCTGAATGGTATAAATATAGTTTTAATGTATATTCGACAAATTTTCAGACATGACGGCACAATACAAACATATGCTGAAATTTAGTGTATGTTAATTAAATTAGATTTAATGGAGATAGAATTGAATGTTTTCTAATTGACAATTATATTATGTAAAAACAGGGGGGATAGAATTAACTATGTTTAATTTATTGTATGGCATAATTAATTTTAGAATCAAATAATAAGTGATTTGAAATTTATTTGATGGAAAAAGAATGAATTGGAAGTGGTAATATTTTACAGACCATTTAGTGTGTAAATGAAATAATAATGTGAATTAAATGTAAGTTAAGTGTTCCATAGTAATTTAATGAAATGTGTCACACCCTACTCGGAATAGTCATTTTCGATGCGAAACTTAGCCGAAGAAAGTAAGTTTTTTTTTTCACTGAATAGTTCGAAACACTTAAAATACTTTTAAGTTAATTCTCGAATCATTCGACAATCTTGTAAACAATTAAAACATATACAAAATGACTTCATGCCAAGAACTTACGCTAACCACTCAATCATCGATAATTATAAATACAATCAAATTACAGTTTAATCTTTTAACTTAATAGTTTAAGTATATACATGCCAAAATACAACTCAGTCTAGTACTAATTCTTCTCTTCCGATCTGGCTCCATCGTGTACTATGCTCCCGCAACACTTCATAACTTGCACGCAGTAAACACTACGTGCTGAGCACTAAATATGCCCAATGGTGACTACTAATCCAAGGATTTTCCAAAATAAAGCATAATTACATAATTTATGCTACTATTATTCTTATTTCATTGAACATTTTCTTTTACTTCAGTCAACATTAGTTTTATTATTAACTCATATTTTGGTAATCATTGTAGTCAATCTTTCAACTTTACTTTACACTAACCTCTTAGGCGAATCAATATTAGATTTACTTTTACCTTTACGTTATTCTTTACTATAGCTTTTACTTTTACCTTTACTTTCGTCTTATCTTTTTAGCCACAACGATATAATTATCATTTCATTTAGCAATGTATATTGGTACTCATGTCTTTAATGGTATCAATCCAGACTATTTTATTTCTCAATTTATTGTTCAATTATCCAATATGTATTCTAATTACACTTATCGTTATTTATTCTTTTCTTTTACTTTAACTTTTAACTAATAAATACATTACTATTAAAAGGCTTTTAAGCTTTATTGTAAAGTGACATAGCTATTTGGAGCACTTTGCAGTCAAAACTTTTTTTCCTTCTTTATATATTTATCTATGTTCAAATATTTGTTTAAGACTTAAGTCATTTACTTTTTTCTCATTGAATAAATTTATGCTTTTTATATCGTTTTACTTTTCATTTGACTTTTCTCTTAAAAATACATTACTTAAGCATCAAATTTCATTTACTGTCATTTCCATCACTATTTAATTTTTAAATAGGATATTAATATTATTTCCAACTTGTTACTTTTTACAATAACAATTGGTAAATGAAATACCAATTAATTAAATTTATCTTTTTCATGTAAAACAAAAATATATTTTAAATCTTTTTTCATTATAAAAGCTTGACTTAAATCTTCATTTATTATTTTATTCTTATAAAACCTTTCTTTTTCTTTTTCCTTATTAATCACACTTTTTGGAAAACTTTACAGTTTTATCCCAACTTTTTACTTTCTTTGAAACGAATCATTCTTCGTTATAACTTTTTATATTCAATTCATTTAAACAGTACTAATTTATTCATTTCGATGCTCTCCTAGTGCAATATAACATGATTCTAAAAAAGGATATACGGGACATGAACCCAAAGGTCCCACTGAACATATAGAGAAATGATCTAGGAAGATCAAGTCTCACAGAGCAGAAAATAGATGTACTTTCACTTTCACTTTACACTGAAGCTATGGAGATTAAAGATTCTATCCATAACAAAGCAAGTCGCCATGACTTACACCGCGGTACAGAGGTGTTCGTATGGCTAGCCAATTATATCCTAAACAAGAATAACATCACCTGCTTATCACTAAGGGCAAAATAATCAATTATATTTGCAATAATTTTTAAACATTTAAAAATCTTTAATTTCTTTCTTTTATTTATTGCTACACTTTATTTCTGATCGAACACACTCTTTTAGTGCTTTTGGCTAATCAATAACTTTTTGTCCTTTCATTTATTTTATCTTTTCAGGTCACTTTTGTGAATTATTTTCCAATAATTCACTCAGACACTTAGGTTTTTCAGTCTTTTATATAAATTATGAATTATGGCGTTATAATTCACAATTCTCTTTTATTCTTCTTGTATAATTCTTTGCGAATTATTCTCCAATAATTCAATGCTTGACTTTTTACGATTTTTCCCTTTTCTTTTACTGTCCAAACTTTTCAATCATTCGATATGCTAACTTTTATTTCGTCGGCTAATTATTTTATAATCATTCACCTTTTTTATACTTTTTATTGACTAATTTATTTTGATAAATTAGTTACGCATTTATTTTATAACTTTTTACGCAATTATGAATTCTACTAGTATAATTCATTATTTTATGCTTCAAAATGCATAATTTGACTTTTCATTTCTTTTTATATTTAAGCAATTTACTTCGCGTTCGTCTATAGTTACGTACTTTTTTATTGAATTATTTCTTAATAATTCAATATTTTAATTAAACATAATCAATAATTTATTTCAAAAATATTCTAACAAAGCATATAAATTTCATAAAAATTCGTGTACACATTATTTTATAATTTTCATTATTTTCACTTATTTTATGAATTATTTACCAATAATTCATTATTCTTATTATTTCATGACTTAGTAATTATTTCGAAAAATTCGTTGGTTGACCTTTTTTCTTCTTTCCGTTGGCATTAATTTAATTTTATATAAATTCACCATTTTCAACATTTTTATGCAATTATTAACTAATAATTCAATTATTTTCAATATACATATTAACATTAAATTCTAAATAAAATTACAATAATTTCAATAAATGCCAATAAAATTTAGTAAAGCATTATTTATTAGTTATTGTCAATTTTCATCAAAATAATCACTTAATTCACTGTAAATCACAACTTTCATTATATACATACACTATACATAACCTTAAAATTTCTCAAATAATTTTCAAATATTCTCTAAAAATTCATAGACATTAATTATCATGTCTATTATTATTTTAAACTAACATATATTATTTATTTGCATTTTTCTCACTAATTTCCCTTACTAACAATTTCGGCCACCACTATTTTCTACCCTAAAATTTTTCTTTCTTTTATTTTTACTTTCCATTTATCTTTTCTCTAGCTTAATTACAATTACCCTAACATAAACACACCAATTAAACACTTTTATCATTTTTACCCTAGTTACATAATTGAAATTAATTCATAATAATAGGAAAATCAAAGGATTTTGTAGTCACTTACCTTTTTCTCATGCTGAAGCTTCCTTATGCTTCCTTTTCCATGCCTTAAACCAAAGAAATCCATCCATCACATGAAAGACCCATGGAGGCTGAAATCTTTATCAAAGGAAACACCATGATTTCAATCTTTTTAGTTCAATTTAACCACAAAAATGGATTTTAGGTACCTAAAACTACTTATAGGTACCTTTAAACAAATTTAAAACCTTGAAAATTCCTTACCTCATTTTGACCTCTAAGCCTTTCCCTCTTGATTTCTCTTGCTTTCCTCCTTCAAATCAAAGGCTTGAGACTTGATTAATCATCTAGAGAGATGAAACTACAACTCCTAAGTTGAAATTTATGAGAGATCTTGAGTGGTTATGAAGCAAGAGAGAGAGAGATAGATGTAGTTTTGGCCAAGAAGGAAGAAGAAGAAGATGAGCAAATTTTTTGGAGTTTTTTCCAGATTTTTGGCCTTTATATACTTCTCCAATGGGCCCAAAATTGGACTTGATGAGTGGGTTTTTCTCACTTAAACATTAAGGCCCATTTTAGGCCATTTTAGGCCCAATCCAATTTCTCTCTCCTTCTTACTTCAAATTACTTCAATTTTGATTCCATAATTCTTAAAACATCAAAATTAGCTAGCACGCAAATTTTTGGCTCAATCGGAGTCCGTTATCGATCCGATTCAAACTTATCGGTCCAATTCGATAACTACCGGTGTCACCAGAAAATTTAATTCTTATCACCAAAATATTCTACATAAAAATTCATGTATGCATGCAAAATCTAGAAATTTTTGGAGTTCGTTTACTATTTTTAATTATTTATGCAAAATCAAGTCTCTTTCTCTACCAGGAAAATCGACTCGCTACCTTTTTCGTATTTTTGACTTTTGAAAGTCTATTTGATCTCAAATTTACTTCAAATTTCAATCCCGAGCTCACTATGACCATGACTTTCCAATGGTCCAATAAAATATTTTTGACTTTCGAAAGTCCTTTCAGGCCCGGAAAATACTGTTCACTGCTGGGAAATACGGTCCAATAAAATTCAATTCACGGCTGAGCCAGTGTTGAGGCCATTACAAAATGAATGATCAAATTGCCCTTAGTAATAGTCTGGTGGATAATCTAGTTCAAAATATAATTGGTTAGCCATAGGAACACTATATCGACGAGTGCGTCATGATGACTCCCTTTAGTAGGCCAATGACGGTCTATTAAATGAGTGGAATGTGAAATGTTCATGGAATGTAAGTGTTCGGGTGATTCTTTGGGATCACTCTAAATGTATTGGTCCCATTATCCGGTTCAAAAATTTATACCAGATTAATACTAGGGGCATGATGTTGAAAATAAAATAAAATGATTAAAAAGAAAGTAAATTAAAGAAAACGGGTTAAACTGAGATTATTTGAAAAATGTAATGATAAAAGGGTAATAATAGTATAGTAAATAATTAAAATACATATAGGTAATTAAGTGATAAAATAGAATCTGAATGTGAAAATATTGTCCAAAAAGGGATTTTAGAAATAAAATGTTAATGATTTGAAAAGTTAAATGAAAAAGGAAATTGAAATAAATGAGTAAATGAGTAAATTGATTACTGTAAAGACTACCCTAGGATTTCCTATTGATATACCTATGTTCTCTTTTTCATCATATATTGTTATCCTATATACATAGTCATTCATGATATAATTAAAATTGCATAGTTGTCATGATAGTTAATAGACTATCAAGTTTTAACATCACATTAGATAACATTTATATATAGAAAGGAACTACTATTTATATTAAACTTTACAACTGGTTTATGTCTTTACACCTACTAGATTTAGTACAAAATAGGAATATACAAGGACAAAAGCAAAATATGATATCTTCATACATTGACTCCTCCTAAGGTTGGCCTTGAAGCTGCAGATCTCACCCCTGCTGAAGAATTTCAACCAGAGTACCTACACGGATGAAAACCTATGCTAAGCTATATAACTTAGTGGGGAACAGTCAATATGTGAACAACCACTCACAGTGATCATTTCCAAGCACGTAGATATGCAGTTACACAAAGACATATTTATTCTCATTTCTGATTAATAATAAGGAAGCATACTCTACTACATTACTTATAATACAAATGGTATCATGAGTATCATATTACTGCTAGGTCATCTATGTATCAATACATTTCTTTTCTATGAATGCTCGCCTAAGTTATGTGGGTGTGGATAATAGGTGCTAAGGATATCTGTAGGTATCGATCATATGAATACCAGTAGGTATTATTCCCGTGGATACCCGAAGGTATCAAACATGTGGACCTAAATGGGATCAAGACTGTGGTCCCAAATGGGGATAAAACTATAGACCCAAATAGGGTCGACTGTAGCAGCTGCATCTATAATCCTATAGGCATGCCTATCTATCTACAATCAAGTTCCAATGCAGGCATTTTATCAATTTTCAATGTTATTTCTTTCATGACATGCACACTTTATTGTATTACATAATGCCACAAACAGTTATTCAAATAGGCTCAATAATGTAATTTGAATATTGTTTTATGTCAGCCATTTTATATAAGACATTATTATAATGTAACTTTACCTAGGCACACATATACATGCATTATGCTTTAACTCAGTTCTTACATTACAATATATTCCCTACACATTTAATGTTACAAATTGTCCTATATTTTGTGTTTAGAGTGGTGAGGTTGGGACAAGTTTGGTACGCTTTTGGGACCTAAAAATCAAGTTAGAATAAAATAGGGGAGGGTCGCGGTTAGTAGTTTATACTTGCTGACCGTGACATAGATATCACTTCGGTTCTGGATTGAATTTGGGCTATGTCACGGTCAGTAGGTCATACCTGCTAATCATGAGGTCTATTCTGCCTAGAGGTAAATTTTCAGTCTTGTTTTATATGCATTTTTAGACCTATAAAATGACATTTTTATCCAAAGTGGCCTTATACAAAGTTGTTCCCCTATGTATCTAGTTTCTATAAAATTAGAAATCACCCCAATAAGATATGTAAATTTGTAGATATTCAACAAATAATATAGATTACTCCTAATGACAGGGCAGCAGCCACAAGCAAAATTCAAGTTCAATTTTCACTATCATGCCATAAGATTCAACTCTTGAGTTCTTCATATAAAATGAAGATATATGAGTCTAGTTTCTTCTCCAATCATAATTTCAATTTAAGTTACTTTAGTTTAAGATACAATCAAAATAGTCCAGACTGGTTAATTAGGCAGATTTTTTATATTTTCAAAAGCAACATACATATTTTGGTTTTCAAGCAACTTCAAGCTTAAATTTCATAATGAAAACATATACCAACATCTATAAACACACTCTACTTGCCAATAACTCAAGCATGCACACTCTTAAGTATGAAAAGTTCCCATACCTCTTTGGTGTGCACCTTCCTCCTTTAACCTCCTCCACCTTCCTTCTCTTTTCCGTTGCTAGCTTGCCCTTCTACATAACATTGATCCATATGGTGTTACAACATAAGAAACTCATATATTCTCCCTCAAAAAAATTATTAATTAGCAATAAATAAAGGAAAGGAAAGAGGAAGTAATCGCCCTAAATTAGTAACCTCTAATTTCTCTCTCTTCAAAGTAATGGATTTGCTCTTTTTAGGGAGTGTTTAGGGCTTAATTAGGAGTTGGGAATGGGAGAAAATGGCTGCATTTTGTGGATTTGAATTGGCTAGCCATTCACTCTTCAATTTTTTAAAATTTCTTTAATTCTCATGTTAATTCTAGAAAAGATAAGTGTTAAGCTCCTATTGGCTCCTAGTTGATTTTTTTTTTCAAAATTTACTTTTAACTTCCCTCTTTCCCCTAATTTCTTATTTTTACCCCTAAACTTACTCTTTCTCTTTTCAATTAGGTCTCTCAATTGTCATATTTCCCATAATTAATCGCATACACTATCTAATTTAAGATGACCAATTTACCCTTTTTTTACACTAATTACCTTTATACTCTTAGTTGCAGTTTATTAACTGCACACACACACCGTGTTTATAATCTCATTTAAGCACATGCATGCATTCTTCCAAGATTTAAATAGGGGCCTCACAATTACCGTGTAAGGATTAAATGGAAAATTGTTGTGCAGATGATGTTTAAAGGACATTAAGATAAATTGTAAGTTAAATAATGAATTAAATTTGGAACTGAGATTAACTAGGGGCATTGTGATAATTAAATAAGAAGTGAAGGGCAATGTTGTAATTTAGCAAATGTTTAAAGGCAAAAATGTAAACTGATGTAAACAATGTAAACTTTAAGGATCTAATATGTAATCGGTTAATAAAAGTTTATACTATTCATAGAATTAATATATAATAGAGGATTAGTGAACTATTAAATAAATAGTAAAAATAATAATGTATATGAAAATGTATAATAAATAATGCAAAAGTTATTAAATTTGTAATTTATATTCTAGTGTAATAATCCCTGGGAAAAGAAGTTGAGTTAAATGAGTACTAATGGAGTAAAATGAGGAAAAATGAAATGAAATGATGATTGAAATGAAATGGACGTAAATGTAAAGATTTAAAGGAATGAGTAATACAACAGTAAAAGATTATTAACAATGTTAATGTAAAGATCTAAATGAAATTGAATTATAAATTATGAATTGTTTAAGTAATTTAGTGGTAGCTTATAATTAAGTAAATGAATAAGAATAATAATGTTAATAACCTTTGTGTAAAAATTTAAGTAATGTAACGATAAGAAATTAGTTAAACAAACTATAAAGTAAATTATAGTAATGCAATGTTAGCCAAATAGATGGGAAATGTGCACTTGTGTGCATGTTTAATTTAGATAGAAACTCTATAGGATAAATAACGAATTTAAAGTAAATGTAAATAAAATATCATGATAGTAAATTTTGATGTAATTAAGAGGCAAAATTTTGATTTAACAAAAGTCAAGAACTAAAATGTAAATTGACCAAAGTAAGATTGGTGGAAGGACTTAAATATAAAATGGCTGGAATCTTTTTATAGGTAATTAGAAAATTAATGAGAGTTTATAGCATAATGCAAGTAAATAAATAATAATAATAATAATAATAATAATAATAATAATAATAATAATAATAATAATAATAATAATAATAATAATAATAATAATAATTGTACGAATTGTAAGGATGTTAACAAAGAATATATCTACAGAGAGAGAGAGAGAAGGATAATGGTAAATATTATTAAAATAACTATTAGTTGAGAAGATAATGATAGTCAACTAAAGTTGAAATAAAAAATAACGTTGTTAATGTTAATAGTACATGTATTAAAGTAGGTGATAACAATAATAATATTAATGATAAACGTATTAATTGTTAATAGTAACAATGATGGCAAAAATGACACTGAATGAAATTGTATAACTAGTGGGTCTGAACATAGAAATAGAATAAAGTAAAATAAAATGAATAAGGAAACGGTAAGGTAATTGAAGAATTTAAATGTGAGTAATAATAATAATAATAATAATAATAATAATAATAATAATAATAATAATAATAATGGTAGTGAGGATAATAATAAATGTTAACGACTGGAACATTGGACCAAAAATGATGGTATGCTAAGGAAAATAAAATTATAACGACAATAGCATTAAAAACTGAAAAAACATTAGGGCAAAGTACATGTTAGAATTAATGACTAAAATAAATGATAAATTGTTATTTACAGTGTATCATATGAACATAGTTAATAACCATGTAATGTGTGAATAAAGCTGTTTGTGTGCATGCATGTGTATTTTAATTATGGAAAGGTTGGGATATGTATCAACTACTAGGCATTCCGATTCTCAGTATATAGTTGGTTGACTGCATGCAGGTTATGAAGATGAAAAATTAAAGTGGCCGATGCTTTACGGATAATTGAAGATAAAGATGAGAATAGGCATGGCATGTGCATATTAGAGGTATAGAAATTCTATAGGTACAGATTTATAGTGTGTAGATTTGTCCTATTGTAATATTTAAACATAATTATATTATATAATGGTTATGTAGTATACTTGTGTCCATGCAATTGTATGTTTGAAAAAAAAATTACTGAACTATTTGGTGTAGCAATTGTAACCGACATATTGTTGTAACATTCGATCACTGTATGTACAATACAGTGGTATAAGGGTGTTACATGCTGTAATGGCCTCAATGTCGGACCAATCATGAATAGTACTTTCCGACAGTAAATAGTGTCTCTGGGTTGAAAATGACACCCGAAAGTGAAAAATATTTTATTGGACCATTGAAAAGTATTAGTCACGGGTAGTCCGGGGTTGAAATTTGAAGTGAATTTGAGGTCAAATAGGCCTCCGAAAGCCAAAAGAACGAAACCCGAGAAAATTAGGGTTTAGGATTTTTAATTGAATTTTTGGTCGTTTTGGCTATTAAAAATGTATAATGAAGTCTAAAAATTATAAAAAATTACATATGTGCCTAAATTAATATGTAGAATATTTTGGTGGCAAAAAGTGAAATTTTTGGTAACACCGATATTTTTGAATCGGACCGATAAAATTGAATCAAACCCAAAACGGACTCCAATTGGGCTGAAATTTTAGGTATAGCCTATTTTTAATGTGATATGAATAATGGAATCAAATTGGAATAGAATTGAAGCTGGAAAGTGGGAGAAATTAATTAGGGATAATTATTGGATAATTATCGGGCTTAAATAATTAAATTATCCAAGCCCAAGGTAAGCCCAGCCCAAGGCCCAAATTGAAGAACTATAAAAGCCCTTCCTCTCCAAAAAAATCCAGCAGAAACCTGTGTCTTCTTCAGCTCCATAGGTGGCCGAACTCTCTCTCCCATAATTTCCTCTCTTTTTCTTTCATTTCTTCACCAAATCTCACCAAATCAAATCCTAATAAATTGATTTCAGCCTCTATAGAGTACCCTAGTAAGCTCTAATATTTCATTCAAGGAAGAGAATCAAGAGAAACCAAGGGTTAAAGTTTAGGTGTCAAAGTTAGGTATGTGAAATTATTGATTTTAATTTGGGTTTTAGGTGCCTACTACTAGCTTTGGGTGCCTAGAGTTCATTTTTTTTTTGTTAATTTTAGCATTTGAGGCCAAAATAATTGAGTTTACTTTGATGGAAATTTCGGTTTGTGAAGGGATCCAAGAAGAGGAGCAAATTTCTCAAGCCAAAGGAAAAGGAAAGGAAGTCTAGGCAAGGCTAATCAATAGAAAAGATGTGTGGCTAATGAATCCTTTTATTTCCCTAGTAATTAAGTGAATTTCCTTTAGGTTTCTTAAGAAAAATTTCATATATTGGGATATAATTGAAAGTAATGCTATATTCATGTATTTAATACTTATATATGCTTATTAAAGATGTTAAATGAAGTTAAAAGAAATTGTATGGTGGAGTTATAGTGTTGGCCGAATACTAATTCATAAGAAACTAATGTGTATTTAGGTAATTTTGGTGATTTTAAGCTTTATAATGCTAATATTAATGTAAATTAATAGTTATGAATTTTTATAGAATTTATGGGAATTAAATGAATATTAATTAGGTATTAGTTGAAAAATGTGAAAATTGAATGAATTATGGCATAATTTATAGATTAAATGGTGAACTACTGTGAAATGATTCATAGATTGTGTAAACAAGATTGACGTAATTATAAGGCATTGATATTATATTGACAAGAAATGAAAAGTAAGGAAAAGAATGAAAGATTAACTAATAAGAAGGAAATTTAAAAAAAAAATATGTGCCTTTAGAAAGAGTCAGGCAGTAAAATCTAGTTCAGGATATAATTGGCTAGCCATAGGGATACATATACCGCGGTGCAAGTCATGGCGACTTGCTTTACTATGGTTGGATCGCTGATCTCCATAGTATATATATCATATGTATTGTCATATGTTCATATGTTATATGAGGGATGATTTTTGAATATCATTTCTCATTCTGTTGTGGCCCTGTGGAGTCCACGTCCCGCATATCCGGTCTGAGAGTTTTCTGTCGGGTCTGTACTAGGGGCATATTGATAAGAAAATGTTAAAAGCATAAAAAGAGAAGCTAAAACGGAAGTTTACTATGAAAAAGGACTAAAATGAAAAGGGTTTAAAAGTTTAGGGGTAAAACGGTAATTTTTCTAAAAGATAAAAGTAATAAGTAAAAGTGAAAAAGGAACTAAGTAATAAGGGTAAAATGATAAATTGGTCAATTAATTGTATAAAAAGTCAACCTTATAAAGTTAAAGGACTAAATTGTAATTTTACATGAAAGAGGTTAATATAAGAATTAAGCAGTAAATTATAAGCTAATTAAGAGGTTAAAATAAGAAAATAAGGAAAAGAAGGGCAAATTAGTAATTAATAGTGTAAAATGGCACTTTTGTAATAAAAAGAAGTTTAAGGATTAAATTGAGAATATAAGAAAAATTATAAATTAAATGGAAAGTTAGTCGTTAATAAAATAAATATTATTTTTAATAAGAAAAATCGATAATTAACAACTTAACTCAAAAATTACTAGATATACATAATGTAGGGAAATACTATGATTTTTAGTCACCGCTGGGCATGTTTAATGCTCAGCACGTATGATTTACTGCGTGCAGGTACAGATAGCTTGGAGCGTGGATACACAGAAGGAAATTGAAGTCGAAGAGTTAGAAAGAATATTTTGTGGCATGTATATATATACCTGATATGTTTTGTATTATGAGGACATTATCGCAATGATAATCATACTTGTATTGTATATAATAGTATATGGATGAGGAATTACAGAGAATGGATGGTATGCATGTATTGCTTGATGATATATATGTTTGAATATAAACAGTTGTGCCTCTGAGAGGCTGTGTAATTGTCTGCTTTTTAGGGGGCTAGTTAAGAATATAGCCGTTATATTGCTAAAATTTTATTAAATGCATAGTAATTTCCGGACAGTTATAGGTTGAGGATTAATGGAAGTCATATATGATGATGATGATTAAGTTAAAGGATTTAAATAAAAAAAAATTTGACCAATTGCCTGTCCGATAAGACTGTTACAGTAAGGGTGTTACACATGCACTTTTTAATAATCAATTAACATATTGTGATATACTTAATTAAGACTATATCGCAAGTGTATATTCTCATAATACCTGTTTCTTAGCATAATATATCATTGTTTTCATACACTTTCACATTTTCGTATTCCTCATAAATATATTTGGAATAACTTCAATACCATACATGTATAACACTTCTATATATAGGTTCAATCAAAGTGTTAATCAACTCTTAATTGTATAATCACTTTGGTTCAATTACATTGTTAGAGTTCCAACATAGCGTAGTGTGTTTGTAGGTTCCTTTTATTATATTTCATGTTTAGAATGCATTTAGGCACTTTGGATTAAAAGAATAGTGTTTAAAAAAGTAAAGGAGGGAGGATTAGGTCTATACCAACTCGGCACGAGTGGTGCTGACTCATGATAGAGGCCAGTGGTGCCGACTTGTCATAAGTGGCACCGACTAGTGACAGGATAGGGTTCCCTAGTTCACTTTGTTTTGAATTTTTAACATGGTTTTGGTTAGATTTAGGCCAAATGGTCTTGTAGACTTTTATTAAAAAATGTCTATAATTTTTATAGAATTAAAAATCAAGCCATTTGGACTTATAAATCAAAAGATATTACTAAAATACTATAGACTGCTCTGTATAACAAGACAACAACTATCATTGCATTTTGAACTAAATTTTGACACTTTTAGAGGAAGAATCAGGTTCAGACCCTTCATATGAATTCTAGATATATGATTTTCAACTAGAATCATCCTAATTAGAGCTTTATAACTTGAGATATCATTAAAATAATCTCTGCAGGTCCTATGGATCCTGCACTGGAATTTCACTCCACTAATCTTTTTGCTACACTACTTTCTCTATTACCCATTTTAAAACTCAAAACATATATTTATAACATTAAAAAAATCAAACATTCATCCAGTAGCCAAATTACACAAATACCTAAATATACAAAAGCTCCCATTTCTTGAAGCTTGCTCTATCCTTTTTTCTCTTACTCACACATTTCCTTTTTCTTTGTCTCTCATTTGTTTTTCAGCTTATGTTAGAGAATCCCCTCAAACAAACATTTAACAATCCATTATACCCTTTCATATATACTTACTAAAGAAATGAAGAAGAAGAAGAGGAAAATTCTAGCTTACCAATTTAATCACTTACCTTCCACTAGCTAGTATTATAGCTCCATCTCTCTCTCTATTCCTTTAACTCAAGAGCAACATTTTTGAGAGACTCTGATAAGTGCAAATTTAATTATGTTATTAATGTGTATTTAATATGTTTTTATGTTAGTTTTATGTTAATTTAGTTATTTTATTAGTTAATTTCTTTAATTGAGGTTTAATTGTTTAATTTTTTATTTTGGTGTTTTAGGGACCTAATTGAAGAAAAAGAAGAAAACTTAAAGGACTTAAGTGAAACTTTGGCTATGGGAAGGTTTTGTAAGAGATGAGTTTTTTATCAGTGAGTACAGAAGGTAGTCACTCCGTGGAGTGGCTTTTGATACAAAGTACACGGTAGAGTGAAAAATCACTCTATCGAGTAGGGATAATTCAACTAAGTTTTATCAGTCGTCTGGAATTTCACTTTGCCAATTATATTAATCCTGTTTTGCGATTGAATTCTCTTCTTTACTAAATAGGAAGTCTTTTGCTATAATTAAAAGTCTTGCAGAATTGGAAGTTGAAGACTGTTTAACTTATGCTTTTCAAGCTATAAATAGAGGAAAAAAAACCAAGTTTGGGGAGCTTTTATTTTTATATAATTCATAGTCATTTTTTTAGTTTTTCACTTAGAATTCGAAGTCTAGGATTGAAGAATTTTGAGGAATCTTCAAGAACAACTGAAGGGTTTTATATGTGTCGTTCTTTTATCTTATTTTTGTTTAAGTTTTATGACAATGAGTGAGTAATCCTTTTTCTTTTGCTGAGGGAACTTGAACCCTCATATTTCTTTGTGTAATGAATTACTTTGTTGTTTAATTAAATGCAGTTTGATTATTTCTTAATTCCTGAGCAGAAATCCTTATCTTGAGTTATATTTATGTTGATTGTTGATTTGTTAAGAAATGGTTAACAATCAACTGTAATATTGGCTTAAGGTATGCATATACATAGTTTAGCTCATTTAATTTGATACATGGTTATTTTCTGAAAAATGTGATAACTGTGTATCGAGTTTAGGTGAATTAAGGCTATGAAGAGGTGAATTGAGAATGAATTGAAGTGAGATTTCTTAAGAAAGGGTCTGATAGATATTTAGGAGCTCATAAACTAAATTTTTATGCTGAGTATTGAATTATTCTGAGTAAGAAAATTTGATACTTAGAAAGATATTATGAGAAGTTATATGAATATATTACCAATTTTTCATAATCAATTATATCATCTTTAACTGAGTTATATGCATGAAAAATTAAGGTGGATAATCCTTCAGTGAAAGTCTTGTTATCAGTGATCTTTCTGGCCATTACAATTAGTATATTTAATAAATGGTATTGCAATGTTAGTGGATAATCCTTAGAGGTCCTAAAGCTAGTAAGAAAGGTTAGTGGCTATTAAATCCTTCTATTTTCCTTGAATTGGCATGATTTTTCTTTATGTAACTTAGGAAAAATGCATGTATAATTGAAATTAACTTTAGAATAATGAATTAGGACCTTGAATATACCTATTGAAAAGCTTAAATTAATTTAAATGAATGTGTAAGGTGAACTTCCTTTGGTGGCCGAATGGTTACCTAACGAAAACTAAGGTATACTTTATATATTTTTGATAAATTAAGCCATAAAATGAACTTAAAAATTAATTAATGTGTCCATAAATTTTTGTGAAATTTATGAAAATTATTTAAGTATTTTTTAGAAGAGAATTTGATTATGTACAAAGTGTATCTGTTGAATTATTGTTAAATAATACATTAAATAAGTGAAAAATGGTGAATTATTTATAAACTATGCACAAATAATGAAAAAGTTAACTGACAAATTTACTGTAATGAAAAAACTATTAAAATTGTAAAAAATCTGAAAAAGTGAAGTGAATCTTGCCTTTAGTAATAGTCAGGCGCTCAAAATCTAGCTCAAGATATAATTGGCTAGCCATAGGGACATCTATACTGTGACACAAGTTATGGAAACTTGCTTTGCTATGGTAGGATCACCGATATCCCATAGTATCTGCTTTGTTTTGTACTCTGTTCAGTGAGAAATGATCCTTAGGGGTCATTTCTCAATTTCTATTATGATCTTGTGGGATTCACATCTTGTATATCCAGTTTGAGAAATTCTATCGAGATTGTATTAGGGGCATAATGATAATAATAAGTTAAAAGTGCAAAAAAAAGCTAAAAATGAAGTTTAGAATGAAAAAAGGACATAAATGAAAAGAAATAAAAAGTTTAGGGGAAAAATGGTAATTTTTCCAAATATTGTATGTAATGAGTAAAATTGATAAAAAAAATGAATAAAAAGGGTAAAGTGGTAATTTAGTGAATAGACAATCAAAAAATGAACTTTTAAAAAGTGAAAAGAATAAAATATAATTTTACATAAAAAGTTAAAATAAGGATCAATTGAAAATTTTGTGTGCCAAAAATTAAATGTGAAGTGAAAATAAGTGAACTAATGGCAATTTTGTAATTTAAGCGTAAAAAGGGCAATTTTGTAATAAAATGAAAAATAAATGATATATTTGAAAAGTTTATCAAAATATTGGCATTGAATTGAGTTGACTTTTAGAACATTGAAAATTGTATTTTTTATAAGAAAAATTGATAATTTTGCATAACTAATGCAAGTATGCTTGTCTGAAAAATACTATAATTTTCAGTCATCACTAGGTATATTTAATGCTCAGCACGTAGGATTTACTGCATGCAGGTATGGATGATAATGTGGAGCAATAGTACACAATAGGAGCAATTTTGAAGGAAATGAGATAATAGAAATATTTTATAGTCGAGCATGTATATATTTGTTTAACTGGATTTGAAGTAAGAAGTGATTTGTATATGAATAGTGATGTCTATATATGGATAAATATGTATTTTGACAGAAAGTGATTTGAATGGTGTGAATGGATATGATAATGTATGGTGATGAATGGATGTGAGAATGTATGGTAATGTATATGTGTATTCTATTTATAAACTATTGTGCCCCTAAGAGGCCGTGGAATTGTTTGTTTTTTAGGGGCTAGATAAGTTTATAGCCGTTATATTGTTGGATTTTTGTAAAATGAATAGTAAAATTTGACAGTTATAGATCAGCGATAAGTTGGATTTTTAAACTTGAATAATAGATAAGAATTGGCAATTAATGAATTATTTAGTTAAGTGTATGATTTTTAAGATAAGAAAAGAATAATCGCTTAAATTTGTAGGATTGTAATAGTAAGGGTATTACATTAATAATATCATTAAGAGACACACTGAATCAATAAAGCATTTACACTAATAGTCACTTATCAATGATTGTCACTTTAACCGCTTTCCACTACTAACATGCTTTGTCATATCGAAACTCATATACACATGTCATGGTAATTCAATATATTAAACAAGACTTCAATGCAATTCTTTGATTACACTTTATTATTAAATGAAGAACTATCGCTATTAAGAGATACTGAAACACTCACACTATTGATTACATTTCATTATTCATTAATCAAATCACTTCTATCGCCTAAATTCTCATAAATGGTGGATATAGGTACAAACACAAGATATTGACGAGTACATCAAACACTAGAGACATAAAAGTCTTGAGTCACTAGATACTAAAAGGTATCGAAACACTAATTATCCTCAGGTGACAACACTAGCAGCTGCGATCACTATCCCCTTTATAGGCATGCTAATCTATCCACTACTTTTTGAAATCCAGGCCTCAACAAGTCACTAATCACTCAAGAATATCACATTTGATACATTTAGAATCATGGCATCAATGCAATCATTTCACTATATCATGTCACTCATATTCAATTACACTTGGGATATAATGTAACATGCTCATCATTCATTTAGTAACACATAACATCACTAATAAAACTATTCATGTTCATTAATTGAATAAATTCCTATGCATTAAGGTTAAGTATTTAACTTCACCTCACTAGTTCATTATGCTTTCTACTAATTTTATGTCACAAATTACTCTTAATCTTATGTTTAAAATACCCTAATAGTATTTAGGGAGGTTTAGGTATGCTTTAATATCAATTTGGAACACAAATATCAAGTTTAGGTAGGGATAGGGGAGGGTCAAGGTCATTAGCTTATATCTATTAACCGTGACATAAGTGTCATTTCCGTTCTATACTGAATTTGACCTATATCACAGTCAGTAGGTCATATCTGTTAACCGTGAGGTCTATTCTACCCAAAGGCAGATTTCCAATCTTCGTTTGTATGTACTTTTGGACCTATAAAACTTCATTTTTAGCAAAAGTGGCCTTTTACAAAGTTGTTCCCTTATGTCTCTAGTTTCCAAAACATCACAAAATAAATCAATTATGACTTCTAAATCTCAAGATATCCCTAAACCATTATAGACTGATACAGATGACAAAATAGCACGGGTCTATCAATTTCAAGCCCAATTTCAAACACCTTAGAGGCAGATTCAGATTTTGGAGTCTCATGAAAAGTTGTATATCTATGTCTTATCATTCATTTTCAACTAAAATCACTTCATTTATACATCTACAGAAAAAATTTATGCTCTTTACACTAAAACGGGTTCAAGTAGACCCTAAATAGATTTTCACTACATCACCTTCTATGGCATAAATCATCATTTCCATGTACTATAAAATCATTTCTTCACTTAAACAGCAACTATATATCATCTACAATACATATAGAAACTTAATTCAATTACAAACACATAGGGCAATAGCATAAACTCCCTTACCTTCTTGATGCACCAAACACCTTCTTTAATCTCTTTTTTTTACCTCATTTTTCCTTGCTCTTCTTTCTTTACATGATAATTCACATATAAACATCCATTTAGATCATTAAATCCTCATCATGATAAACTAATAGAAGAAGAAGAGAAGGAATTAGTACCTTTACTTATCTAACCACTAACTTCTCTCTCTTCTATAAGTTATACTTGAAATTAGGTGTGTTTCTATGGTAAGGTTGGTTTTCTTAGGAAGAAAAAGACTGCAAATGATATCTTTTAAGGTGATGGCTGGCCTTTTTGGCTTATATAGGTCACTTGAAGTGTTTTCCTTTCTCAAGAGAAATATAGAGAAGGATAGGTGTCTTCATATTATTAGTCATTGGTGAATTTGCACTTACTCCTTTTCCTTCCTTCAATTTCTCATTCTTACCCCAAGATTTATTTCTTTCATTTCAGTTTAACCCCTACATAAGTATTTCCTTCCTACTTATGCATTATTCATACTTGATATGCAATGACCATATTGTCCTTAACTTTAAGATTAATTCCATCTAGGTCCCAACTTACACTTTCATTACTTATCTCTTTATATTTACTCCTTTATACATCTTAGATATACCCAATTACAACTAGGGTATATGTTGGGGCCTTACATAACCATTTGCACAATTACTAAATGCCCTTAACAAATACAAAAATTTCGGTTACATCCTTAATAACGCTTTATGTTCTTGTGCACTAAAACTCAATTCACTCATGATAATTACATATTTAATCATACTCTAATCCTACTAGGGTATGCTTTGGGGCCTTACACATACTTTGGATAAAGTTATATAAATGAGTTTTCGAGATTAATTTTTTATTTTTTATTTCACATGAGTTATTGAAATAAATTAAAAAGCACATACAAACACATATGGAAAGTTGTAAGTCATATTATAAAAAGTAAGGCTATTTTTCATAATTAATACATCTAAATAATCCATGCATAAAATGGAAAATTCATTGAATATTTATTTAGGTGGGAACATTGGTTCCTGCAGACATATTTTGAAAAAAAAGTTTTTTTTAATGTGTTATGGGATAGAAAAAGGAATGATTGATCCCATTTGGCTTAATAGAAAAAATTTGTATTTATTTAATTAAAGTATAAAAAATCTTTTACATTTATAAATGAAAACTTTTACTTTTTACATGTTATTTTTAGGTAGGAAAATAGGACATTGGTCCTTTTTGTTGAGAAAATCTCGCTTTTATTTGTATACATTCTTTGGGTGAGCTTTTTATGATAACGTTTGGAAAATCTTTTATTATTACAATGCAAACCAGAAAATAAAAAGAAATAAAGTAGAAAAATAATAATTTACTATGACACATGCTTTATATCCTTCGAACCTCCGCTCGCCAAGAACAAGTGTGTGCTTGTGGGTTCATTGGAGCAAAAAGGCAAAAATAAACGATTAGAAGTAGAACAAATAAAAATACATATTTGGAATAAAAAATGAATTTGCATACTTATAAAGAAAATTACATGAGCATATAATGAAACCTAGAAAATAAACAAATATATATTGTATCACAAAAAATAGATAAATAGAAGTTAGACATGCAAAAAGGAAACAAAAATATTGCATAATACAAGAGAATAGCCAAAGGAAACCAATACATGTATAAAATAGGCCCAAAAAGACAACCAGAGGACAGAGGGGCAAAAGAAGGAGACGAGAGGGATGACCAGGGTGTGTAGGATGGGAAAGAGGACCGCATGACATCCCATTGCTCGCTACAAGTGATGGGCATTACCCAGTCTTATTCTCGTGACTCTTGCTTTGATGGTAGTCCTGAGTCCAGCAAATAACTTCACACTCACACATACAAAATCCACACTTATATATGCATAAAAATGGCCAAAAACACTTAAAAACCACTTTTAGATGGTTAAAATCTAATTTTAAGGCATAAAATCAAGAAATAAAATAATCAAAGTTCTAAGGATCAATCATTGGCTTGGGTATGGAGTAATCTTAAATCTTCGGGCCAGCTATCCCACCCTTCGAGGTGCCTACAATCAGCGAATGGGGATTAGTCTGAGTGTGGTATGGCTTAAAGGTGCCTCCTGTCTGTTGGTATGGGCCTGCTTAGGACACCTCATGGTATAAACCAAAAAAAAAATAATAATAATCAAAGATTTGAAACACAAAAACAACAAGAAAAGGGGGATAAATGATAAAACCTATAAACATGCTTTTTTATATGGATTCAATTGAATTTTCAAGCATATTTTATATAAAATATACCTAAAAAAAGAGATTAAAAACACACATAATAGAGTAAAATAAAGCATTATTCATATATGTTTATTTATTTCTTAGCACTAGGAAACCAAGGATTTGAGCTCATAGTACTTCTCTTATAGCCATACCTTAAAATAAATTTTCTACACTTTTTTTGAGATATATATGCCGAAAATATATAGTACATGTCTTTTTGTTAAGCTTTGGTACCAAAATCAAAGAATAAGCCAAATTTATAATGAGCGACGAGAAGGACACTTTGCCCGTCACTCATCGCAAGCCATGGGATGCCAGTCACTTTCGTCGGGTTTAAAAATTCTATCTTTTCTTCTTTTTCTTCCTTTGCTTTTTCTTTCTTTCTCTTTCTTCCTGCAACGCTGGTCTCCTCCTTGGTTTTTCACTCATTTCTCCCTCATTTCTTCACCGTTTGCCATTTTGCCAAATTAATCCCTCAAAATGAACGCTCCTCGAGGTATCATTTTCATCAAGCTTTGTTGTGTTCTTCCGAGAGTGCCATTAACACACCACAAGTCGGTTTTCCTCAAATTTTTCTCCATTTATTGTCCTCTTTAATGCTTTAAAATTTAAATATGTGTTGTGAGCATGTTATATCTGTCTAGAACTTAGTTTAAGCAAAAATTATACAACATTAATTTTTGTGTCTTTAGAGTTAACTGTACCAATTGAAATTAAGATAATGAAATTAAATAAATGGTAAATTAAGGGTTATTTGCTAAGTTTGAAATTATGAAGTGCATAATTATTAAATTAATAAATATAAAAATGATTTAATGTCGAGTTTGCCATTTAGTTGCTAGCCAATGTGTGCATTATAATAATGTTTATATATTAAAATTAGCACCTGTGAGTTGATTTATTTGAGCCTCGACCTGTTATTGTGAATTTTTTTTATTATTTTATTTGTAAGAGGGTTAGCGCATCCTCACCAGAATGCTGCCGAATTTTTTATAATTTTGTAAATAATAATAATAACAATTAATATAGATTAATTGTAAAGTTACTAATTTGATAGTTTGAATATGCGTTAGCCTAATTTCCCTATATATTTACCTTTTAAAATTAAAATTTTCTTGTTGCCATTAGTTTAGGATTTATTAATTGCATCAGAAATAATTGTTGTGAATGTGGCATGCTTGCTATAATACTTGACGTCGAGTTTAGGTTGAATTTGAATTATGGCATGTTTGCACGTATTTTTGTGTAGGTCAGCTAGCTCAAATTTAAGTCGAAATGCTATTGAAATTCCTGCAAAACTAGCCACAATTTAAGTTTGTAGTTTTTCTATATAGAAATATGTCACTTTTTTGAAATTTTTTACGTGAACTAACTATCACTATTCTTTACAGATGTCGCCTAGACGTGAGCTTGTTCATTTACCAGCTACGCCATTAGCACCAACTTGGATGACACTCGAACAGGGAGAAGGTATGAGACTTTGGCATAAGTGCAATTTAGATCCAAGTCATTCATGTCACGCTCCTTTCTTGAGCAGATAGGCATGATTGACGACGTACAAGCCTTATTGGCAGCAGTACAGTGGGCTTCATTCTTTGAACCAACATTCTTGACGTATCCTGATGTACTGGCCTTGTATTATCACTTGCATTTCCTATTTTTTAGTAACAATTTGTAACACATATATTATTAATTATATTATTTATTTATATTTATTTTAAATTTTATCCCCCTCTTTGGTATTTGAATAATATTTAAATTAATTATCTTTTAACATACTCTTTTACATTAATTATTAAGAAAATTTATGGTAGATTCTCTTTGGTATTGGTATTGTGCTTACTGCTTCTACCCAAAACTTCTTTGAAAGATTCTTTTTATACAATAAACATCCGACCATCTCCATTATTGTCCTATTTTTCCTCTAACTGACCCTATTTTGTTGTGAAGAGTAGAGGATAGTTAATTAGTGCTCAATTCCAACATCTTCATAAAAAATAATTAAATTAATTTGAAGTGTATTTGGTTTCAATATCAGATCTGATGACCTGAATCTTGCAGCCACTTTGATTTTCAATCCAAGTTTTGAACTTTAAAAAGATTCCAGCAACTTCTGACTTAAGCTTCATAAAATAAATCCAGCACATCCTTATTAAATCGTCAATTAAAATTACATAATACCTGCTGCCATTTAGTGATGGAATGCTTTGAGGACCACAAAGATCAATATGGATCAATTGCAATTTCTATGTGGCTCTCCATGGATGGAAGTCTATATTGCTTGTCTAAAACACATGCCTTGCAGCTTGAGAGATGCTCATCTAAGTCTGGCAAACCTTGCATCATTTCATTTGTTTGCATGAATAACAGTGCTTTGCGATAAAAATGTCCCAATCTTTTATGCCAAGTTTCTACAATGGTAATTTGACTTGAAAAAGCCACTTGCTCCTCTTCTAAAGGATTCAAAGAAAAAATTTTGCCCTACACCTTAATTTTCAACAATTCTTGACCACTAAGATTAAAGATAAAATAATATTTCCTTTCAAAAAATACTTTGTATCGATCCTTTTTCTAACAGCTATATAACACTTAACAAATTTTGATCTATTTCAGGAACATACAAAACATCAGAAATAAGTTTTGTACCTTTAAGACTCTCAATTGCTACAATCACTGTCCTTTGATTGAAATGTGTTTTCCATGTGCCATTCTGACTGTTGAGGTTATAGATCTGTCAAGCTCTATAAAGAGTTCTTTATTACTTGTCATATGATTTGTATAACCACTATCAATAAGTCAACCATCACTTGAAATACTAGTAAAGTTTGATGCAGCAAAAAGATGTTCTCCTCTTTGTTGATTTGCAGCCTGAGCTTCTCCCTGCTATTGTGTTTCACTTTCTTTGCAAATTATCTCTACATGCCCAAGTTTTTGACATTTTTTGCATCTTATATTCGACTTTCTCTAACACTTGTAGTGAGGATGATTCCTCTTGCCATAGTACTGACAAAGAGGATATTTTCCCCATTTATTGTTATTCATGTTGCTAATTTCATTCTCATTTAGTATCAGTTTAGAGTTGCTTGCACTCCTTTTTTTCCTTTCCACTTCTTGTTTTTTTCCTTCAAAATTCAGCTGCAACTTAGCTTGTAAAGATCCTTCGATGGTTCCCTTTTGTCTTATATTTCTTCTTTGTTCTTGTGCCTGCAATGTACTTAATAATTTTTTCAAACCTATTTGTGAAGGATCTTTAACATTTTTCAATGAAGCAATAGTTGCATCAAATTTTTCAAGTACGGTTACCAAAATTTTTTGAACAATTATACTATCGGAAAGCTTAGTTCCAAGCATTCATACCTTATTTGCAATACCAATCAGCCTATCTAAATAATCCTTAATATTTTTATATTCCTTTAATTGCTACATCTCAAATTCTCTGATTAAATTCATCGTCTTCATTCCTTTTAGCCTTTCATTCCCTTGATACTCATTCTTTAGAATATCCCCAATAAGATAGGGAGAGCAAAAAAGTCCTAATGAACGAGAAAACTCTAGCTAAATAGAAGCCCCTTTGAACGCTGGAGAAAATGTCATTGCCGATGCCACCGGATGTTAGGTCATCCAAGAAATCTAAACATGAGATTGATAAAGCAAGATCTCATTATTTTGCTGAAGATGTTCTTTCACACAGGTCCTTTTATGATGTCTTATTGTGTAAGTAGAGAAAAAAATAACTCATTGATTTAACTATAGGCATCTGATAATGATGAAGCTATATGTAACAAGAAAAAGGATGTGGATATAGAAGGAATGAATGCTGATTCGGTTGAAGAATTATATGATAATAACAAGATTGTAATTGGCTAGAATGAAGGACTGCCATCAATAACAATCTCGGATCATTTGGAAGCTAAGCTTGGCAAACTATGGAGGTAGTCTGTTGTGGTGAAGATGCTTGGTAGAAATATAATTTATAGTTTCCTTTGTTCCAGGATTGACAAGTTATGAAATTTGATGGGGGAATATAAGGTAGTGGATCTAGAGAATAATTTATTTTTGTTGCAATTTGAAGATAGAGAGGATTACCTCAAAGCCCTGTTGGGTGGTCCATGGACTATCCTTGGCCATTACTTGACGGTCCAGCCATAGCATCCGACCTTTTCCATAAACAATGAGGATTTATCTGAGTGGTAGTATGGATTCAAATACCTAGAATGGCTCTGGAATGACACCATAAAAGGGTCCTCTGAAAGATTAGCCAAATTCTTGAAAGTTGGTAAAGATTGATTATTTTACATCACAGTTGGAAAAAGGGCTTTTTGCTAGAATTGTTGTAGAAATTGACCCGAGAAATCCTCTTTTATCTAAATTTAAAATCAATGGGTTCATTAATCGTATTGAGTATGAAGGCCTGCCTAGAGTTTGCTTTAGATGTGGCAAGTATGAACATAATACCAAAGTCTACTACTTGAATGGCATTGAAGAAAAAGAAAGAAATGGGCAACTTAATATCTAGAATGTTGCGGGATCAGATGTGCATAATAAACAAACAATCCTTTCAGATGAACAGTGTATAGATCCTAGATGCTTGTTTCGAAGAAGGGAAAGAAGGGCAAAGTCTAGTCCAATAGCGTTAGGGATAAAGACAAGGTATTCAAATACTCAGCTTCTAAATTTAATTTGTTGTCCTCCAATACTCTTTATGAAGAAGGAAATTGTAGGGACTAGTCTAACATGCTAAGGTTCATATTGCTCTGTGTATTATCTTTCATGAAACAATGCATATTATATCTCATTTGTTCACATTTCATTTAATTCTCTAGAATTCATAATCATATTCATGCATAGGAGTAGGCTATACGAGTTAAAGTTCTTCATACATCATGATTATAATTACGTCATTCTTTATTATATTACATTTTTCCTACCAAAATATGAAATTTAAAATAACAGAATATAGTAAAAAAGACATCATCGTCTTCATATTTGGATTCTTCCTAAGCTGGTGTTAGTTGTATTGCTGTTGGCTTTGTCCCTGCTGGAAGGGCCTATTTTGTGTACCTATACGGATAAACTGCCAAGCTATACAGCTTAGTAGGGAACAATAAGTATGTGAAAAATCACTCACAATGGTCATCCTCATGCACACACAATATAAAATGATAATAGAATTTATTTACGCCATTAAAAAAATATGTCATAGTTCGTTATAGAACATTATTGAATACTTGATTTACATTGCAAAGTTAGTCACATATATCATGTCATTGTTTGGCATTGAGTATTGTTGCGTTTTGAGAATTGAGGTAGTGATTTATTGTTCATGGATTGATTTTAAGTTAAGAATGGATTAGATTTAGATCTCTCTCGAGAGGATCTAATGAATGTTTGGGATTTTAAAATTGGATCTATATGTTAAGTGTTAGATTGTTTCTAATAAGAGGATTTAATGCTTAAAATGATATTCTGAATAAGATATCTATGTTTATTTTAACTGATCTTTCCATAATCACTTGTGTTACCTTTGATCTAGATCATTGCAATAGAAGTTGAGGTGGATAGTTCCTTTAGCAGAAGTGTTTAAGTTATTGCCTTATTTTTAATTAATGTTAGTCTATTTTTAATTTTTGTTTTGCTTTATTGTTAATTTATTTTAGTTATTACCTTTAATTAAAAACTTGAAAAATAATCTTAGATTAATTCAATTCACTTAAAAATATTTTACTTAGCAATCCATGTTCCCTTAGGTACGATATTCAGGATCTTAATCTTATTTTCTTATATTACTAGCCGATTTAGTACACTTGTAGACATCAATCATGGATAAATACTCCATATTATCTACCCCTAAAAGTAGGACAGTTGTCAGATTCTGCTGGTTGATCCTCTTGTACAACTCTGGGCCTCTTTCCCATTGATGAACAACCCCTAACAAAGCTTTTTCTGTTTTGTTCTCCTTCCCTTTTATCTAATTCATCCTTTTCCACCTAAATAGCTACTTGTTGAGTTGATGGTATTCCACCTGGTGCAATGAAGTGGGTCCAATCAATCGCTCCATAACACAATCATTTAAACCATCCATAAATTGTCAAACTTAAAAGCTCTCATTAACATTGATCCTAGTACATATTTTCTTAGGTAGCTAAACTCTGCCTCATACTCAGCTAATGTCATGCCTCTCTGCTTCAAATTTAGAAACTATCTCAACTTTTCTTTTTTGTAAGCTTCAGTTACATATCTCTTTTTAAATTTCACTTCAAAGAACCCCCAAGTAAGAGGATCGGGCAAATAAGGCTATTTTACTACTAACTTCCACCAATCATACATTGCTCCTTGAAGTAAGGACACAACATAATTCACTTTTTGGTTGGTTGGGCATTAAATCTTTGTAAAGACTTGTTCTATCTTTTTCAACCAAAGTTCTGCCTTTTTTTTATTCTTCCCAAGTAACGCCCAGAAATTCTTCAGCTCCATGCTTTCTAATTTAGGCAATATGAGTTTTTGGTGATGTCATTCTCTGTAAAATTCGAGCCATATCATGTGAAATCTTTAACAATGCTTCTCCAGGTACCACAGCAGGTACATCACCTCGGGTAAATGCCGAGGATTAAGGATTGGAGGGATTTGATCTCGTAGGTAGATTACTTTTTGCAGTCTCTTTTATCACTTCCTGACTTCCCTCCATAAGCTACTATCTAAAGAAACACAGAAGCCAACACCAATAAAATTCTATACATGCATATTCTTAAACTCTTATCGATCAGAACAGCCTAAACTATGCTCTGATACCAAAGATGTAAGGACTAGTCTAGCATGCTAAGGTTCCTGTTGCTCTGTGTATTATCTTTCATGCAATAATGCATATTATATCCCATTTGTTCACATTTCATGTAATTCTCTGGAATTCATAATCATATTCATGCATAGGAGTAAGCTATACGAGTTAAAGTTCTTCATACATTATAATTATAATTATGTCATCCTTTACCTTGTACCTTTATATTACATTTTTTCCTACCAAAATATGAAATTTACAATAAAAAATATAGTAAAAAAGGCATCATCATCTTCATACTTGGATTCTTCCCAAGGTAGTGTTAACTTTATTGCTGTTGGCTTTGTCTTTGCTGGAAGGGCCTGTCTTGAGTACCTACATGGATAAAAACTAGTGTTAAACTATACATTTTAGTGGGAAATGATAACTATGTGAACAAGCACTCACAGTGGTCATCCACATGCACACACAACATGTAATGATAATATAATGTATTTATGCCATTAAATAATATGCCATAGTTAGTTATAGAACATTATTGCACACTTGATTTACATTGTAAAGTTAGTCACATATATCATGTCATTGTTTGGCATCGAGTATTTGCTATTTATCATAACCTGTGATGCCTGCCTAAGTTCTGTGAGTGTGGATAATGAGTAGTACTATGGATACCTATAGATATCGAACATGTGAATACCCGAGGGTATTAAACCTGTGGACCCAAATGGGGTAAAGACTATGGTCCCAAATAGGGGACTTATTATGGACCCAAACGGGTTTAAGACTGTTACAGCTACATCTGTAACTTTGTAGGTATACCTATCTATCCACCATCAAGTTTTATGTGCAGACATTGGTCATTTCATATATTATTATTTCGTCTATTGTATCCAATTTAACACATTGGTTCCTATTGCATGGTTAAACAAGTAAATTTCCATAGATAATCATGATAGTTTAATGTAACTATCAACATATAATTTCAATAATATAAATGTGTATATACATATGCGTCATCCAATGGAAATATTATGAATCATGCAAATTCATATACATACTTTAGTACAAATTCCTATATATTTGTATTTATAGCTCTTGTATGCTTGTGTTTTAAGACCTACTATCTTTGGTTATAAGCAATGTTTTGAAGCTCGATTTGACCCGGGTGGTTGAACTGTGACTGGGTAAGAAAATTGGGTTGGTTCAACGAAAAACTCGAAAAATGAAAAAACTCAGATTGAACCGGGTTGGATCGAAAAAACTCAAGTTGGACCGAAAAATCGGGTTGGACCTGTTGGACTTCAAAAACTTTTCAAAAAAATAAAAAATAAAAAATTAGAAAATGGTTTGCTTATTTTATTATATCTCATACGTGTGGTTGGAGAATTATAGATTTATATAATTTTATTTATTTTTCTTATTATAATTTATCGAATTTTAATTTTTATCCCATTCAATCAAGTTTATAAAATATTTTTGCATGAAATTATACTTTTTTCTGCACAGTTCAGTGTTATTAATTATATCTATTCACGGAACTTGCAGTAATTTGTACATATGTTAAATGAATTTATTTGAATGTTAGTTTTTGATATTATGTAGATTTATTTGGATATTTATTACTTAAGATAATTTATTTGATTTTTATATTTACAAAATTTATTGGACTTAAAATTAATATTTTTATATTGATATTTGATAATTAATAGATATTTGAATGTATTTTTACATACTACATGTTTAATTTTTTATAAATAATTATATTTAAAAAAATAATAAAAACTCCAAATCGACTCGGTTGAACCAATTGACCCATGACTTAGTTGACAGATCGTGTTGACTTCTGGGCCGAGTTTCAAAACATTGGTTATAAGTGCAACACATGGGTAAAAATAGAAAAAATAAAAGATAAAATCTTGCTTTTGTGGCGTTGAAGAAGTCGTGAGCGTGATAATAGGCGATTGGCCACTTGAAATTTCCCCTGTTCACAAATTTCTTCCAACTGGTTCAAAATTTTAAATTGTACATCGATTTAGACATACTAAACGAAATTTTCAAGCAAAGTGGTCTTCTAAAAAGTTGTTACTATATGTTTCTAGTTTCTAAAAAATACAAAATCACTTTATTTAGACTTGTAAATCTTCAGATATTCATTAAACAAGATAGACTACTAGCAATGACAAGGCAACAAACATAGTCAGAGTTCAAGCTAAATTTTCATCATCTTACAAGGGCAATTATGCTTTGAATTATTCAAATGAAATATAGATATATGAGTCTAGTTTCCAATCCAACTTGAATCATATAATTTTAAGCTCTATAACTCATTTTATAGTAAAAAAAGTGTGACTAGGTCCATTAAATCCTAATACAAAATTTTCCTATTTTGGAGATAACTCTCTTATTTCGATTCTTTTGTTACTTTAAGCATTATATACATGTTTCAATCTTACTAATACATCTAAATCATCATCTTAAAGTGCTCTACTAAAGCAAAAATACACATACAAGAATTTAGAATTTCCCATACCTTTTTAGCTAATCACCTTGTCAATCCTTCTTCGCTACCTTTTCTTTGCCTTTGGCTTTTCCTTCTTCTACATAATGAAATCACCAATTAACAAGCTTGAAGATTTATATTCTTCCTTAATCTCTTATATAATTACAAGAAATAGAAGTAAATGAGAAAAAAAAGGGAATACTATTACCTTAAAATTATTAAGTACTAAATTCTCTCTCTTCTCAATTAGGTAGATATACAAGTTAGGGGTTATTTAGAGGCTAGTTAAGGAGAAAATGATTGCCTTCTTTTTCTTTTAGGTTGATCGACCAACTCATTACCTAAATGCCTCAAATTTCTAAAATTTGCAAAAGTTTTCTAGAGGAGCTAGGTGATATTTCCCTATTGGTTCCCTTGTCAACCTTAGGGAAATTGCACCTAAGTCCTTTAACTCCCTTAATTTCTTACTCTAACCTCCATTCTTTCTCTTTTATTTTTCAATTAAACCCCTAACTCACATCTTCTCCTAATTAGGTTCATGTGACACTTGATGTATAATGACCAAATTATCCCTTCACTTTAAAAATAATTACCTTTAGGTTCCTACCTACATTATATTATCAATAAGCATGTATTAACAAGTTTATTAAGTAATATTTCTTACATCCTTCTAGGGTATAAGTAGGGGGCCTCACAGAAATAATATGAATGGGGTAACCCATGCTAATAAACCTGATGTGTTGGAACGTCCAGAACCACCATTGGGAATGGCAGTGGAGAATAAAAGTCTAGAACCAGTAGTGAAGAGGAGAAATAAAAGTAATAAATAGTAGAGGTCGAAAACTCTAATGATGATGTTATGACCGAGTTAATTGGTCCAAATTTTTTTTCTAGTAATGTAATTATTGCCATACCGAATACAAACATGGAGAAGTCAACAAGGTGAGTAGGTAGATCGTTAATTCTAGATAACAAATGCAAGGTCGGTGCTTATGTTAATACATTTGATGTCATAGTAGCACCTATTTTACACTCTAAAGCAAACTTTCAAAACCTGGTTTCACCAATTTTAGACCCAAACAAACACATGGCTGTTATGGTAGAGAAACCTTCAACCCTTGCTTCCTCATCAAGGTTTAATTCTCACAGAAACTTCAAAATTAGAAGACATAATGGAAGTCGCCCACCTGATGCCATTATAAAGAAAAAAATAAAAAACTAGTTTAAAAGCCTCTTTTATCACACGAGCCATATAGAGCTCACTGGATAAATCCTTAATCAATTTGGTTAATAATTTAGAGGTGAGTGCCAATGGCAGTAAGGCGATGACAATGGACAAAGTGGAGGAGGAAAAGTTGGACGTGAGGTTTAAAACTATGAGTTAGTCTTTTCTTTTCTTTTCTATTTTATGCTTGTGGATTTAAAGATTATGGTTTGGAATTGTCAAGGTGCTGGGTTTGATCATTTTATCAGTGTTGTTCGTGATTTTTGTAATCAATTTCGGGTATCTATTCTTATTCTCATAGAGACCAGAGTAAGCAATGATACAATGTAATGCCCGCTCTTATTACCATTTAAAATACTTATTATTTTATTAAATTACTTGCACAAAATACATTTATACAACTGGCACACATACATTTAAAGTACAAATACAAATTTAGTTCATTACATACATGTTCAAATCTTTTACATTATACATTTACAACAATAATACATTGACTGAAGTAACCTTTACTCACTACCCTTCTAGTGGCCTGCAGATGTTGACTCTAGCAAAACACCTTCTTACACTTGAGTACCTACACGGGAAAACACCCGTGCTGAGCAATGGCTCAGTGGGGAGTAAACAGTACACTTGACTTCTTATCGAAGTCACAAATACAATCAATATAACATGGTAATGCAGATAACATAATAGCATTTCACTCTTATTCAATACATGCATTAACCACACTCAATAGCAATTATACACTCACTAACATTCGCAATGCCATTTTTCACTTCCACTTCAATATTCACTGCAAAACACTAACATTATCATAAAACACTAACACTAACAAAGGATCATGTAACACTTAAATTATTTGTCACTTATCACTATTTGATATTCAGATCACTTCCATTGCCTGAATTCTCATAAATGGTGGATACGGGTACAAACACTAGAGACATAAAAGTCTCGGTTCACTAGATACCAAAAGGTATCAAACACTACACTAGTCACACTTTGGTGACATCACTAGCAGCTGCAATCACTATTCCCTTTATAGGCATGCCTATCTATCCACTACTATGTGAAATTCAGGCTTACAATTAGTCTTTAATCACTCAAAGTTATCACACTTAATACCACTAGGTTCTTATAAATAACACATCAATTAAAGCATGTAACAAAATCACTAAACAATAACTTATTCATTTAAACTTCAAATACACTTAACATTAACATCAATATAAGTATTAATTGTCATGCAATTAGTAACATTATACTTACCATTTATCATGTTCACTCTCATTCATTATATGTACATTTTATTGCACACTTTTATAAACATAACACTAACACATTCAATAGATTATGCAATCATTTTACTCTACCAAGTCACTCAGATTTATGTTCATTTATATTCATTTCTTATACAAATTCTTATGCATTAAGACTTAGTATATGCTTAACTCTACTTCATTAATTCACTATGCTTTACACTTATTTCATATAATTTCTTACTCTTATCTTGACACTTAAAACACTCTAAAAGCATTCAGGAAGGCTTAGACATGTTTCAATAACAATTTGAGACTTTAAAATCAAGTTCAAGAAAAATAGGATAGGGTCACGGTTACTACCAAATTCATGGTAACCGTGACCTATTTGCACTCTCGGGTCTGGACTACGCCAAACTACCTCACGGTCATTACCGGAGAAGTAATAACCGTGTTATACACTTTTTAAAGGGGTCACGGTTACTATGAAATGCTTAGTAACCGTGAGGTAGGTCATCTATAGGTTCTGGACTGACAATGGGGTACCTCACGGTTACTATGAAGATCCTAGTAACCGTGAGGCTCAAATCGCTCAGAGACAGATTTTCTGTCTCGACTTGTAAGCCAATTTTGACCAAGAAAAAATCATTTTCAGGAAAAGTTTGCTTCTACAAAGTTGTTCCAATATGTCTCTAGTTTCCAAAAACTCAAAAATCACTCAAATCAGACTTCTAATTCTCACGTTATTCACTAAAAACCGAAGACTGCTCACTTGGGACGGACAGCAGGGGTCTGTCCACTTCAAGCTCATTTTCGGGTACTCTAGAGACAGATTTAGGTCCTGGTTTCTTCTACAAAGTTGTAGATATATGTCTTAAAGTTTATTTCCAACCAGAATCACATCAATCAGACTTCTATAGTGGGAGTTATTCCATTTTTTCTAAGACTGGTTCATGTGAACCAAAAACAGATTTTCATTTCAACTCTTTCTAAGGCACAAGTCAACTTTCTCATGCACTATACATTCAATTATTCACTCAAACATTAACTATAGATCATCTAGAGCACATATATCAATTTATTTCAACTACAAATACATAAAACAATAACATAACTCCCATACCTCTCTTAAGCTTTAACTTTTTTCTTTCTTCCTTCTTATCTTCTCTTCTTTACTCTTGCTCTTCATCTCTACCATTTATAGCTTTTCTCTACTTTGATGATCCACTCAAGCTTGAGAAATGAAGAAGAAAACCAAGGAAGATGAACAAAACTTTATGTTTTGTTTTTGTGGCCAAATATGGCCGGCCAACACACACACACACACACCCACTTCTTTTTCTTTTAACTTATCATTTAACCTTTCTAGAAATCCTAATGTCAAGTCTCCATTGGCTGCTAACAAAAATCTTGGAAAAATTCACTTTAATCCCTCTTTAAACTTATATTTCTTAATTTTGTCTCTCATCTTTCTTTATTTCTATTCTTGCCACATTTCTTTTACTTTAACTTTTCAATTAAGTCCCTACATTTCAATTTTCTTTTAATTAATCACAGAATCAATATCTGTCTTATGCGAAATGACCATCTACCCCTCTTAGGGTACCATTAGGGGTATTACATACAATGGATAAAATCATTAAGAAAATTGGTTTCGATTATTCCTTTCGAATCGAAATGGTGGATTTTCAGGAGGCTTATAGATTATATGGAAGAATTGTATCAACCAGCAAGTTATGAATTTTCTTATAAATGGGTGCATATTAAAATTGCTATTCTGGACTTGCCTGAATTTGTGTTCACTGCTATATATGTTGATCCTATGGCATTCAATAAGAGGAAGCTATGGGTAAACATCTTTCAGCTTCATTCTTGGGTTACTTAACCATAATGTCTGGTTGGTGCTTTTAACTATTTTCTTTATGCTAATGAGAAGATGGAGGGATCTGTTAGAGGAAGTTCGGGTCTTCTTGTGAATAGGGTTTCCAATTACGTAGCCGATTGCTTAGCCAAGATCAATGCCTTCTAAAATGATGCTTTTATTTGGTTTGGCTCTGCCGCCTAGTTTACTAAGGAAGTGTTACAGTATGATAGTAGGGGTTTAACTGCCCCAACGTTCTCCTCTGTGTAACATGTTTCGTCTCTTTCATATATATAAAAAAAAGAGAAAATCCCAAATATCTTTAGCTGAATTACATGTCATAATTCTGCTAAAAATAGTTGGAGAAATAGCAGCAAAAAGGCAGGCGTTAGCTTTAGATTTTCTTGTCTTCTTTTCATTGTGAGTTTTGATTTGAGCCATTGTTGGATTTCCTGATAGAGGAGGTACATCATAATCCTCCTTAACAGCTTTCCACAGATCACACGCATCCAAGTAAGCTTTCATTTTTACTGCCCATACTTGATAGTTTTCTCCATCAAATATTGGTGGAGCTATGGCTAAGAAGGAATTCTCACCATCCAATGTAGAGTGAATTTGCTTGCTATTTGAGTGAACACTTAAGAAAAAAATAGCCTCATAAGTCTCTCACAAGTCCCTTAAGAAAAAGGGGCTCTGATACCAATGTCAATTCTACAAAAAATATTAGAAGCAGGAAGAATAATTGAATTGAAAAGTCTACAATTTTATTGAACTTCAACTTTAAATTTAAATACATGAATTTCATAATAGATTTGCTAAATATATGCTAATACAACTGAAAAATAGCAACTAACCTAAACCACTACTTTCATGATAGAAAAAAAAAACTTCCTAAAAATTAGGACTCGACTGCAACAAATTATTTTTCATATTAGTATTCCTAAAAATACTGCAATCAGCTCCTAGAACACTCAACAAACATTATGATTTGAAGTATAAATATTATATTAGAAAAGTTAAATTATTTTTTAGCATTTTTCTTTACCAATTTGGAGAGAAAATAAAAAGAAAAATGAAGAGAAATTAAAAACTAATTTAGCATCCAAATAATAGAGAAGAAATTGAAATTTATTTTCTTTTCTTTCTATTCTTTTTCGCTTATTTTCATGAGAAATATGCATATATTTTTTAAATTTTCAGATCTTTTCAAACGGCAAATAAACGGTTAACGACATGTCTTTTTCAGATGAAGACATGTTTTGATAGTTTGGGATTTAAGCCACTTGGAAGTTCTATTTATTTTTATTTTTCTTATCGCTAGGTTTTGAATTTTATTTTTATTATTTCTTAAATTTAGGTTTTGTAACTTGTAACGGTAAAGAAAAAAAAAATAGAAATGTATGGTTTGAAGAAATGTGATAGCTAAAAGGAAGAAAAGTAGGGCCACGAGTTGAAATTTTATAAATAATAATATACACGACTTAATTTGCAATCTGATTTTATATTTGATTCGATTTTAAAAATATTAAAAAATAGTTAAAAATGATTTACAATTCTGATTTGAGTGTTGTGATAGAAAAGGTTTGAATGTTTATCTTATTTTATTTTTTATTTTATCTTAATCAATGAAGGCGTAAGGGGTGGGCAGCTTTATATAATTAGAATTCTAAAAGTATAAAAATTAATTAAAAAAAAGTTAGGAAGAAAAATAAAAAATTATTAAATTTAAAATATAAATTTAAATTCCTATTCTTATTTGATTTGAGCGGACAAACGTTACTGTAGTGGTAAAGCGGCGGAAATATAAAACCGCAGCGCACAAACCTTTAACCGGTTCTGTTTATCTTTCTCTAAAAGACTAAATTTAAATTAGAATCTGGAATCCGATGTCCTATTTTTCACTTAAAGCAACTTCTTCCTTTCATTATCCTGAGCTTCTCTCCAACTAGGGATAGGTATCTCCAAATTAAATTATATGTTCACAGCTTAAGAATCAATTCCATCTTCTCTTTTTTCAAAATTCTAGCACCGATTCAGAGTTCTCTCGATCCGCTCTCCTTCCTCCAATTAATCCTACTTATAATTTGAAAAAAGAGAAAAAACAAATAAGAAGATGATATGGGAGGTTTATTTTCATATCTGCCTAAGCCAAAGCAAAGGTATGTTAACCGCAGTGTTAGCGGCGACGGCAGCGTAATTATCAGTAGAAAAGAATCTTCTTCTTCTTCTCATCAAAAGTTCAAGTCCATTGATAAAATTATGAGCAGTAGCAATCAAGCAAAGGATTTTGAGAAGAAGAAATCCACCAAACAAAAGTATAGTCTTATACTTGATAATTTCACTTCCTTGGAGCAGGTCTGTACTTCTATCTCTCTCTCTCTTCGTTTTATTTCTTTAGCATTACTATTATTATTATAGATTTTTATTTCCAATTTCTAATCCAAATGCTATTGGTTTTATTTTTATAAATTCGTTTTTCAGATTTTGTTTATGTAAATAATTTGTCTTTATTTTGGGTAGTTATAAGTTTCCATCATATGCTTTTTTTTTTTTCACAATAATAACAATATTTTTTAGCATGTGCATTTTTTTTTCTAATTTTGCTTTAACATGAAAATTAAGAAAATTATAGAAGACGTTAGTTTTATAAAAAAAAGTGTGAGGAATTGTTTAATTTGTCCCTTTTTTTCACTTCTAAATGCATAATTAATTTAATTTAATTTAAACATGATTAAAATAAAATAGTGCATAAAAAATAATTAAAATAAGCAGTTAAAAATATTACAAGAGATATTAAAAAAGGCAATTATGGAATTTTGAGCAGTGAATTATAGTCCATGGAAAAATAAAAGATGGATAAATGAGGTGGGTAGGACCATTAATTTGACAAATTAGGTCATCTGAATTGAGATAGCGTTTGGATGAAAAGTCAAGTCCTTAAAGGTGCACTTTGGTTTCTGGGAATCTTTAATTCGAATCTTCTTATCTACTCATGACACCCATTCAAATTTTAAATTTTGAATGGGCTCACCTCATGTCCACCAACTAATACCAATAAAATGGGAAAAAGAAAATTAGGAAAAACTATATAGGTTATCTTCCGAATTATGTCTCCATTAATAATTCCTTTTTAGAACTGAAAAATTGGATCAAACCGAAAATCAAATCAGATTGGATAAAAAATAATTTTATGTTTTTAGTTTGGTTTTCAAATGGAAATTTGATCCATTCCCATTTGAAATTTTTTTTGTTCTTTTTCATTTTGTCTTTTACTTACTGTTCAAAATTTAAATAATTTATATTTATTTTTTTCAATTAAATTTAATTTTTATGTAAATATAATAAAAAAAATAAAATTTAATTTGTATCAGTTTGGATCGAATTTTAGGTATTTTTAGATAAATTTTTTAAATTTCAAATTTGATTCTAAATTTTTCAGATTATTTGAATTTTTTCGTTTGAGTTAATTTTTTTTTTATAAAATTAAAGAGTGAAAAAAATTTGTAAGATCCAATTCTAATAAATATTTTCATGGAATTTTCTAATTGAAAACATCATACAAGTTGGAAATGCATATTATCCCAATTTTTTTCAGTTTGGGACCAATTCTTAGTGACGGCATAGTTAACGGCAATTGAAAAAAAGGTCAAATATTTAAAATTGCTTCGCATACCATATGCATATAGAGTAAATAATGCAAAACTTAAATTTGATATCATCCTTCATATATACCTTCTATACAATAAATGTTTATTTTTTTAAATTAAAATATAAAGTAATAAACATATTTTTTTAATCTTTATAAAAAATAAAAGTGAATATTTAGTTTTGTATGTAATTGTTATTTTAATACTAATAATTTATATAAAACATAACAATTTAATGAGATGAAAAAATTTATGATAAAATAAGAAATAAAAAATTTTTCTTTATCGTCATACTCTCAAAATCTTGTAAAAATATGGATAGAAAAATTATAAAAAGAAGTTAAAATAAATAATTTCCAAAATAATAGCTATGAATATTAGTTGTTGCTTTTGAGTGATAGATGCTAATTTTAATGTACTGGCCAACCATATAAAAAAGTACAATCAATATATGCAATTATTGAGGTGCACGCTTACGTCAACGCGGTTCTACTTTAAATATTGGCTATGCCCCGTAGGTCCAGTTAAAATGATAATTTTATATTTTTTGCAATTTTTTTTAATACGTGTCATTTTTAAATAAAATTTAAATTTTATTTATTTATAACTTTTAAATTTTAATGTAATTTAATTTATTTTTTTAATTTATTTTTATTTTTTAATAAAGTCAGAATTAATAAAATTTGATAATTTAATTTTAATTACGTAATTTAATACTAAATTTAAATTTATTTATTATTTTTTAATATCAATGAAAATAATAAAAATGACTGATAAAAAAACGAAAGAAATAAATTATTTTAAACATTTAGTGTTCCTCTTATTATGTGTATAAGTTCAAACATTATAAATAGCTCAATACAATCTATCAAATATATATATATATATTAGGATAGTTTCTCTTCACTTTGTCTTTCTAAAGAGCTGATTAGAGTTTCAGGGTGTTAATCCTGAAACCATTCAGGAGACCTTACCTTTCTTTGTCCGCAAGTTAGGAGGGACTTCTTTCCCGATGATATGCAAATTTAACAATAATTCAAGTCATGGGGAATGCTTATTATCACTATCACCACTTTAGACGATTTGCAACCACAAGCACTTGTTTTGCTGTAACAGATAGGATGTGATTAGCTTATCACAAATATGTATATATGACACCACACATTATCAACATAATATACGTTTTGCCGAGTTCTACGGTTACTACTGTAGCAAAGGACATTGGGTGTTTAAACTCATAATGAACTCTTTTCAATAGGTTACAACAGCCTTGAAAGAAGCTGGTTTGGAATCATCAAATCTCATTGTTGGCATTGATTTCACTAAAAGCAATGAATGGACAGGTATCTATATACAATTTAATTTTATTTAATTTTATTAATTTTTAAAATTTATATTAATTAAATTTGTAATTTAAAATCCTATTAGGGGTAGGGATTTTCCGTGCCCGCCCCTGAGAGGGGTAGTAGGTGGGGAGCCATCTACCGTCCCCGTGCTGTGATCATCTCTAGCCATATATCAATAACTGGTTGATTTGCGCCTATGCACGGTAGATTATGATGTCTACCTTTTTTTTCTTAGCAAAAGTTATTTTCATTAAAAAAAGTTTCAGTTTTGGCAAAATTTTCTTTCAGGAATTTATTGTTGGTAATAAATTCATTGATTATCGGTGAATCCCAATTTTTAAATTTCAAAAATTATAAATTATATATATTTTTTATTTTATCCTTTAAGTATGTACCAAAAAAAAAGATAATAAAAATATATAATTATGGAGAATTGATTAAAGAAGATTTTAATATACTATAATGAATATTTTATAAAACTAATATTAATTAATGATTGTTTTATTCTGTATCAAACTTTGAAAAACATCAAGTTAAAGTAAAAAGTATATATATCGAGTATATGAGAATTTATAATGCAACTCTTCAGTACTTGCGCTACCAAGTCAGATTACAAACTAATTGAAAGAGCAGACTGGCAAATTCTTTTAGTTCTTCTGTGTTTTCATTGTGTGTTCTATGTTCTAATTTTATTAACATGCACTTTGTTTTAGAGCAATCATATCCCTGTAAGTCAATTAAAGAATCACCACTTTTTTTTTTTTTCCTTGAAAAGCTTTTTGTTCTATAGTAGCCAATAGATTTATTTTGTTCATAAAAAGGAAAAGTTTCATTCAACAACAATAGCCTGCATGCCATTGGGGATACGCCAAATCCATACGAGAAAGCCATCTCTATAATCGGAAAGACCTTGGCTCCCTTTGATGAAGACAACTTAATTCCTTGTTTTGGGTTCGGTGATGGTAAATTCCAGTCTCCTCAAGTTGAATATGCATGACTCATATTGCCTTTCCGATTCGTGCTCATGAATGGAATTTTTTTGCCATTTATAGCTACTACTCATGATCAAGAGGTATTCAGCTTTCACAGTGATCATTCGTCCTGCCACGGTTTTGAAGAAGTTTTAGCATGCTACAGAAGAATTGTTCCTAACTTACGGCTCTCAGGTTGGTTTCTTCTATATATTGTTACCACTGCTCAGGCACTTCTGGTAATTGTGGGTTTTACAAACAGTGAATCTGGTCTTCATAACTGTTGGCCCTAGTAACATGTTAAAGTTTGACATGCCCGTTGCAAGAGCCAGATCTTCAAAGATAAATGTAACTGTTTGTTGCAGGACCAACCTCTTATGCACCCGTGATTGAAGCTGCAATGGACATTGTGGAAAAAAGTGGAGGCCAATACCATGTATTGGTTATCATTGCAGATGGGCAGGTTTCATTAAAGTCTTTCTAATTCACCAACTCTGCTTGCCTTTTTCTTTCACAATATGTTTAATTTATTTTCTTAATTTTTATTCCGAAGGTTACAAGAAGTGTCAACACAAGCGATAGGGAGCTTAGCCCTCAGGAAGAAAAAACAATTAAATCTATTGTGGAAGCAAGGTTCATAATCCTCTTACATAAATGCAATCTGTCTAGCTTAAAGCTTTAATTGAATCCTGCAAACGTGCGCTAGTTGCTTGATACAGCTTCAACTAGTTGTAGGACATATGTATTTCATAAAAGACGAGGAAAAAAAAAATACTTGCATTAAACTACATGGATATTTAGAAAGTTGTGCAAGCAATCGAATGCGTAATGGACAGCAAGCCTACGTACATGTACACCACTTTTCAACCATCGATTGAGATTAATATTCTCAATCAATGGTTGAAAAATGGTTCACACCACAAAATTGTGTACATGGTAAAAAAAAAAAATCCTCAAATGCAATGTCTGTGATTGCGATTGTGTCTTCAGTTTGTATCTGTGTCCCCATTTGTTATTGTGTCTATACTTGTGTCTGTCTATGTCTCTTAATGGATGTTGAAGTCTGTCTCTCTATCTGCCACTTCATGTCTGCCTCTGTCCATGTAATTTTCTTCTTTTATCTTGTGTGTCTATCACATTGGCATAATGAATGGCAAGAGGACAAAAAAAAATGACGCGAATAACTTTGTAATTCTCGGCAAGCTGAAAATATTTGTGATTGATATGTGCAATTAGTTCATACCCTCTCTCAATAATTCTTGTTGGGGTTGGTGATGGACCTTGGGATGACATGAAGAAATTTGATGACAAAATCCCTACACGCGAATTCGACAACTTTCAGGTATTTCAATACCAGGAAAAATATTAGTATGGAACCCAATGCCATTGCCATTGCCATTACTTTGTCATAACATTTTCTTTCTTCTACTTATTAATATGTGCAGTTTGTAAACTTTACTGCAATTATGTCCCAAAATTCAACTCCTGCAGAGAAAGAAACAGCATTTGCTCTTGCTGCGTTGATGGAAATCCCCTTCCAACATAAAGCAGCTCTTGAATATGGCATTGTTGGGTAGGATCTGCTAACCTTTTCTTGTGTTCAACATGTATATTATTGCAATTGTTCTTTCTTAATTCAGTTTCTAGTTTTCTGAAAGCTAGGAACTACTCAAATCATGGACGGATTATCTGGGAAAAAAGATTTATGAATCATTTTTTTCTAGTTTCTTCAATCTCAAGCACTACAAGAAAATTCATATTTAGCGAAGATCATTCTCCTCACTAAATAGCAATTTTGCGTTGCTAAATACCATTGGCGAGGATTTTATTGCACAAGGACTTGTTTGTCGTGAAATTGCTGAATGCCCTTGATTTTGCATGCTATTGAGCAACAACTTATGTACTGTTTAGTTTAGTTTGGGTACTGTTTAGCTTGATCCACAGGTAATTTAATTGCATTCATATACAGACGTACCACTGGAAGAGCGAAAAAGATCGTACCACGCCCCCCTCCGGTTTCTTACAGTCGTCGTTCGATGATAGAGCGTGAACCAAGCAATCTCTCTTCGCCTGCTGTGGATGAGAGAACACAGGTTTGACATGATTTTGATCTTTCAATAATTTCACCATAAAAAAAAAAAAAAAAAATTGTCATATCATGGAGATGCTGGATATAGATATTTAATTTTCAAAGGCAGTTTTATATTTTTACTTTGTCTTTCGAGTGCAGTCATGCCCTATTTGCCTCACCAATGGCAAGGACCTGGCCTTCAATTGTGGACACATGGTAATGAACAGTACACTGATATGGCTTTGATGTTTCCTTTTCTCTTTCCTATTGGCCTTAGTAGTAACTAACAATGACCGATTGCAGACCTGTAGAGAGTGCGGATCAAGGGTATCAAATTGCCCTATTTGCCGCCGACCAATCACCAACCGGCTTAGGCTGTTTGCTTAAAGGACTGCGTTACCTATCTGTACATAAAAATGGAGCTTGTTTGATAAGTGCATCAAGGAAATTGTGTGGTAAACTGTAGATATTCCCAGGCTCTGTCTCCTCCTTTTGTGCTTGTTTGGAGACAATCATAATGTATTTGCTTGTATTTCACTTCCAATGTGATGCAGAAGAATTGACGCGGTTGTATTGTATCAGTAGGTTGTCATATGTAGCTGTCTTGCTTTGTATGTCATGCATTAGTACAAATCATATTTCACTTCTCTCTTTAAAATGGAGATAAATCAGCCATTTCCGAGTAAAACAAAGTATTTTCATTCCGTTAGGATAAACATGCTAAGACCTTTTCATAATTTCATTTAAACTCAGGCTAAGGGCCTCAATTATTCCAAATAGCTCATATTTTCACTTAAAAAGAGTAAATTTTATATAACTGGTCCCTCAACTATGATCCTTGTAACAATAAAATTCCTTATCTTCAATCTATACCATAAAAACATCGAACTTTAATTCGTACAACAAAACCGTCCTAATTCGCTATTGCAAGCTTACAGATCTAACGCTCTTTTTTCCAAAACTTTTACCAAAATTCTAATACCAATTGGGTGAGTCCGTTGTGTACTATATATATATTTTATTTAATCGGAATTATAGAGCTGCTAAAAAATCTTTTTAATTATTTTCGGACATAAATCTAAGATTTGTGGTACCTAAAATTAGCAGTAAATCCTAAAAATTCTTTATTTTTTAAAAATAATTCTCAAACTTACTGTGCTATAAAGCCAAATTTTATGAATAATTTAAAAAACATACACTGAATTATTAAACCTTTCAAAGCACTTGTTTAAAGAATTAATCAGGTTAACAATAATATTTAACAATCTCATTACTGGATATCCTTATGTATCCTGTGATCTAAATGGAAACAATTAGGGTCCGAGTACCCAACTCGATCCCACCCTAATAAGATAGATTTTGGGCAGTGTTTAAATGGATTTGAGATAGGTTCAGGTATTAATTTTACCATCCATGTATGAATTTATGCCTCTGGATATCATTACCAAAACTCGTTCGTAAAATTCATCACTAGTTAATTAAAAAACAACATTTATACTCCAATATTATATATAACATTTAATTTTTAATCTATTTTATTATATTATGTAAAATGTACACTTTATTCATAAAATTTACCTTATATTTATTTCAGATTTCAGATATTGACGAATAATAGTAAATAGATTAAGGACTGATATGGATTGTGTGAGATCATATTATGGTATGATGAATTTTATGGGTACCTTATTTGTTGCATAAGCCACCTGTAATGCTAGAAGTGTTCTAACTTATCTTCTTTTTCTTCTATTACCCTAATTCCTACTTTGAGATGTATTTATACCTCCCTCATAGATTAGATTAGGGTTATGTTATAATGATTGTACCTCTTAATTAAGCTTGAACCAATTGGATGCGCTTAAGTGACACTCACAGGTTTAATGGTCCAATTTTGAGCATAAGGCCTAAATAAACTAGGCCTGCACATTTGAATGGACTCCAACCCATTAAAACTTTATGTACAACCTTATAACGTATTAATGAAGCTCTATATTAATTTATAAATCACCAAAATGAATGAGAGAATAAAACCATATATTAAATTAAAAAATATTGTCTTGAATTTTCTGTCATGCAGTCCTGAAGGAATTTAAAATTGGCTAGAATTATCAATTACTCAAATATTACCAAGTTACTAGATATATGAATATGCCCTGATCTTAGAATAAACATTGAAAAAACTCATTGAATCAGTTATGCTAAGCTTGCTAGTCTACCTCGTACAGTGTGTCTTTGTGAGTAACGGGTCAGCTGACTTTTAAATCAGACATTTATAGCTTTGGGGCGGTTCTCTCGGAGCTCATTACCGGCAGGAAAGCGAATGATCAAAGGAAGGATCGTAATGGATAGAATCTTGTTGCTTGGGTAAGATAATATCTGGCCAGTCACTGTGTGATTTAAATTAGTTCAAGATGTTTGTTTTACTTGGTGAAATTAATTGTTAGATCAGCTGGTAGGTTTCTGACTTTCATAATATCTGTAACATTGCCATTTGGTGGAATAGATTTATATATATATATATATATATATTTGCTCAAAATAAAATGCAAACATGCAGTATTTGATGCTAAGATTAATAGATCATAAACATACTTCTCGCCAGTTTTGCATGTGCAGCTTTGGTAGAGCACAAACATAACATCTTCAACTGCTTGCGCGCTTCCATCAACGTGGTTATCAAACTATACAATTCAAGACAAAAAATCTTGTCCCTTGATTTCTAACCTTTTTTATTTAAATTTTCATTTATTACTTTCATTAGATTTTATTGAATCCTTAAATATTTATTTTATTGATTTGCTTGAAATTTTGTTCATGACTTTTTCTTTGGTGAAATTTGTTTATGGCTTTTCTATTTATCCAATTTATTACTATATTTTATGATGACCACTGGCCATTTTGTTATTGAATTTGTTGATAAAAATTAGGTAACAATATTTTTCCAAAATTTATACTATCCATTTCATTTATACTGTTCCATTTTTATTTTGTAGGGAGATAGATTTGAAATCATTGTCTTAAATGCTGATGGCATTCGTCGGGACTATATGGAACTCAAGAAAGATTGATTTGTCTGAAAATCTTGTTGTAAGTCTTGGAAGAAGAGTTTCATAATCCCTTGGTTAGGACTTATTAATTAGACACTGGTATTACAACTATTTCAGCATTTTCATCATGTTTATTCACACTTTTGTATTAAGTCCAGCTTCAAGATAAAACTTGTAATAACTTGTATTTGTATATTTGTATATTATTCTCCTCATCGTAAATTTTAAGCATCACTTACTTAACTTATTTTTGTTATTTATTTTTGATACTTATAGATGAGAATGTAATAGTTTGTAAAATTTGGTTATTTGTGCTTGCTTAAAAATTATTTGGGATAGTGTGGTTTTGCACTATATTATCTATATATATTCTGTGTTGAAAATAATAATTAAAAAACTGTAATAATTTTTAGCGACGGATTTCATTGTCGTGAATATTTTTTATTTGTGGATGAATTTTGTAACAGATTCATTTGCTAAAATTAGCAACAGAAATTTTATTCTATTTCTAATTTTGACTAATTCACCAAATTTATATTGGTTGGATTTAGCAATGAAAATTAAATTTCATTGCTAAATTTAGCAACAAAAATTGAATGTTGCTAAAAAATAGCAACCGTCAAATTACCAACCACTGCTTCCGTTGCTAATTTCTATTACTATTTTTATTAGCAATGGAAAATTGACATTTTTGGTTGCTAATTTTCATTGTTAAATGGCTATTTTCTTGTAGTGTTATGTCAGAAGTTTAGGGCTAGTTGGCTTTTCTTATTGTATACAACATTTGTTTCATGAAATCACTTAGAATAGTTTTGAGGTCTTTTATTGTTACCGAAGTAGAGTCCGGTAGGGCCAGGAACTCGTTGTTAAACCTTGGTAATAGATTACTATTGGGGGTTTTTGCTAGTCATTCCCACGAAGATCTCGTTAGGGATCTAACGAGAGATCTCAATAGGGATCTATGGGGCTTCCTCTCAGTCTGGGGTCTTCTTCAGCTTTTATCCCCATTGGCTTAGTCTCTGACACTAAATTTCAAGTGTTCCGCCATGGTTGTGATCAAATGCTGCTCTCAAAGAGAGCACCAAGTGATAATTATGAGATTATCAGAGCGAGCAAACACTCAAACCAATCGGGTTGAGAACACCTTAGAGACCTATAACAAGTTAGCCCAATCAGATCGAGCGTGTATACTCTGAAGCTTATGTCAGTAGAATTTAAAGAGAACTTAAAGAGAATTTAGAGAGAGAAAATTATTAGTCTTGTGTACCTAGGATCTTGGAAGTTTAAGCAATTTATAAGGAATGAAACTTATTGAGTTAGGTATACTTGAGTGGGCCTAATAAGCACTCGATGGCGATTAGACTAGTCATATTCTGTAGTACGTGTTAATCCATTCGACACATTAGAAATTTTGTCAAACCAATTAGATTGGCAGCATTTTGACAGATCCGACGTGAAAGTTCACTCATGTCGAATGAGACTTCCAACTTGCAATCTTTTAATCAAAATTGATTTTGGGCCTCGTGGGCTTTATAAAATTGAAGGCATTATCAAGAATTAAAATTAATTTTTTTATGTTATAAATTGAAAATAAGTGAGAGTATAAATTAGTCTGCATTTAATGTAATGGTCTCAATATCAGGTTAGTCATGAACCGTATTTTCTGACAATGAATAGTATTTTTTCAGCCGAAAAATACATTCGAAAGTTAAAAATATTTTATTTGACCATCAGAAAGTATTGGTTATGGTGAGTTCGGGGTTGAAATTTGAAGTGAAACCGAGATCAAATGAGCATAAAAAAGTCAAAAATACGAAAAATGTAGCGAGTCAATTTCCTTGGTAGAAAATTTGATTTGATTTTGTATAATTTTTAAAAATAGTAAATGAACTCCGAATATTGCCAAATTTTGCAGGTCTTCGTGAATTTTTATGTAAAATATTTTGGTAACGAGAATTGAATTTTTCTGTGACACCGGTAGTTATCGAATCGGATTGATAAATTTAAATCGGATCGATAATGGACTCTGATAGAATTGAAAATGTATGTCCCATCTATTTTTGATGTGATAAAATTTATGGAATCGATTTTAAAATGAATAGGAGTTTCGAAAGTGAGAGAGAAAGTTTTAGGGGCAAAAATGATAAAATTATATATATATATTTATTTATTTATTTATTTATTTAAGTAAAAAAAGGAAAAGACAAAACCAACTTTGGCCACAAATGGCCATAAAAGCTTAATAAAAGAAAGAAACAAAAGCACGTTAAAAACCAAAAAGTGATCAGATATAAAGAAAGAAAGAAAAAAAAAGAAAAGAAAAGAAAGAAAGGTGTAGTGACAACGGCGACGCAAGGCAGGGAAGAAAGAAAAAAGAAAAGAAAAAAAAGAAAAAGGGAAGCCACGTCGGCTACCACCGCACTACGATAAGTGGCACGTCGATCACTCCCTCTTCGACGTCTAGTATTCGGAAGGGGTGGCGAGTTTTTAACGTGACAACCAGTTTTTTCTCCATTCTGACGAGTTAAGGCGGTGGACAGGGACACCACCACCACCAATCAACTCCCGACGACGAGGTGAGTCTTCCAGTACCACTCCTCCTCATTCATTGGCAATAGGTAGACCGATCGTGGAGGAGGCAAAACTTTTCGGCTTCGATTTCGATCAAACCAACCAACGGTTGGGCGCATGATCACCGAAAATGAAGTCAAGACGTCCCGATCTACGAGATGGCAGTGTCGGATTGTCACCGACGAGATTTCGGCGATGCTCCAGCGAGCAAATTATTAAGCAAATTAACGCAAATTTGATCATTAAGGTATGTAACTATAAAATCCTTTAATTTTCCTTAAATTAATTAAATTTTTCCTTTAAATTTAGTAAGGAAAAATATTGAATTATTGAGTAAAATTTGAAATTAATGTTATAATTGTTCAATTAGATTTTAATTAAACTGAGTATAATGTGTAAATTGAGTTAAAGAAATTTATTAAATAATTTTTTATATGAGCCAAAATTTCCTTGAAAATGAAATAAAGTATATGTTATGTAATTGGATGAAATTGAGCTTTAATATAATAGGGACTATGAAATAATGCATCCATAAATTTTATTGAAATTTATTGGAATTAATTGAATATTTTTGAAATATTTATTGAATAATAAAATTAATGAAATTGGTGAATTTTTATTAATTATGTCTTAAAATGGTAATAGGCATAAAATTTAAATTGTCCATAAATTTTTAGATAAAATATGGAAATTATTAGAGAATTTGTAAGTTGAATATTGGTGTATGTGCTAAGTGTAAATGAAGAATTATTATGAAATAATTCATAAGGAAAGTGAAAAAAAAAATAGTAATTGTATGATAATATGCATATAAATTTCTAAGAATTTATATGAATTATTAGAACATTTTGAAATATAATATGGAATATGTTTAATTAAAAATATTGAATTATTGAGAAATAATTCAATAAACACATAAAAGATGGCCAATTTATATGAATTAAATTACTCTCGTATAAAAGAAAAGAAAAAGCCAATTACTGCAATTCAAAAAAATGAAATAATGAATTATAATAGTACAATTCATAAGTGCTCAAAAAGTTATAAAATAAACGGTTGGCTAATTTATCAAAATAAATTAATCCATAAAAGTATTAAAGGGGTGACTTATTATAAAATCATTAAAAAGTCAATTATTGAATTATTAAGAAATAATTCATAAAGTGTAAAGTGTTAGAAACAAAGAAGAAATGGTGAATTATAACGATATAATTCACAAAATATATAAAAGATTGAAAAGTACTAAGTATCAGAGTAAATTATTGAAAAATAATTCACAAAAGTGATTAAAAAGGCAAAGTGATGAGAAAGATAAGTAAAAGAAAATAGAAAGCTACTGAATAGTCAAAAGCACTAAATAAAGTACGATTGACAAAAAAATATATTGTATTAAGAAAATAGGAAAAGAAATTAAAGATTTTTGAATGCGTAAAAATCATTTCGAATATAATTAATTGTTTTGCCCTCAGCAATAGTCAGGTAATGATATTTTTATTTAGGATATAATTGGCTAGCCATAGGAATACCCTATACCGCGGTGCAAGTCATGGCGACCTGCTTTGCCATGGATATGATCTCTGATCTCCATAGCTTCAGTATTAAAGTAAAAGTGTTAGTGATGTGCTTTTTGAAAATGATCCCTTAGGGGTCATTTCTCTATCAGTGAGACCTTTGAATCCATGTCCCGCATATCCTTTTTTAGAGTCTTCTCATGTTGCATTAGGGGCATAGTGAAAAGAATAAATCAAAAGTGTAAAAAAAATTGAATGTAAATGTTAAAAATGAAAAAGAACTTGATTGAAAAAAAATGAAAACTTTGGGATAAAACCGAAATTGTTCCCAAAGGTTGTAATTAATAAGCAAGAATGAAAAGAAAATGTTTATAAAAATAAAATGTTTATGAAAAGACCCATCAGAATGAATTGGTAATTTGTGTACCAATTATTATTAAAAAAAATAAAAAAGTTTGAAAAATAGTGCTAATTATGTATTTAAAGTCAAAAATGACAATATTGTATTTAAGTGTAAAAATATGACTAAATAATAAAATTCTGGAAGAGAAGGTTAAATGAAAAGTAAAATGATCAAAAGACAAACGATTGTTCAGTTAAAATGAAAAAGGTTCATTTGTAAAAAGAAAAGAAAATAAAGATTTGTATGCAGAGTGTTCCAAAATAATTACATCACTTTGCAATAAAGATTATAAGTCTTGGAATTTCTCGCGTGAATTATTGAAAAGATTAAAGTGAATTAAAAGGATAAATAGTGAAAATTATATTTGAATTACCTAATGGAACTAGGAACAGAAAAATTTTCATTAAAGACATGAGTATCCATGTAATTCGTTAAATGAAACGACAACTGTATCAAGTGATTCAAAAGTATAGGACAAAAGATCAGTAAAGGTCAAAAGTAAGAAACATAAAAGTAAAAGTCAATTTGTAATAAAATCACAACGAAAGTAGTGTAAAGTAAATTGAAAAGTTTAAGATCAAAGTAAAACGATTACAAAAAAATGTTGGTAAATAATGAAAATAGTGTGAAAGAAATAAAAAGTAAATTTCTGATAAATAAGAATAAAAATTTGCATAATTTATGTAATTATGTTTAAATTGGAAAGTTGTAGGGTTATTAGTTACTACTGAGCATTTCTAGTGCTCAGCACGTAGTGTTTACTGCGTGTAGGTTTCAAAGTATTGAAAGAACTTGATACACGAGGAAGCAAAATTCGAAGATGAAGAAAGTTAGTTGTATTTTTATTTTTAGTATTTATGGCATGTATATACCTAGACAGTGAGAGTATAAAACTGAACTGTATTAAAGGTAATGTTTGTTAAATGATAAATATTATTACGTCTAGAGAATGTCAGTTAATGAGTTGTAAATGACTATCATTGATATGTGATTGGTTTTCTATAATATATATTGCTATCGTATATGATTTGTTGTGCCTCTGAGAGGCTGTGTGAATTGTTTGAATTTTTCAGGAGGCTAGTAAGTTCTAGCCATTGTGCTGCCAAAATTTCGTACATTGAATAAAATATTAAATTGTATCAAAGTTCTTTGGCAGTGATTGAAGTTTAAAAAAAAAATTTACCGTTTACCCCTAAATTTCACATCGAAAAATATTGTTCTGATAAAGGTGTTACATTTAGTGGTATCAGAGCAAAGGTTTAAGTGATTCTAAGATCAGAGTGGGATAAGATTAAATGATAGATTTGTCTATATATACATGTCAAATATAAGAGATAAGTGTTAGGAATCAAATGTGTACTTGCTCGCCTCTTTGTTTAAAAAGTGAAAAGTCAACATTTGCTTGAGATTGTCAGATATAAAGTGATTGATTCTGTACAGTAAAGATGATAGAGAGTGAGAATGAAAGTATTACTGCTTGAGGCTTCTTGGCAGTCAAAGCAAGAAAATGAAGTATTGACTGAATATGAATGTAAATGTGAGTGTCTAAGTGTCTATGTGGATGAGAAATAGTCCAAAGAAGGACAAAGTAAGGAGTGTGTTAGAAAGTTAAAAAGAAATTGTATATTGAATTCAGATAAATGGTACAGGACACAGAGATACCTTGACTGGATTGTCATTATTTAAAAATATCATTGAGCAAATTGATAAAAAGTTGAGGTTGTTTAAGATGCTCTATATACCTGTCAGTGATTTCTTTACAGATGTGGGGATTTGATTGCACATTATATAGTATTGGGATGGGCTATAACATTTGTATCATATGAGAATACGTTATAGTATTCTACTGCATACATGAAATCATATATTCGTTGCATAGCATTTCACATTGTTTGACAGCATCTGATCTGCATTATACTGTGTGCATAGGCCCCACTTGACAGTATGAAATTGACAAGGGATATGATGAGCATAGGGACGACCTAAGAATGAAACAAGAAATAGTATACTCAAGATTATTTTCTATATCTGATGTAGCCCTTATAAGTTATTGGTCATGTCAGTTAGAATTGCTAATGCACTGACCACCTTTGTGAATTGATAGGAAAGAGTTTTCTACCTTGACTTAGATTCATTTTAGTGGATTTGAGTAATTACATCTGGTATGTTCTGAGACATAGATGAATATGATAAGTATTTGAGATTTGTTCTGCGAGTATTGAAAGAAAATCAACTATCTGCCCAGGTTGGTAAATGTAACCTTTGGTTAAATACGGAGTTCCTGGATTTAGCCGGGTACTACATAAAGGTTAATGAAGTGGTTAAAAACATCAGCATATGAATTCGTATTTGATAAAGTGAATGCACTTAAATGAATATGTATGACTCAATAGTGAGTAAGAATGATTAATGATAATGTTTTCGGTTCTTCGAGCCATGCATGTCAATTTAAGTTTGGCTCTAGATAGGGTATTCTTAGTTGAATTATAAGTGAAACCGATATTATGCATCGGATGAGAATAATGGTTCAAAAAGAGAATATTTGATCAATAGTCATTATGAATAAATTAAAAGATTCTTACTAAAGCCCACTGAGATATTAATATTTTGCATGCTGAAAATCAACAGATGTACCAGGATTAGAAGCTTAATATTAAAAGTCAGGCTGAAAAGTGCAATGTGACAGATATCGTAAGTATTATGTTTGATGTGTCAGCAAATGAAAGTGAAACATTAGATTCCTTCAGAAATTTCTTTGACTTATAATGATATCCGACTGAAAATGAGATAATGTTGTCAGAGATTCTATTATCGGATTGTCCGTGCTTTAAAGAGAAAAGATGATATATAAGATATTAGTGATAATCTCAACATTAGCATAATGATCCACCCTTATATTGTTGGTCAGTCGAAGTGGATAATTTAGATAATAAAAGAATGATTGTGAAAAGCACTTACTCTTAGTAAAGTCTGTATGAGACAAGAATATCAAGTTCAATAAGAATCTGACTCTTATTATGGCATTGTCAGAAAGAAAATGTCGAGTCTTTTATGTTGGACTTAATTAAGTGTAAGGAAGTCAGCATGAGTTAATTTGATTTGAAATGTGAAAGAAATCTGCACACAGGGTTATATGACCTGTGAAAAGAGAGTGATAAAGATTTTTGATATTGAGACTGGTTAGTTTAAAAATAAGTGGGTTTCATTAGCAAAGATGCTTCGGAACTATTGAATGAGAAAGAAATTTCAATAAGACAACTATATAGTATCCTCTACTCTTCGATATAAGTAAATTTCGAGGACGAAATTTTTTTTAGTAGGAGAGAAATGTAATGGCCTCAATACCGGGTTAGTTGTAAATTGTATTTTTCGATAGTGAATAGTATTTTTCGGGCCGAAAACAGTATGAGTTAATTTGATTTGAAATATGAAAGAAATTTGCACACAGGGTTATATAACCTGTAAAAAGAAAGTGATAAAGATTTTTGATATTGAGATTGGTCAGTTTAAAAATAAGTGAGTTTCATTAGTAAAGATGCTTCGGAACTATTAAATTAGAAAGAAATTTCAATAAGACAACTATATAGTATCCTCTACTCTTCGATATAAGTAAATTTTGAGGACGAAATTTTTTTTTTAGTAGGGGAGAAATATAATGGCCTCAACACCGGGTTAGTCGTGAACCGTATTTTTCGATAGTGAATAGTATTTTTCGGACCGAAAAGTACATTCGAAAGTTAAAAATATTTTATTTGACCATCGAAAAGTATTGGTCATGGTGAGTCTGGAATTGAAATTTGAAATGAAACCGAGATCAAATGAGCATCGAAAAGTCAAAAATAAGAAAAATGTAGCGAGTCAATTTCCTTGATAGGAAATGTGGTTTGATTTTGTGTAATTTTCAAAAATAGTAAATAAATTCCGAATATTGCCAATTTTTGTAGGTCTTCATGAATTTTTATGTAGAATATTTTGGTAACGAGAATTGAATTTTTCTGTGACACCGTTAGTTATCGAATTGGACTGATAAATTTAAATCGAACCGATAATGGACTCCGATTGAATCGAAAATGTATGTCCCATCTATTTTTTATGTGATAAAATTTATTGAATCGATTTTAAAATGAATAGGAGCTTCGAAAGTGATAGAGAAAGTTTTGGGGGCAAAAATGATAAAATTATATATATATATAAGAAAAAAAAAAGAAAAGACAAAACCGACTTTGGCCACAAATGGCCATAAAAGCTTAATAAAAGAAAGAAACAAAAGCAAGTTAAAAACCAAAAAGTGATTAGATGTAAAGAAAGAAAGAAAGAAAAAAAAAGAAAAGAAAGAAAGGTGCAATGACAACGGCGACGCAAGGCAGGGAAGAAAGAAAAAAGAAAAGAAAAAAAAAAGAGAAAGGGAAGCCACGCCAGCCACCATTGCACGACGACGAGTGGCGCGGCGGTCACTGCCTCTTCGGCGTTTGGTATCCGGAAGGAGTGGTGAGTTTTTAATGTGGCAACCGGTTTTTTCTTCATTTCGACGAGTCGAGGTGGCAGACAGGGACACCACCACCACCGATCAACTGCCAACAACGAGGTGAGTCTTCCGGTACCCACCACTCCTCCTCATTCGTCGGCGATGGGTAGATCGATCGTGGAGGAGGCGAAACTTTTTGGCTTCGATTTCGACCAAACCAACCAACGGTTAGGCGCATCATCACCGAAAATGAAGTCAAAAGGTCCCGATCTATGAGATGGCAGTGTTGGATTGTCATCGACGAGATTCCGGTGACGCTCCGACAAGCAAATTATTAAGCAAATTAATGCAAATTTGATCATTAAGGTATGTGACTATAAAATTTTTTAATTTCCCTTAAATTAATTGAATTTTTCCTTTAAATTTATTAAAGAAAAACATTAAATTATTGAGTAAAATTTGAAATTAATGTTATAATTGTTCAATTAGATTTTAATTAAACTGAGTATAATGTGTAAATTGAGTTAAAGAAATTTATTAAATAATTTTTCTATATGAGCCAAAATTTCCTTGAAAATGAAATAAAGTATATGTTATGCAATTGGATGAAATTGAGCTTTAATTTGATATGGACTATGAAATAATGCATCCATAAATTTTATTGAAATTTATTGAAATTAATTGAATATTTTTGAAATATTTATTGGATAATAAAATTAATGAAATTAGTGAATTTTTATTAATTATGTCTTAAAATGGTAATAGGCATAAAATTTAAATTGTCCATAAATTTTTAGATAAAATATGAAAATTATTAGAGAATTTGTAAGTTGAATATTGGTGTATGTGCTAAGTGTAAATGAAGAATTATTGTGAAATAATTCATAAGGAAAGTGAAAAAAAAATAATAGTAATTGTACGATAATATGCATATAAATTTCTAAGAATTTATATGAATTATTAGAATATTTTGGAATATAATATGGAATATGTTTAATTAAAAATATTAAATTATTGAAAAATAATTCAATAAACACATAAAAAATGACCAATTTATATGAATTAAATTACTCTCGTATAAAAGAAAAGAAAAAGCTAATTACTGGAATTCCGAAAAATAAAATAATGAATTATAATAGTACAATTCATAAGTGCTAAAAAAGTTATAAAATAAACGGTTGGCTAATTTATCAAAATAAATTAGTTCATAAAAAGTATTAAAGGGGTGAATTATTATAAAATCATTAAAAAGTCAATTATTGAATTATTAAGAAATAGTTCATAAAGTGTAAAGTGCTAAAGACAAAGAAGAAATGGTGAATTATAACGATATAATTCACAAAATGTATAAAAGATTGGAAAGTACTAAGTATCAGAGTGAATTATTGAAGAATAATTCACAAAAGTGATTAAAAAGACAAAGTGATTAAAAAGATAAGTAAAAGAAAATAAAAAGCTACTGAATAGTCAAAAGCACTAAATAGAGTACGATTCACAAAAAAATATATATTGTATTAAGAAAATACGAAAAGAAATTAAAAATTTTTGAATGTTTAAAAATCATTTCGAATATAATTAATTGTTTTGCCCTTAGCAATAGTCAGGTAATGATATTTTTGTTTAGGATATAATTGGCTAGCTACAGGAACACCCTATACCGCGGTGCAAGTCATGGCGACTTGCTTTGCTATGGGTATAATCTCTGATCTTCATAGCTTCAATGTTAAAGTGAAAGTGTTAGTGATGTGCTTTTTGAGAAATGATCCCTTGGGGGTCATTTCTCTTTCAGTGGGACCTTTGGGTCCATGTCCCGCATATCCTTTTTAAGAGTCCTGTCATATTGCATTAGGGATATATTGAAAATAATAAATTAGAAGTGTAAAAGAAATTGAATATAAATGTTAAAAATGAAAAAGAACTTGATTGAAAAAAATGAAAACTTTGGGATAAAACCAAAATTATTCCTAAAGGTTGTAATTAATAAGCAAGAATGAAAAGAAAATATTTATAAAAATAAAATGTTTATGAAAAGACCCATCAGAATGAATTGTAATTTGTGTATCAATTATTATTTAAAAAATAAAATAAAATAAAAAGTTTGAAAAATAGTGCTAATTATGTATTTAAAGTCAAAAATGACAATGTTGTATTTAAGTGTAAAAATATGACTAAATAATAAAATTCTGGAAGAAAAAGTTAAATGAAAAGTAAAATGATCAAAAGATAAACGATTGTTCAGTTAAAATAAAAAAAGGTTCATTTGTAAAAAGAAAAGAAAATAAAGATTTGTATGCAGAGTGTTCCAAAATAGTTAAATCACTTTGCAATAAAGATTATAAGTCTTGAAATTTCTCGCTTGAATTATTGAAAAGATTAAAGTGAATTAAAAGGATAAATAGTGAAAATTATATTTGAATTACCTAATGGAACTAGGAATAGAAAAATTGTCATTAAAGAGTATCCATGTAACTTGTTAAATAAAATGAAAACTATATCAAGTGATTCAAAAGTATAGGACAAAAGATAAGTAAAGGTAGAAGTAAAAAACGTAAAAGTAAAAGTCAATTTGTAATCAAATCACAACGAAAGTAGTGTAAAGTAAATTGAAAAGTTTAAAATCAAAGTAAAACGATTATAAAAAATGTTGGTAAATAATGAAAATAGTGTGAAAGAAATTAAAAGTAAATTTCTGATAAATAAGAACAAAAATTTGCATAATTTATGTAATTATATTTAAATTGGAAAGTTCTAAGATTAGTAGTCATTAATATGTGATTGGTTGTCTATAATGTATATTGCTATCGTATATGATTTGTTATGCCTCTGAGAGGCTGTGTGGATTATTTGAATTTTTCAGGAGGCTAATAAGTTCTAGCCGTCATGCTGCCGAAATTTCGTACATTGAATAAAATATTAAATTGTATCAAAATTGTTTGACAGTAATTGAAGTTTGAAAAAAAATTTACCGTTTATCCCTAAATTTCGCATCGAAAAATACTGTTCTGATAAAGGTGTTACACTTAAAGTATTCCAAACTTTGTTCATAGTCTAAATTTACCTCAAATTATCCTCAACTATGTAAAGTGACATACTTGTACTTTAAATTTACCCCCAACCATCTGAAGTGTATAATTATCCCATATTTTGTTTCCAAAAAGTTTCTTACTACCTAAAAACATATTTTCAAAAAGTTTCTTACTACCTAAAAACGTATATACTTGTATCCCTTTTTCAATCTAAATATATATTTTAAGCAGTTAAAGAGTATATTACAACTAAAAAATAGTTCATGGCTAAAATTGAGTAGAAAAAACTTAAAAGCACATTTGATCCAAAAAATAAGGGTTAATATATAAATTTCCTCCTAAACTATCACTATTTATCAATTTATCAAAATTTTTCTCTGAACTAATTGCATATTAGATTACCCTTTGAACTTGTTGAAAATATCATATTACCCTCTGTAAAGACACTTGTCAGTTCACAATTGCCATGTGATAACAGTAACATGAGGGTTAATTTAACATTTTTAATAGTATAAGATGTATTATTTACATTTTAAAAAAATTTGAGTGGCTAATATGATATTTTCAACAAGTTTAAGGGAAAATCTAATATGTAATTAATTAAGGAGGGAAATCTAATAAATGAAGGAATTTATATATTATTTTAAAAAAGAAAATTAAAGCTATTGTTGTGAAACTAATTTAAACAAAAGTAGATATAATATGAATAGAGAATTTTCTTTCATTAATCATCATAACTGAATAACCAAAGTGGGATATTTATATATACAAAATACAAGAGATAGACTTCTGCTAAAATTAGGAGAATAATCGAGTTTGATAGTCATCCAAATACTTGATAATTATCATAATAATTTCCCTTGGATGACTATATATTTTGAATATGTCTCATTAAAACTTTGCTAAGAAAAATTCCGTGGGATAAAAACTTAGCAAAAGAAAAAGAGTATAGTATTTATAGGCAATATACTTCCCCTAAAAAATACAATAATTGCAGCATTTCCTTAAGTTGAAGCATCTCAATACTACTTACATGCTTTTTAAAAATCAAAATTGGTAGAGTTTTGATAAGGAGATCAGCTGGTTTGCTGTTTAGAAAAATTTTATGATTTTTTCATACTTTAATATTGTTCGTCGTTGTTCTTTAACAATAATCTACATATTCTTTTATTGTATTGTGTTATGACTTTCAACCACATGAGCTTTCAAATAACTTCATGAATAGCTAGCATTGAGTAATTCGATTTACTACTCTTATAGCTAAAATATTGACATCTTCTGGTGTCTGGACTTTTAGTTCAAATAATTTGTATGAGTCTAGTTTAATTAGCATGGATTGCGTATTTTCCTTTTTGCCGATCATCCTGATATCGACTTTTGATAATTAGATACTCATACTCATTATATTATCAACAAAAATTATCATCCATTTATATAGTTTACCACTAATAGAACTACGTAGAGTGTTATTTTTCTAGAAATATTAAGTTGTTGATTGGTATTGCTTTTTATCTCTTATAGAGTATTACTTTGAAAATTTTTCATTTCATTTTCTTTTAAAAATTAATGTCTTCCCCATTAAAAAATGTGTCACGCTTCTGACGAACTATAAAATCATTGATAATATTACAAAATATCCTATATAGACAATAATTATTTGCCTTTTCCATTGGATAAGTCATGTTATTAATCTCAAGGGGTTATGGACGTTCATAGTCATGGGATTTATAGTACATACTTCTCTTTGAATATCCATTAAGACATATTGTGCCTCATTAAAATAGTACTAGAAAAAATCCTACAGGATAAAAATCCAGTAAAGGGAAAAAGAGTATACAATATCTTTAATATACATCATAAGTCACCTCATTAAAAATCTTAACAGGAAAATCCAGTAGAAAAAAAAGCTTAGTTAAGGAAAAAAAAGAGTATAACGTGTATTTTTCTTCTCCTTATAATAATATCTGCACACAATTTTAAATTTGTACATGTAGAGTTTCGAATATTATAAAGTTCTTTTTAAAAAAAATAAATTACATATCTTCTGGATATACTTACCATATATCTTTTGGATATATTATGCATGAACTAAAAAATAACAAACAAAACAGATTTTAGAAAATTAAATGTTGTACATTTACAAACATATACAAATTCATCTACATATCTTTCATTTCTTTAAGATGAAAAATTTTATAAAATATAATAATATAGTTATATGTACAACGAAGTACATGACTAATGTATTTTTATATCATATTATAAATAAGTTAGCCATTCTCAAATGATTTTCTTAACCATTTCTATTTTTTTCTCTTAATTATCAACCACTTCTGGTTGTGAAAATTAATCATGCAATACTAATAATTATCATTTCTTGAACATACCATTCATTCATTTCAAGGAATTAACCAAATAAAATAATTTCATGGCATGTATACAATATAATCGTATAATAGTTATAATAAATGAATGCATTTAATGTCTTAATTCAAATATTTCTTAAGGATATTACTTAAAGATAATAAAATTATCTAAATAAAATATATATGATTATATATAGAACTACAATATTTAAAACAATATGTAATTTTAAATAACAATTTGACAATTATCATGTAATGCATGATTACGTAATGTATCAATAATAATAATATATGATCATTAAATATATTATGTCTAGTAACTTTATAACCATAGGAGTACTCAATGGAAGATAATTTATAAGCATATAATCACATCACAAAAAAATTTTCTTTCAATCAAATAGTATTTGATATTTAAACCGAGATAAAATTTAGTTTACAAAATTTTTTAAAACATTTTGAATTTTTCAAGAGTTTCGGTAATTAAAATCATAAATAAACCATGAAAATAGGTAAACTAATCATATACATAAAATTCAATGCATATATTTGTATTAAATAAATTTTTAAAAAATATTATATGCTTCAGACATGATAAATATTTCAGTAACTAAATGTAATTTTATTATCAAATATGCAAATAGTATCAATTAGTTCTATACTAATATATCACCAAATTAACAAACAATAAAAGCTTATTTCATTCATTATAAAAATATATTTATTTTTACAATCGATGCCAATCCATTGCAATAAATGTTATAAAAATAAATTATATTTTACGATTTTATTGTTTATTGCATGAATATCAATTGTACTCTTTTGGCATCTTATATTTCAATATTTTGAACTGCAAGTCCAAAAATTCATATTGAATGCAATTAATATCTATATTTTTCAACAAATTTAATTATAAGATCCTCACTATGTTGAAAATATCAACATCAATATTTTTATACAGAAATGTTTTCGACAATTCTATCTTTTTCAGTTCCTTTTAATGATTTATGATATATTGAGATCTCTTGTTTAATTTTAGGTATCTAAACCACTGCTGGATTTAAAAATTAATTATGTCATAGATCTTTTCAAGAGTACCTGCCTCCATAATATGACCATATGGATTTATTTGCTCCTTGCCATTTATAGATTTTTTTATTTAGAGTCAAATAATTTATCCTACAAGGTAAATTGTCCTATTGGGATATTATTTTGAATTGGAGTATTTGTAGCTAATACAAATGAGATTTAATAAATCTCTACACACTAACAAATATATTAGCATCATAATTAACTAATCTTTTGAACTTCAGATTCACGATATGATGATCTAAATTATACACAATGTATTCATTATTTTATTTGCATTATGAAAGTTATTAATAAAAAATGAATTTTTCAACTAAAAATTGCAATAAAGTAATTTTATGATTTTTATTGGCATAATGTATGTAAGTATTGTTTACATCAATATTATGTATCCATATGTAAAAATTATATCGTTGTTCTCATAAAAATATCCAGTAATTAACCGGAGGCATTTAGTAAAAATTTTTGTTAAATCTTAGAGTATGAACATGTACAAGAGGCTTATAACAATATTTTACCCACGACATATGATTATTAGCATTATCAAGAAAAATATATTGATTGCATAATTTGGAAATTGTGCATTTAATTTGAATAATCTCACAAACTACATGTTATGAGTCAATAATAAACACATATGTGACTATTTTATTGATACGTCTTTCAAAAATTATAAATCATTTGAATGATTCATATGTTGGATAATGAACCCACCTATATTATCTTTATTTATTTCAGAATGAAGAAAATTCAGCCCCTTTATTAGCTAGTGATACTTTAGTAATATTTCTTGAGAACAAATAGATTATGAGAATTATTTAAGTTGAATTAAATAAATTTATGGTTTTCTAATAAATATATGAATTCTGACTAATTTATGTACTATAATCGATCCGGAATGGTCAAACAGATAATGCCAAGTAATCAATTGTTAATTAGTAAACTTCAAGTTTACTATTTTTATTATATCAATATTTATATTAATCGATAAACATCATGTTTTTTTTTTGTATTAATATCAAACAATTAGTAAACTTCTGATTTACTAATATTTATGATAGTTAACAAACTAAATGTTTATTAGTGTTTGTATCAATTTTCAAGTTTATTATAATCAATAAACTTCAGGTTTATTGATATTAGTATCAATTAATCAATAAATTGCATTTTTATTGATATTTATATAATTGGTAAACAATATGTTATTAATATTTGTACAACAGTTAGAAAATTTTAGGTTACTAATATTTTTATTTATTGGTAAAATTCGAGTTTACTAATATTTGTATCAAATAAAATCAAATTATCTTTAAAAATACACTAATTATCTTATACAATAACTTTTATATATGCATCTTCTGTATGTCTCTTTTAATCTAAAAATAATATTTATTTTAATGAATATCTTCATAAATAATGAGTTTATTTGATATATTATTGACAAACATCCATATATAATAAATTGTATTTGGATAATGAGTTTGTAGCTTTTTCGAAACTTTTGAGTAATTTTACGTTGCCCATTAAAATAATAAATTAATACAATAGTATATATAGTAAATTAAAAACCAAAATATGACTTAAAATATGTACTTTCCTTGCATATATATATATATATATATATATATATATATATATATATATATATATATATATATAATAAAAGAATGATTAATTTGTAATTGCACAAAAGAAATGAAACAAAATTATATCACTTGATCATGACAACAATAAAAAAAAAGCCTAACACGGTTGGTTATACTGTTGTGCAATTTATAATTAATTTCATTAACTCATGAGAATTACAATAATTCAAAATTTACGAATTAAATTTAATTAATGTTTAATCTTGTAAATTAAAATTCTTGATTCTTTCAAGTGCAGTTGCCGTAAACCACCAATTTCCAATAATCAATAGAGATTATCGTGCTGATAACGTGTTGTAAAATTAATTTAAGCAAATATGAATATAATATGAATGAATTTTTTTTTTTATTAATCATCACGGCTGAATAATCAAAGTAGGATATTTGAAGATACAAAATACAAGAGGTAAACTTCTATTAAAATTGAAATAAGAATAACGTTTGATAGTCATCAAAATACTTGATAATTATCACAATAGCTACATTCAAACTAATATATATTTATTACTTGCAACTTAACCCTATAAAATCTACGTCATAATTTGATAACTATATATATCCGAATTGCATTGAGAAGATCGGGGTACAAAGAAGACAGCTAACACAAAAATTCATCCAAACTACCACAAAACAGGAGCTGAATTCTCATAGAAGACATTTCATAGCAAAACACGCGCAACTGCATCTTCCTTCATTACCCAACCTTATGCCTACAGCCTATGCTACTAACCTAATACATACTTGTTCATATCAATTCATACCACAGATTGATATCAGCTGTATCTAAACAACTTGAAGAAAGCAAAGACCTTGACCTCAAAATTTAGAGTCTAAAATATAAAACAATAGAATAGAATACAGACTTTATGCTACGCAACGTTCAATAATCAAGTAATGATTTCTGATTAATAACTTGTCAAATAATCTGCTGCTAACCATATAATTACTCTTCCAAAACATAAACAAGACTCTGAATAAGCCGCCGCTAGTTACCATGGGTCATCCATCAGCTACCATCAAATTATGGAAAGAAATTAAGATTTAAAAAAGATGAACAAATAAAAAAACCCAAAATTAGAGTGAAATATAATATATAGACCAAAGAGGGCATCAGCAAGGAACAACAAATACCCACTTTTATATCCCCATAAAGACCAGTACACTACATGTCACCAAACGTCAAGAAAGAATAGATCTAGTTCTTGTTCTGCCACCATATACTGATCCTTGAAAATAGAAAGTGAGACACACCAGCATGGCCATCTGCTAACCTACTTTTTGCCTTCAATCTTCTGTTCCTTGCCAGCTTCCATGTTGCTCAGCTTTGGAATCGGTTGAATTCTCACATAAGGATTCCTTGTTAATGTCTCACCTCTCAGAGCAGCAACATAACGATCATTTGTATCTTCCTTTCGCTTCAGCTCCCCTAGGTATTCTGCTAGTCTCTCTTGGTTAACTTTCCCCATCATCTGATTTAGAGATCCAGGCAACAAAAATTTGTCAACTTGCAATTTTATCATCAGGAGAAAATACATGGAAAAAGATAATATCATGTACAAACTTAAGCCAAAATAAGACGGAATAACATTGACAATATATATATATATATATATAAGTTCAAAATGGTTTTGCTGAGCCGCAATAAACGAAGCAAGTGGAAGCATGTTACTTGAGTAAGTTTACTGGTCAAAGGAGTAAACCTCCAATGTCTGTCCATGCTGATAGCACATATAACTAGTTTATAACCACCTCGGTTTGGACGTACACAATTTGAAATGCAAATGTGACCTAGTTTGCAACTTCAACAAACGCGGGCTCAAAATTTGTTTACCATTAGAATATATTTAGAAGAAAGTCATGAATGGAGCAAAGGGGCAACAATCTTCCAGAAGACATGCTGAAATTAGTTCTAGTGGGCAAGCACTTGTTTGACACATTTTGAAGAAAAGAAATCTTGGGAGCTTAACTTAGTCATTATTTTTCTGCAGGAAATCCAGTTACTTTAGGAGGGTATTTTTAGAAATTCCAGATTTAATGGAAATATTTTTGTTAATCTTTTAGAGTTTTCAATTTTATTTTGTCTCGTATTCCAAATCTTTATTTAATTAGGACAAGCAAAAAGACTATCATTAGAAGATTAAAAATTGGTTCTTCCGAGTCTAAATGACTATTTAGTCCTAAAAATGCCTAGGTTAGTGATTAGTCGATCTAGATTTCAGTAAATAAATTTCTCCTCCAAAATTTGTTCTTGAATGTGAGTGCTACAGTTCCCTTCGCAAGAGTAACTCCTTCGGAACCTTAGATGTGACAACTAAGGAGTTCTAGGTGTGATCCTCATAACTTAATTTATTATCATTTGCTTCTATTACAAACCAGCCATTTCATAGCCACAATTATCAAACTCCTGGCCATCCTAATTGCCACAGAACCCTAAAATATAAACTTATAAGTTGTAATATGTCAAGCTAAATTTGAAACTTTTGTAAGAGTTAAGGAAAGAAGCTCAAGACCCATTGTGTTGATTACTATTTAACCCAAGAGTAGCAATGACAATAAGTTAATTAAAAAGAAAAAACAGTAAAGTTACTCGCCTCCCACCTTTTGGACTAGATGAAGATGGAATGCAAAAGTGGCTGAATGGATTAAAATGGTTGGAGCTTAGAAGTGGCTGAGTGGAATAAAATGGTTAAAACTTACTCCAACTTCATTGACACACAACTATAGCCCCTTCAAATTGCCTTTCTAAGAATGGGAAACAGATATTTTTGCTTGACTTTCTTGTTTAGCTTATCAATTCTGTCGTTTATATATTTAGAATCAGATATTTTAACTAATTATAACAGCAAATGGACAACTGTATCCTGAGTCCAACAGTGAACAAACAACAAACAGAACGAAATTTAACTAAATTTTAGCACAAAGTTCAATGCTCAATAAACAGTACCAGATTTTCCTTCCAGGAAGAATTGAAACTGAATAACAAGCAATCAAGTCAGACTTTTATCTTTTTAATTGACAGCACAGCAGCCAGGACCATAACCTAGAACGCAAAATCTACCTCATAAAATTATGATCAATAGATTAGAAACTCCGTATCAGTTGCTTATAAACCCCAAATAAAGGGAAAAAAGATCTGAAAGGAAAAACCCATTAAAAAGATCACGAGTATTTGATCTAAAACAACCATTGATTGAAGGGACATAGGGTATGTGGTTTATCTGTCGAAAGAGGAGCATAATAATAATAAAAATAATTAAGAGAGTGGTTACAAGGGATTCGGGCCGGGCGTTCTGGCGGAGACTGGCCTCGAGCTCCGGGTTGTGCGAGCTAGTGAACTGCATGACGCAATATCCGATGACACCAGGAACGACGCCGCATATGGTGGCGAAGGTAAAGAAGAAAGGCTTTGAATCTCTAGTCTTCCTTACTATCCACCTCCATGTTTCGCTTTTCTCCCAAAGGAACGACATTTCGTTTTTTGATACAACTTTCTCCCTCTCTCTCACCCAAATCTCATCTCCAACCCTGCTCTGCTTCTTCTGTGCAATTTTATTTGTTCAACAGTACTATACCCGCCAAATGGGGGCACTTCTTTTTTTAGAAATGAGGTGTTAAAAAAAAGTTATTTGAACAAATGCCGTCTATGCGAATAAATTAGGAAAATAGGGTGAATCGATTTAATCCCGCAATGTAAGACTGTGAGAATAGAAATGGCACGGCGAACGATGGACATGGCAAAGGTTGGTTAAGCTAGCAGTGGCATGTGGATCGAGCCGATCAAATGACCACCTATTTTCGCAACGATCCACTACAAAAATATGCAATCTCCTGCACCCAACATGCACGTTGAACAGTGAAATTTGCATGAAGATCGGATATTTATTTGGTCCATTTGCTGCCTTCTTTTTCTCATTTATTTTGAAAATTCTATGCTCCGAAGTCGTTTTCTTCTTCTTCTTTTGCTTCTTCTCTTTTGCACTTTGCATAGTGCTCCACTCTTAGCATGGTGAATTATTTAGTAAGTATATATATATATATATATATATATATATATATATATATATATATATATATATATATATACATATTTAGAAAGTGTTAATGAAAAATTTATTGTAAAATTATTAAAAATAGTATGTTGATATATTGATTTATTATGTTGATTTTGAAATGTAGATTTAATTTGTTATAAGTTTCATTGACTTGCTACTGATTATAGGAATATTTAAAATAATTTAATGTATATTGAATATTTATTATAAATATAAAATAATGATAATGGAAAATAATAAAAAATATTAATATTCACAATTAAAATTAGTAACATTTAAAATAATCATAAAGTAAGAATTGTTAATTCAAAAATTTTATGTACTTATATTTATATTTTGTTTGTTAAGAAAAAAAAATAAGAATAGCATGTAGTAAGAATTCTCTATAAAGTAGTTATATATAATTAATTGTTATTATAAAATTAAAGTTAATTAAATATTTTAATAATATATGTAGTGAATATTTTAATAATATATTAGCATTTTTAATGTACAATGAAATTTAATAGTAATTTTATATAGTTAAAATTATGTTAATGTATTTTTAATTTTTAATTTTATGTTAGTTATATTTTACTTTGATGCCGTTAAAAAATTTGTTAATGTAATATAATTATTTTAATATTTAATAAAGTTATATTGAATGTCAATTTGTTGACATTTTGTTATAAATTTTTTATTATATGTGATATTTATTTAGTTACATATTTATTAATTTTGTTTTTTTTTGTTGTTATATTTAAATGCAGGATAAATACAAATATGGAGCAGTTGCAAAATCAACATTTTATAAATCCAGGATCCCGCATAGATGATCTATTAAAATTAAAAGAAAAATATCGCGCTAATACTGTTTGGAATAACGATGTAATATTCTTGTTCTACTAATTATTTAACTGCATATTAGTTTACATATGCTTGTGATGTTTAATTTATATGCATCAGGTAGCACGTAATGTTTTATTTGCTCGGAGAGTTAGTGTAGAGTCCCATTATATGAACATTGACTCAAGAATTATATCGTATTTGAGAATGATTGGGTTTTATGGAGTATCTCAGATTGGGATAATGCAAGTAGATGTGAATTTAATGATTGTCCTTGTGGAAATGTGGAGACCGGAGACTCACACTTTCACCTCATAGTTGGTGAAACCACCATCACTTGCAATATATTGAAATACTAACTGGTTTACCAATTGAAGGGCATCCGGTGACGAGTAGTTTAGTATTTGATTGGCGAGCTCTCTATAGCCAGCTCCTCGGACAAATCCCACCCGATGATGCTATCAAAGGAAGATCTATTAAAATGATTTGATTGTCGATAACTTTTGATTTTCTTCCACCCGATGCTACTGATTATCAAATTCAATGCTATGTACGTGTATGGCTATTATGTTGCTTTGATGGGTTGTTGTTTCCATGTTTATGTGGCTTCCCCTATTAGAGGATTTAGATGAGGTGGGCAATTATAGTTGGAGTTCAGCTTGTTTAGCATGGTTGTATAGGGAGTTTTGTCGTGGTACACAGTCAGATGCTAATGGGGTTGGTGGATATCAACAATTGTTACATATGTGAGCATGGAAAAGATTGCCCCAGTTTTATCCCCCATTTAGACATGAAGTTGTGCTGGATCAGAAGATGTCATATGGTTATAGGTAAATTTAATATCTTGTATAATTTAAATAAATTAATTAATTTTAAAATGAATATATATTTTTTTTAAAATTCCATTTAATATTATGTTGATGCAATGAATTATTTAATTTTAGGCGGCGATATCCTATTGATCTGACCAATAATAATAAAAAAGATGTGTATAGATTTCGAGTCGAGTTAAACACTCAGAGTGCAGATCAGGTAATAATCTGATGTTTTTAAAATTTAATTATAATAATTAATGTGTATTTAAATTGATTAAACCATTTTGACTTATTATTTATATTTGTTTAGTTTGATTGGGAACCATGCGAGCTTGTTATACATCTTTTGTCGTCATATTGTACAAATAGATAACAAATTTGGAGATCAATTTTGCCTTTGATATGTTTTAATATCATCGAATGGCACCATCCAGATCGCTGTTTTCGTCAATTTGGCATGGATCAACCATACCTGATCCACCATTAATTGATGATAGCCTACATTCAGTTGATTTAAAAGGAAATCAGGACCATAAATTGGGATATGGAATTTTCTAATTTCATCTTCTAATGGAATAATCGATGCAAAGGGTTATTAGTAGTCCTATCCTTAGGGCTCCATTGCATATAAGATCACAATACATGCAGTGGTACATACTAAGAATAAGACGGTAGATAACCCCTGAATGAGTGTCCTATGGAGCAGTAATATGCTAGGCAAATTGATTTTTTAACTAATTGTTTGAATATTTAGACTAAATGATTATATATTGATAATAATTTTTTATTGTATGTAGGCTGATGGTACTGAACGTCTTTATTATAGTGACATGGCATCGTCGACAATGCAAGGTAGTGATTTTAGATTGACATCGGGAGCGATTTTGGTGTAGTAGGAGCTTTTCATAGAACAACTCATGATTATCCATGTCAGCCTGTACCATGTCTATATAGATTCCTCCTATGTCTATACCATTTGTAGATTTTCGATAATCAAGAAGGAGTAAAAGAGGTATGGCAGAAAGACAAAGGCCGGTGCCCTCAATTTCAAATCCATCAGGGGTAAGCCAGGTCCCTCAGCCCATGTCATGGCCATATGATTATCAGGGGAGTTTTATTTCATTTGGTATGCATGAATTTAGTCAACATTCATTTTATGATACAGAAGCAGGACCTTCAAGATTTAATGTTGATTTAAATGTCAGTGTATCCGAACAAGATCCTACAGGATATCCAGGTGTACTTTAGCCGTACAATATACATGGAGGAATGGAAACTAATGTTGGGCGGGATGAATTTTTGGACGAACTCTTGGCCGATCCTAATGTCATGCAAAGTCAGATTTTTTTCTGATCAATCGGTATTTGGCAGCGATTTCAATAAGTCACAGCGTGATCCTACTGCACAAGACCCTTATAGTCATTTTTGATAGTTTTATAGTATGCTATTGTATGAATTATGAACTTTTATTATAAATAAATAAAATATTTCATTCCATAAGTACTAATTTAATATTTATATAAATTACATTACTTTTACTCGACATGAGCTACACATAATAACATAAGTACTCATTTAATAATTATAACTTCTAGTGCCTTCATTTAATGATCCAACTCGATTAAGGCATGGCTTTTTATTGTGTCCCGCATTATTGCAAATGCTGCAATGTGTAATGTGTCAAGATTCATTTTGATCCATCTCATTCCTAATTCTTGTTGTTTTAGGTTGGCCCTTCTTTCTCTGTAAAGCCATATCAGGTATAATTTTTGGACCATAATATTCGGGCCAAGTTGCCATATGACCTATAGGATGAAATCTTCCTTCATAGCATTTTAGGACTTCAGTAATTCTATAACATGAATCAACAAATGTGTATATATCGATATGTTTATGCATGCATGCTGCAATTGCGTGAGAACATGGTATTTTTGTACCTTAAAACTTACCATACTCACATTCGCGCTTGTCAAGGCTCAATATGTAAGTGCCAATTTCTATATTATCTGCATTTGTTCGCTTAGCTATAACTCAAAATAATTTGTACCGACTGTCATAATCAACCATCGTATGTTATCGCGCCTTAAAAGCACGTTTGTTCATAACTTCAACACATTTCGAAGTGAACCGCATTCTTTGACCCATTTTCGTCATGTACAAACCCCTTTTTTGGTCATGAAATTTTACTAGTCGACCAAAAACGTGTTCGACTATAGCAGTAATGGGCATCATACGAATACCTTTCAAAGCACTATTGACACTCTTAGCTATATTTATTGTGCTATGTCCATATCGATAATCCCCATCTTCTGATAAAGTCCATCGCTCCAAAGGTACCCTCATTGCCAAGTTGTATGAGTCCTTGTCCAGCTATTTTATCTCATCCATTTACTTGTCGAATTTATGCTTCTCATATTCATTACCTGACAAATGGAGTTAATTTACAATTACAAACAAATCACTGTATCGAACTATATAAACCAATATGTAACTGTAACACCCGATAGCCGGACATTGGTCCGAATACCGATGTCACACTACACTCAGTGGTTCATAAATTATTATTAAATTATACATATATAACATTTATTATTTTAACCATTTAGTTATGGGTCCCACATTCTAAAATATCTTATTAATTAATCTACAGAAATTCGGACAACATAACGGCTGAAACCCAAATTATAACACCAGATTCGTTATGAATAATACTTTTCAATGGTGAAAAAAAAATTTTATGGGCTCACCGACACTATTAACCTCGAAAAGTACTATTCACGTGATTAGTGATTTCTAGGGTGTTACAGTAACATATAACGTATTATAATAAATAATACGTACCAGCTTTGTAAAGCAAATTTTTAATTGTGGGCTTTCTATGATGTGTGTTGTAATTTCTTACAAAGTAACACAGATATATCCTGTGAAATACAAGAGGTTCCTTCTAACCACTTCGTTTATCACAGAACACTACCATAATTCCAGCATGTTGATATGAGATAACAGTTATACCAACACGTTGGGTGACATATTTTCAAATTAAATTCATGAACCAAGCCCAACTAGACTTATTCTCAGACTCAATAACGACAAATACAATTGGGAATAACATGTTATTCCCATCAATAGAGCTTGCTACTAACAGTGTTTACTGAAAATTTTTAGTCAAGAATGTTCATTGGTCAACAGAATAGGCTTGTAGTGGTTCAAACCGTCGATTGCAGGTCTAAAATTGTAAGGCATATAAAAAACCTGGTAATTTCTCATACGATTTAACATAATTTCCAAATATAGCCTCAAGTGCACACGTCTTCACATACCAAGCCTTGTAGTATGAAACCTTATAATGAAATTGTTCCTTAATAGCAACAATAACCACATCAATAGGAAGGCTTGGATTTTTACTTACCATCCCCATGATGCTATTGCAAATAATCTGTGACCCCAATTGCCTGTGATCTTTTGAGAGGTTACCAGCAGAAAGGCAAGAATGTGGACCCTCATATTTTGTTATTGTCCAAAATGGACATCTGTCTGTTGTCGCTGCTCGTAACCTCCATTTGCATCCAATATCAGCATTCACACACTTAATAATCCAAAATTTTGTTTTAGCTTCAACGACTCTAAAATAGACATTTCGTGAGATTGAGTATCTTTTAATGCAAGACTTCACGTCATCTTTGCTGTTGAATACCAAACCTTTTGATAACTCTGATGTACCATCCCACGTACCAAATTGTCCATCATGATCCAATTCAAGTTGTGCTACATCAAAGTTAATGGTTGTATAGTATTCCGATGAAAAGGTAAAGCTAGCATTGTTTGCCTCTCCGCTGACTTGAACTGATGTTCACAGACTGACATATTGCGTACCAAAGATTCATTGCCAGCATCGAAATTAAAGTCATCACTTTCGGCATTGAGGTTTGCTGTAACAGCCTCATCATCATCATTAGGTGAGACACAATCATTATTAAGTGGACTATCGTGATAATAGTCATCACCTGTCAAATCAATTGATGTTTCATTTTTGATATCAGGAGCATCTTGTTGTCTTACTGACTGTCTGCTCCGACTAGGACCAAAATCTGCACGGTATTCAACTGATTATCGCTGATAGTTCTATTCTGCATTTTGACCTCGTGATCTACTACCAAATATTGATTTGCTAAAAAAATCACCAACCCTCCGACTGAATCACCGTCTAGGTTGACTAATCACTACATCAGGGAACTCTCTCATTAATCTCCTTGGTTGATTCATACAAACATCAAGTTGCTGTGTAACTGACCTATTTGGCTGACTCATCGTAGCATCAGGAACATGGCTATATGATCGGCGTAAATGATCTTGACCCGAGCTATCGTCTGCATCTTTTATAAGCAAGTCACCATCGCGACGACTTACTGATTGCCTGAACCGACTAGGACCAGTTACTTCTTGGTGGCTAACCGATTGTCGTTGTTCACTTTGATTCACATTTCGTACTACATCACCGATAAACTCACAGTAATTTGATTGAGATAAAATATCAATATCATGGCCACTAACCGGTTGTGTTGGTTGATTGGGGCCAGCATCATTTTCAAAGCATTATTACGAAGCCTCAACAGTTGCATTGTATACATTCTCATTTCTAACCGGATCAACCATTCCATACGTTGATATATAACCTCCTGTATCTATCTCAGTCACTTCAATACATAATTTCACTATCTTATAATTATCGTATTCCCTTAATTTTTCATAAATCATGTCTACGTAATCGTCATCAGACATATCCACTGACGTCCAACATAATGATCTTCGGTTGTACAACGAACTCTTGTATATAATTCTTGAAATGACGTGATTTACACCTAAACCCAACATAACATAAATTTTATGTTTCAATTCAGGAAGAGTTGGCTTATTTCTAAGCCTCAATCTCTTTGTAATTGCATTTGGGTTCGAGATGTCATATTGAAAGCCTGCAACTTCATAACTTATTTGTCAACCCGTGTGCAAATAAAAGTCTGTATATGCTAACATTTTTAAATTATCTGTAATTGAAATAAATACAAACATTTTGTCAAAAATCTAATATTTAAATTTAAATTTAATTAGTTGCATTATTATTCAAACATAAATGTCTATAATAAAATCCTTTCTTAATTTATATAACAATTTATGTTATTATAATTATTTTTTAGAAAAATTTATATAACAATTTATGGTATTATAAAAAATTAACAATTTATCTAACACACTTTATTTTTAAAATTTTCTTTGCAAATTCAAAATTTTATAACATTTCTCTTTTCTTAATTTACACTTTATTATATTATATTATATTAATTTTTAATTATATTATGAAAAAATAATTTATTTTTTTATAAAATTATAATAAATATCTAATAAGAAATAAAAAAATACATAAATACATTAAAATTGAAATAATATCATTTTAAAACTAGCGTATTTATTTAAAATTACAATATTATTAATTTTAGAATATTCAACTATTATTTTTTTATTATTTTCCACTTATATATAATAATGAGGAGCTGATAGGATTTGTTCAACAAAAGTTAGAGCTTGATGGGTCATCATTTTATTTATTATTCTTACTTATTTTTTAATTATATTATGACAGATTACTTTTTTTTAAATTATAATAAGTGTCTATTAAGAAATAAGAAATACATAAATATATTAAAATTGAAATAATACCTTTCTAAAAATTTTCTATTTATATGCATTATATTCCTTCTATAGTTTGATATTTGAATTAATATCTGTAAAAATAAAATAAATATAATTAATATTAACAAAAAAGTATATTTTATTCAATAATATTATAAATATTAAATAATAAATTCTTACCAAATGCCCGTAATAAAAAATAATATTATAAAATAATATGTCAATATTTGTATGACATTTTTTAGCAAGCTTCATTCACTTGTAACCCTCATCTCACAATTTTTTTCGACATCCTCTCTCTTAAAACATAATTTTCATGCTTCATTCTTTGGCCATCAGGGTTTATATAGCCGGTGTAAATGTTCTATTCAACGCAGTTATCATGCTCGGTGGAAAAGCTGCATATTCTCCTATTACCGCAACCTGTTATTGCAGGAATAGGATGTCAGATATTCTCCTATTCCCCCAATGACAGGCTACATGATTAGAAAGTGAACCCCACAAAACGAAATTTCATACTATCTCGTTCATTGTAATTTTCGTCTAACGTGCCAATCCTATTTTCGCAGTACTGCATTACGGAATTAAGTCCATGTACCCTATTTTTTCAATATGTTTCACATACACACCATTTGTCCAAATAACTTTTTAAAACACCCAATTTCTTAAATAGTCCCCCAAATGGGTCAGCTAAAGTGGATTTGGGTCGGTTGCCTGATTATAAATGGGTGAATTATTAATAAGTGGGATATGGCAATTTTTTTTTTAGAATAATGATTTTACCATCAAGTTTTTCCTTTAAATTGCATAAAATTAATGAGAATTACTTTTTTTTCGGAACGAAAAATTTGAGTGGCAAATGGTATATGACAATTAGGATTCCGATCCAATAAAATCAAAACACTAATATGCAATTAGATAACCCAAAATCGATAGTCTTTTAGGGTTTGAAAACAATTTTCACTTGTGTTTGGAGGATCAATTGAGAACTAGCTTAGCAATGCTATTATTTTTCCGTTTTAAATATTTTTTAATTATTAATACAGTATAAAATGCAAGATATATCATTTTTTTTTGTAATGGTAGATCTGCTATTGTAGATCTCCCTAATCAAGAATACAAATAAACAAAGAAAGAGAGAGAGAGAGACGAAATGGATTTTGATGAGCATAAAGACCAACAAGAGGAAATGGGCATGGTGGTGCCACCAATTTATGAAGCTGTTAATAGCTCAACTCAGTCAAAAATGGTTGTCAGCGGTGAAAAAATGCATCCACAACTACAACAACAATGGAAACGGCTAACATCGGAAAGCCTATCTGATATAGAGACTGCTTGAAAAATCATGCCGTGAATATTGATGGACATATGGTGAATGATTGCAGGGAATTCATTGTCACTGGTGAAGAAGTCATCTATTGGAACTTTTACTACTAGGAACAATTTTTAGAGGATCAATTAAGGGCTTGTCTTAAAGAATTAACTTAGGAACCATGCAAAGTAAGAGTCAATGTTCATTTCATACTCTTAAATGAAATGGTGAGGATTAATAATGGAATCACTGGGTTTATTGGATAAAATGGCAAAAGTTGATTGAAGATCGAAGAGTTGCATTTGGAAGTGAGGGGAAGGAGGAGTGGGGAAGAAAAAGGTGGATGAAACAAGTTGTAGTGGAGCTTTAGGGGAGGGATAAAAACATTGTATTTTCATTGTGCCTTTTCACTCCCCAAAAGAGTGTACATTTCAATTTTTATTCCATGCCATCACTTAAAATTCCATATTAGCAGCTTAACGTGTCAAAGGTGTTTCAAATTATAGTTTTAAACAAGTATAGGTGTTTAAATGGGGCAATACTAACTTGGGGGTGGCTTGGAAAAAACTTGCAATTTCAGGTGTCAAATTATGTATTTGGCTAAATTTTTCTCTCTTTATTTTCAAAATTTTCAAAGAAAATTGAAATTAGGAATGAGATAAAGTTTTTTATAGATATAGTAGTAACAATCACTAGAGGAGGAACTGAAATCACTTGTGCGAAGCTGACATTGAGGATTGGGCATTTGATTCTAGGAATTTTATCGGTTTAAATTCTTTAGTTTTTGTATTATGCTATTAAGAATTATGTAGTATCAGTTTACCTTAATTGATACATTTGCAGTTACAGATAATTTAAATGAAAAAAGTACCTGTATAAAACTAACAGATAGAATATAGAGTTTTACCTTTTCTTACAGAGTACCAACAAATTAAGCAAACATGTTATAAAGTATCTAAATAACTTTTTTTTTTAAAAATGGATAAAAAGATCCATGTTGTATTATTGTATCCGAATAAGTTTTTAATGATTTTGAAATTTTAATTTGTAATATAATAAGTGCAGTAATGGTAAAATAGGTTTGTTAATTTAATGAATATTTTTCTCTATTTAATAATTTATTTATAATATTTATACTATAAAGTAAGATTCTTAATTCATTTGTGTGGTAGTGCTATGGGATCACGAACCCCAGTCTTACCAGTTTCAAAGGATCTTGATATGTGCGGTATGAAATTAATAGCTAAGGAGGACAAATGGATCCCCAAAAAATTTAGGGAGCTAAATGACCGAAATTTATAAATTTAAGGGGCTATGGATCTCATACGATATTTAATAAATTTGGCATTTTAACTCCGTTAGTTCCCTCGAAATTGGTTCTAATATAAGTAATTCGAGAAGTATAAAAATTCAATGTTAATTTTTATAAGTATAGGAATTTAATATAGAACGAATTTAAATTTCAGGTACCAAAAATGTGTTTTTCCCATTATAATTCTATTTGAGGTTTTATCAACGCAGGAGATAAAAGACATCGAAATTAAAATGGAAATCAGAACAGAAGAACACAGCCAACATACGGAGCCCAATTTCTGCCAGGCTAGATCAATTCCTCTCTCTCCCTCTGCCACTTTGAAACTGAATTTTCTCTGCCCATACCAATTTTATCTTCAATTTCAAAATTCCCGTAAAAGAGTATCTGATAGTCAATTCCAGGCTTTCTCCGCAACTTCTTTCTTTCCCAGAAACCCTAGTAATATTCGCCACTATGCAAAGGAGAAAAGTTTCTCTCTCTCTCTTTTAAAGTTTTTGCAGCGTGGATTCTTGGGAGTTCAGCCCCCTCAACCAAAGCCAGCTGACTCAGAGAAGAAATTAAAGAAACGAGGGAGTGGAGAGAGTTCAGTTTATGGATGCAATATAATAGGTTAGTTCTTTCCTTTTATCTCCCTTCTCACTTGTTTACAGTAAATTCCCATTAGACTGAAATATATTCGACTGTAAATTTATAATCTTTTTATGTAAAATTGGCATTGAAGTAGAGATTTTTGAAGTTGAATTCATTGGAAAGAGATGGAGAGCGAAGTGCTTGAATTTGATATAGGGTTAGGAGGTGGAAATGGAGGTGGGGATGATGATGCACTGGACATTGAACATCCTGATGATGAGGATATGTCTGATACTCCTCTTGCCCATGCTTCTCTTACTGGTGCTACCAGTGGTGAAATTTTCCTTCCTGAAGGTGACCTTTTGGATCTTGAACCTTATGAGGGCATGGAATTTGAGTCTGAAGAGGCTGCCAAGGCCTTCTACAACTCGTATGCTAGGCGTGTTGGTTTTAGCACCCGTGTGAGCTCGTCCAGACGGTCTAGGCGTGATGGAGCTATTATACAGAGGCAGTTTGTCTGTGCCAAAGAGGGGTTTAGGAATTTGAATGAGAAGCGCACTAAAGATAGAGAGATCAAACGCCCACGTACCATTACTAGAGTTGGATGCAAAGCATCCTTATCTGTGAAAATGCAGGATTCTGGGAAATGGATTGTGTCTGGATTTTTTAGAGAACACAATCATGAGCTGGTCCCGCCTGATCAGGTGCACTGCCTCCGTTCTCATAGACAAATATCTGGACCTGCTAAGACCTTAATTGACACATTGCAGGCTGCAGGTATGGGCCCTCGTAGGATTATGTCCGCCTTGATAAAAGAGTATGGTGGTATTAGCAAAGTTGGTTTTACAGAGGTTGATTGTAGAAATTACATGAGGAATAACCGCCAGAGAAGCATGGTAGGAGATATCCAGCTCCTGTTGGATTATCTGAGGCAAATGCATGATGAGAATCCGAATTTCTTCTATGCTGTCCAGTCTGATGAGGAGCAGTATACTGGTAATGTTTTCTGGGCTGATCCAAAGGCAAGAACAAACTACACTTACTTTGGTGATACAGTAACATTTGATACAACTTACAGGTCCAACCGGTATCGCTTGCCTTTTGCACCTTTCACGGGAGTAAACCATCATGGACAACCAGTTTTGTTTGGCTGTGCTTTTCTAATAAATGAAACCGAGGCCTCATTTGTCTGGCTGTTCAATACATGGCTTGCAGCAATGTCCGGCCACCATCCTGTGTCAATCACTACAGATCATGATGCTGTGATAAGATCAGCCATAATGCAGGTTTTCCCAGATACCCGACATCGCTTTTGCAAATGGCATATCTTCAAGAAATGCCAGGAGAAGTTGTCCCATGTGTTTCTTAAACACCCAAGTTTTGAGGCAGACTTTCATAAATGTGTTAACTTGACCGAGTCCATTGGGGAATTTGAGTCTTGCTGGTTGTCACTTGTGGATAGATATGAACTACGGAATCATGAGTGGCTACAAACAATATATTCTGCTCGGAGGCAGTGGGTCCCAGTGTACTTGCGGGACACTTTTTTTGCTGAGATGTCTATAACTCAGAGGAGTGATAGCATGAACTCATATTTTGATGGCTACATCAACGCCTCAACCAATTTGAACCAGTTTTTCAAACTATATGAGAAAGCGCTAGAGAGTCGGAATGAAAAAGAAGTGAAAGCAGACTATGATACAATGAACACTTTGCCATCTTTGAAGACCCCATCTCCAATGGAGAAACAAGCATCTGAGTTTTACACTAGAAAACTATTTATTAGATTTCAAGAAGAGCTAGTTGGGACTCTAACGTTCATGGCTTCTAAAGCAGAAGATGATGGGGAAAGCATTACTTATCAAGTATCAAAGTTTGGGGAAGATCACAAAGCTTATTATGTTAAATTCAATGTTTTGGAGATGAAGGCAACTTGCAGTTGTCAGATGTTTGAGTTCTCAGGTCTTCTTTGCAGGCATGTGTTGGCTGTCTTTCGAGTGACCAATGTGCTCACTCTCCCATCTCATTATATTTTGAAACGATGGACAAGGAATGCCAAAAGCAGTGTTATATTAGAAGAACGTGCTTCTGATGTATATACCAGTTATCTAGAATCTCACACTGTTCGATATAGTACCCTGCGCCATGAGGCATTCAAATTTGTAGATGAAGGTTCTAAATCCCTTGACATTTACAATGTAGCTGTTACTGCCCTGCAAGAGGCTGCAAAAAGAGTTGTCCTCACAACAAAGAGTGAGGGAAGAAGTGCTATGATGAATGGTCGTAATAAGGGGGACTTGTCAAGTAATGGTACAAGGTTAAATTTCACCTGTGGGAGTGGGAATAGTGTTGGAACTTCCAGCCAGCAATTGTCTGAGGTCAGATTTTTTTTTCCTTGTTATCATTACGATTACGTGATCCAACATATTCATCCACTCCTTTATTTGTCTTTTGAAACCTGCAACTTGTATCCAATATTTGTAAAATTTTATGATTTGTTACCTTTTGTATTAGTTTATTTGTTACTAATTGTATTAGTTTGTTACTTGATTCCCCTGATTACTTAAAAGTTTTGTCAATTTTGATGTAAATCCTGCAACTTACAATCAATCATGTTCTTAATGTTCTGCCAGATGGTTGTGATGTTGGTGATGAGTTCTGTGACCTTCTTTATTCTATTTTATTTTATTGTAATTTGCATTGGCTGGCATTTTCTTGCAAATTTTTATCACAAAAAAGTCTTACAAAAAGAAAGAATAACCTTGTAATCAAACTTCAAGTTTTTGAAACATTGAAGATGTCAGCGATTGCACTTGTAAAACTTCAACATTTGCTTGTTAAATAAGTTATCAAATAGACTACTAGGTTTGGTACCAATTTTTTTTTTTTTTAATTATCCTTTAGACCCTTTTTATTTCATTCCCATTGGCCAGCAAATCGTTGTATCTTCTCAGCTTTTAATTCTTTCTGATGGGAGATGTTATGTATCAGTTATCTAGTTCTTTATATCTGGATTACGAAGCCATATATTTATTTCTGTTATTCCTCTGTATTTTTGAAAATGAAGATTTATTTGTTATGGAAGTGCCATCCTAGCTCATGGTGGGATTATGTGATGGATGGTTATTTATATCATTGAGATATTTTGAAGCCTCCATTAAACTGCCTCTAATATATACTATTTTGCAGGATGATATGGACAAGAAGATCCAAGAACTTACCAATGAGCTGGAGTATGCGAATCGAAAGTGTGAAGTTTATCGGGCTAACCTGCTTTCAGTGTTGAAAGACATTGAGGATCATAAGCTTCAGCTGTCAATTAAAGTACAAAACATAAAGATTAGTATGAAAGACAGCATGTAAAGGTGCAAATGCATTCTCACCACTTTAAAATACTTTTCTAGGTCACGTTTACTGGATTATTTTTTGTGTAGTGTAGAGCATGAAAAATCTTTCAAATTGTGTTCCTCCTGTACAGTGTATCTATCATCATTAGATGATATTTCATGTGATAAGTCCTGGCCCTTTTTACAGAAATGAATAGCCTAGTTTCTTTCGCGCACTTGCGATCATACCATTGAGAAAACTGTGATGAATCCATCTATCCTCCGAGCATATTATCTCAGTTATGGACTATTACTACTAGTTGCTACAGGAGAAAAGTTAGTCATAACATCTCAATGGTGCACGAAATTTGAAGAGCTAATTATCAACCCAGTTAATTGAGGTTGACTGAATAACTGATGATCAATTTGGGGGATTAATATATACGTCCAATTCCAGGTTTCCTTTCTTTCCAGGCTTTGGTAGTGTGACTTGTGATGATACCCTTCCAGAGACAAAGGGAATATGATGCAATAATTCGTCAAACGTACGTAAAATTTGCAGATAGCAGTCAGGGCTCCAACATCTGGCTCCTCTTGATCAACCATCAGTCTTCAAAGTAGTTACGCTAATGACATGCGTGCACACATACAATAATTTCAATGTAGCATTCCATTCCTTGATTGTAGCCAAGTGGCAAAATTGATTCAAATTTAAAATTCAATTCAAAAAATAATTTAAATTTAATTAAATATAATTCAAATAAATATCTACCAGATTAACTAAAAATTGATTTATTTTATTTTTCAATTCAATTCAATCAAATTCAACTCAATACTCACTGGATTAATCCAAAATTAATTCATTTTATTTTTTAACTAATTGAATCTGTAACCAATAAATTTTTTCTAAAATTCATCATCTCCACGTAAATTTTCCTATGAATTGTTCCATCATTTGTTCCGTATTCTACTGCAATAACATCGTGATTTAGTTCTGTTCCACAATCTTTTGTGAACATCCCACCCGAGTAGAACCAAAAGAAATGAAGAACGGGCAAAAAAGAAACAAATGTATAATCATATATCTGATATGTTAACATAAAGCAATTACATCTGAAGCTGGAAAACAGTTTTGACACTCGCCCGCAACAATAATGCAGTTTGTGTCTACATCAGCACCTATAAATTATGGGAGGAAAGAGCATATATAATGCAGATGCTTTAATAGGTATACTAATATTTTCTAGATACAAAATGAAAAGCTAAAGTAGACACAAGACACATTGCCACAAATAAGAACCTGATAAATATTTATTGCCTATAAGAATTAACGTCGTGCTCATGCAAGGTTCTACTACTGGAAAATTCAGACATTTCTATTATGCCAAAAGCAAAGCATCCACAATCAAGAAATGAAAATAAATTAAAGCCAAAAATCACATATACATCAACTAATTATTTATATTATATTTTTAATTGAATATTACTATTATCGGTTCTATTAATTAATTAATAAAAAATTTTATAATAATTTACCTTAAGCTCATAGATCGATCCAAATTAATCCAATCAATTTAGATATTGATCCATTTATAATTCATATTTTTTGATGCATTTATGATTCAATTTATTAGTAATCTGTCCATTAATGATTCAATTCAAATCCTTCCAAATTGTCCATTTGACATTTATACTCGTAGCTAAAATCCCTGAAAAAAATAAAAATATGTATGCTCGCACTCGGGACATGCATGCGCACACACAAGAATGGTAATATAGCATTCCATACCATGCTTGTAGCTAAAATCTCAAGACATTGAAAAGCTAGAAATATCATTTGACACTTGAATTTATATAAAAATAGTCATTTCGGTATCCGAATTTTATTAAAGACAAGTTTAATACCTGAATTATTATTATCTTTAACTTTTTTAACACTTTCATCAAATAAAGTACTAACTGAACTAACATATGAAAAATACGCACTGCTGACATGGTTGTCATTCATGGCATGGTTGTTAGTCTAGGCTAAAAGCATCAATTTGACACTTGAACTTGTAAAAAAATAAAGAAGTTATTATGGTACCTAAATTTTATTTAAGCCACATTGGACACCTAATATCTTTAATTTATTTTTAAATAATCTATCAACTTAAATGATGACAAGGATTTCATGTGTAAAATTCACGCTTGTAAAGTAAATTAATTTTTTTTCAGAAAAATTAATAAAATATTCATATTATATTAATAAATGTGACGATAAAAAAATTCAATCATTTAAATCCCTAACCCGTTATATACATTTTTTTTCATTATTCTTTTCTTCTTTTTCTTTTTCTTTTGTAAAATTCTTAGTTTAAGCAAATCTTGATATTGTCAGAGTAAAAATAATCTAGAAATAACGAGATTTGCTTGAACTAAAATTTTACGGAAGAAAAAGAAGAATGAGAAGGAAAATAATGGATCAGAGATTTATAGGATTGGATTTTTTACATGAAATTTATTAATATAATATTAATATTATATTAATTTTTCCAAAAAAAATTTATTCATGGTTTACAAATAGTCATTATTTGATTTGATATAAGTGTTTAAAAAATTGAGGATAACAAAATTTTAAATGTCGTGATTTAAATAAAATTAAAATACTGGGACAATCATTTTATAAGTTCATGTGTCAAATTGATTCTTTTAGCCTGAAAAATATTTAATTCACATCTTTACATAGTGCATGTTTTACATGTGATAATCCAGTTAACACTTTATTTGATAAAAGGTGTTAAAAAATAATAATAATTTAAGTGTCCAATGTATCTCTAATAAAATTTGAATATCAAAACAACTATTTTATACAAGTTCAGATATAAGGTATTGAAGGATGCTTTTAACCAAAATGAAAATATGTATACTCCAGGGGTAAGCAAAAAAACTGAAAATATAATTAACCGTAAAATAAATTTGGATTCGGTTATTATTTTTAATTTTTACATTTTAAATTTTTAATTACGATTTAAATTTTTAAATACCGGTTAATCGTTAGTCCACGGTTAACCGTTTCATATATAATATATATTATATTTTTGTTTTTATACTTTAAAATTTTTTCATTTTTCTTGTATTTTTCTTTAAAACTTACGTAAAATAATTTTTAAAATATGATTTTAGTTTTATACCTTAATTTTTTATATTTTTATATAAAATTTATATAATACTTGAAATTAAATTTATATTATATTATTTTTTAATTATATAATAATATTTATATATAATAACTGATTAATTTTTATATATGTTATTTTTTATCATAAACATAAAAACATTTAATTACTTTTTTATATTTTAGAATTTATATTTTAACATTTAATATTATCCAAAATTTTATTTGATTTAAAATTAAACATATTAATTTTTAACAAATATTAAATCTATTTTATAATATTAACTATTAATTTATTTAACATAAAATTTAACTAGTAAATTATGTTTGCTTTATGATTTTTATTTTAAGTTACTGTATACATTTAAAATTTAATATTAAACTTTACCTAATTTTTTTTATAGATTTATGTTATAAATTTTAATGATTAACCGAAAAATATTTATTAAGCAAATCGAAAAACCAAAATCGATGAATTGATTAACTAAATATAACGAACTAATTAATGATTAATGATTTTAAAAAATCGATATTAATGGGTTGATTAATTTTTTTTATTAATGGACCGGTTAGCCGATCTATGCTCACTCCTAGTATGCTCGTATTTATGACATGCATTCAGACAAGAATGATAATATTGCATTGCATGCTATGCTTGCATAATGTGCCGTTTAAGTCATCTCTAAAGCATAATCAAATCAGTCGCATTTACAATTGCTTTACAACAGATACCATGTTTGCTTGAAAGATACCGGACCTATGCCTTCATATTTTTTTTTTTAAATCTAGAATATGTTGCATTTTAAACTACCTAGGTCTCTCTGAGTCACCTTCAACACCCTGCAAGCATGTCATGGCACTTGCTCTCAAAGACTGGCAAAATGCAGGACATAATTTTCACCCAGTTTTACAGACTCATTCTTTCAGACTAAGCCTTGCATTTTGAACTTTCACTGACAGCTTCAATTTCTGTTCTTCCATATCTCTCAGAACAGCTAGCAAGTTTGCTCGATATACCTCACAGCGTTGATTTGTACTCTCCAACTCGGTGGTCAATTCACGGATTTTCTTTTCCTTCTTATCCTGACAGCGAAAGTATAATAACCCAAAAAGAGCAGTAAAAAGGAAGTTTTGCATTAAATAGTGATTATGATAATCTGCCATAACAAATATATTTTATAGAGATACTGAACCATAGAAGTTCAAAAATATTACACATAATAAAGTAGTTGCTCCTCTTTATGAGTTTCAGAGACAGATCTTGCATAGTATAATATCGTTATAAATTTCAGTTGCCAGAAGAGTCATCGAAAAGTAGCATGACTAAATTAAACAACTGCAAAACATGGCAAATATGATCAAAGTGCAAGAACTAAACACGTGCAGGAAAAAAAGTAAAGCATCTATATAGGGATGATCATGGGGTGGAAAGTCTCCGTCCCCGGCAACCACCCTGAACAGGGCAGGGATTCCCTGAAAATTTCACGGATGGGAGGAAAATAATCTCCGTTATAAATTTCAGGATGGGGGGCTGGAATTGGGGTACATACGGCGGTTTTTTCAGCCCCGATATAATATATTATTTGAATTGATTTATATTTAATTTTAGGATTATCAAATTTTAAATTATATTTAATTTTAGATTTTTCAATTATTAAAATATACATTAATTTAATTTGTAATTGATTTTAGATTTTTTAATTATTAAATGTTATATTTTAATTATAATTAATTGTGAAATATTGTATTTTAGAATTAAAAAAATTATTTTTCGCAGAGAACGGAGATCTGCAGGATAGGGAAAATTTTCTCTCCATCATTCAATCGGAGGTGGGGACGAGGAATCCCACTCCTAGCGGGGCAATGAGCAGTGGTGCATTCTCCACTCTTACCCCGTCTCATGATCATTCCTTATCTATATTAGTTGTAGAAGACTGAAGAAAAATTCATAAGAATTATAACAAAAAAAAATTTGAATGTCCTTAAGGGTCTATTTGGATGTGTCGGTAGGTTTAATGAAGTAGGGTATAGTAGAAGGTGGAGTAGAGGAGAGTCTTTAGTTTTTGTGATCTTTGGAAAGAAAGCAAACATTTGAAGGTTTGAAGCCTTTATTTGTTTGGTTGGAAGGTATTAAGGTAATGTTGTTATATACAAATATTGTCTAAATTATGAAAAGAAATAAAAAAAAAAAACAAAGGAATCATACAAAATCTTTTGTTTGCATATCTTACTAAAAATCAACCCAAATAAATAAATAAATCAATGCAAAATAATTAGCTTACACCATAAAACACGAAGAAAATACATTTATATGTTTAGAGATTTGTGCGAGATTTGAAAGATAGAAAAGCCAAAATTTTGCAACTTGGGAACCAAATTTAGCAAGAAAAAAATATAGATGTTAAATGCTTTAGATTAAAGAAATGAGTATAAGGTAAAATTGAAATTCTATTAAAAGGATAGCATAGTAATGCCAAAAAAATTAGTTAACCTCCAAAAAACCTCCAATGGAAGTGCAGTGTATACTGACAAACTGGGAGATTTTTGACCCTCTATTGACCTTCCTTACTTTATTAATCCTTCCGAAACCTCCATCTAGACGCCAGCCTAAACATCTCATTACTTTATTAAATCTTGAGACCCCTCCATCCAAACATACTGTAAGGAACTCTGGCAAGAAAACTCTAGGTCTCTCTGACTTTAATTAGAAACTATATCCCCAAAAATCAGTTAAAAAAAAAAAAACCTTAGGACAAAAAGATATGAGGCAATTTCAATAATTTTTTAAATGAAGTAGAATTTTACAATGAAATCAAATCATCAAGCTTTCCTTATCTGGAAAGACCAGAACATATAAAAAATGGTACTACAGCCCTTTATTTCCATGTCCCCACTAACAACAGATTTTAATGGAGGTGTAGAGGCAGAGAAAAGGATACGGTTGCTTAAGCATCCAGAAGTTGAACTTGTTGCTCAAGTGGTACATGTATCCAGTTATACAGCACGGATAAAGAGAGGCACTTCCTTTCTTAATTGCAAATTAGTCTGTGCCCTCAAGGATAAATCTACTTGGATCCTGAGCCTGTTACCCAGGGTTATATTAGAACTTGTCCCTATGGTAAGTTTTCTGGAATATATAGTTTTGTTCTTGTTGCATTCGGCATTGGAAACAATTGGGCACAAGTAAGATCCATGAGATTCACTGAGAATTTAATTAAAACCACACTTTGTACTTCTTATTGCAGAAATTACATGGAAACGAAGAATAGGCTGCTCCTAATTTTCTGGTAGGTAATAGCAAAAGTAAATTACTAAAGGCTAAAGAATAATAACCATAATACATCATCTGGCAAGCAGAAGCTTACAAGTTTTGCAATAAAACAAGTTGAACTAAATTTTGGGACAGCAACTGATAGAGAAAATGCTACCGGTTACGAGTCCCAAGCCCACAAGCCACAGTGTGGAGAGTATATGCCAGGAAACCTAGGAAGCAGATGGAAGCCCATGAAGCAGAGGGAAACAAATGAGTTGGCACACAAGTTAGTTATGCAGGGGAGCTAATAAAAGGGAGGCAGAGTAGTGTGTGAGTTTATGTTAAAAAGTTAATTGTATTTCGTTGGTAGCAAGTGAGGGAAAGGATTGAACATACTTGGAGGTTGTTCATCCTTGTAGCCGAGGGCCCTTACTGTTATTGTTACTTTTATTCCTGTTTTCTTTTCTAGAAGAAATTAAAACTATACTTGTATTGATTCACTGATACATCAATATACTTCTATACATTTTTCCATTATTGTGTGTTGTTTGATTGCTTGATTATCACTATTATTATCATTGGTCCGACCTGCCGGATACTGAAGTGACCAGAGCAAATGGAAACTGATCTAAAGGCGTTGGAAATTCGATTGGATGGAACGGAGGAGCGAATGGAGGGACTAGCAGGTTGTGTAAGGAAGCTCACCAAAGTTGTGACACAGCTTCAAGATTGTTTTGCTGCTTCTCGATCAAACGACCAAGTGGAAAAAGAGAAGAAAGATGCCTTTAGAGAGCAATTAATTACATGGATGAAAAGACTAGACAAACAACATCATTCAACGGAGGATTACAGTTTCCTAGGAGAATCGGCGGTGGAGGAAAATGGAATCGCTGATCCTCATCAGCCCCTGCAACAAATTACACTTCCTATGTTCAATGGATCTGATCCCAGGGGATGGATCGTCCGAGCCGAGACAAGTTCATATATACACCCGATTCCTCCTGAGTTGCGTGTTCGATTGGCTGAAAAATCTATGGAAGGGGCAACCATATATTGGTACTCGATGCTCCTGGATATATATCCTAACTTAACATGGGAACAGTTCAAGACGGAGATGATGATGAGATATAGTAGCAATTACTCTTCTAATCTATTTGAAGATTCCTTAGATTCGAAACAAGGAGGGAACGTTGACCAAACCATTGTAGGCTGTGAGACGGTGGTTGCAACTACTCTAGATTTTCCTGAACCGAGATATAAGGGACGGCTAATCGGTGGGTTGAAAGCTGAAAACAAAAAGGAATTGAAGGTGTATCAATCAAAGAATTGCGTGGTGGAGAAGAGATTGGCTTGCTTCCTAGAGGACTCGCTATAGATCTAGAAGACGGGATTTACTCTCTCGCTGCAAATTTCCTTGATGGAGAGAGACGGCGCCATGAAAATTCAGGTGGACCAAGCTGGCTGGAATGGATCAACCTGTTTTGGGCCACTAAACCATTTACCCAATCCTATACTGGGCTCAAACCAACTAAAAAATCCATATTACCCAACCCACCAACAACCAACGTTATCACCTTCAGCTGAGTTGCATCAACGGGAACAAAAGAGACCAGGGGTTTGTCAACTATTCAAAGCAGAGTGGAAGGAGCGGCGCATGAATGTGCTTGGTCTTCAATATGGTCTGGCGGAGTATCCGCAACAGATATGTCCGAAAACATGGCTGAATGAAATGTTATTGGGAGAGGGGGACAAGATCGAAGAGGAAAAATTTTTTGAAGTTGAGATTGACGCAGGGGAGGCGCGGCCTAGTGGGGAGTGTAAAATTCTAGAATTACATAGAGTTAATCATCAATTCGGGTCTTTCACCTTTGAGGAAGAGCTTGGTCAGCCATGGCAATTGATTTATTCTGCGTTTTCTTCATCCCCAATTGTTGCCGCATCTCTTGGACAGGTTGATAAGGGTTGGCTAAAGGAGAATGGGGATCTAGTGGCTGTCAAAGAACAAAGACCTTCGGCTTTTAAAACGATAACAGTCGATCTATTCATCATGCGAAATTTGGGTTTAGTTCTCTGTAAGTTTCCTCAGGCATGTATAGATGCGATGGGATTGGTTGATGAATGGGCTGCTCTTATCTTTGAAGAACTAGATTACGTTAACAAAGGAGAAAATGAAATATTATTTGTTGCAATGATGAGGAAGGATTGTCCACAAGTTGTTGCTCCAAAGATATATGAAAAATATACTTGTAGAAAGGTTCCTACAACACAATGGATTGAAGGTGAAAAGCTCTCACAAAACACAGAAAGTGATGTTGGAGAATTGGTCCATGTAGGAATCATATGTTACTTGAAGCAGTGGTTTGATATTGGTTTTTTCCATGTTGACCCTCACCCTGGGAACTTAATCCGTAGACCAGATGGGAAGCTACCCATAACCGACGAGGTCCTAGTTAAGGTTGGTGATCAAACGCTTGAAGGAGGAGGAGCAAAACACATCAACTTCCAGGAGCGAGTATCCGATCTGGCACAAATGACATTTGATTATCCACTCAGGATACCCACTTATTTGGCTCTTAAAATTAAGGCAATTGATGTGCTGGAAAGTATAACTCTGATGGGCAATCCTGATTTTGCTATTGTTGATGCGGCCTATTCCTATATTGCACAGGTATGTAAGATTAAATTCCTTGAGATTAAATTAAGGGGTGGGCACTTGATTGGGATAGACAAATGGCGTACCGAAATCAAACTCCAAGGGAGTAACTATCATGGCATTGTAGATGCTTTGGTGACAAATTTGGGAGGAGGGGCTATTTTAATTGCTTCGTTGCTTTGTTGTGTTGTTTGCCTAGAGATATCAACCTTGCCATTAGTTGAGTTATGCTTGCAAATTAAATTACTTTCACTAGGCCATATAACGACATTTTTATCAAAGGCTTTGGAACCTCCAAAGGATGAGGCTATGATTTCTGCAATTTCATTGTTTTATGAGGCTAGAGCTAAAGAAGTGAATGAAGAGTTGACACCTCTTGGGCATCATCTGGCAAAGTTTCCTGTTGGTGTGTTAATTGGAACGATGATGCTGTATGGTGCAATATTCGATTGCTTATTCAGTTGCTGGTCGCTTATTCTCTCAATTTCTGCTTGTCTTGGCCACAAATCTCTTTTTGTTTACCCAAAAGATGAGAGGCAAAACATTGAACTAGCTAAGCTTGCCTTATTGGCGGATACGCAAGCTGGCTCTAATGAGGCAAATGAGAGTGATAGGCAATCTGACCACAATGTATTGATGGTTTCGTATAAGAAAGGGCAAATGATTTTGGATGAGGGAGCTAGAGCAACACAAAACTTTTGCAGTTCTTATTTCTTGAGTAGTTCAGTCATGTACATGATAAGTGACCCGATGAGTCAATTTGGAATGCAATTGCATGAAAGTGGGATCAATAAGGCAACTTGGGAGGATGAATTTGTCATCCGCCACCAGTTTCATCAGTTCAGTCTTGATGACAAGACTGTTTTCCCACCTGGTGGCAATGATAGAGAAAATGCTAGTAGTTACGAGTACCAAGCCCACAAGCCACAGTGTGGAGAGTTTATGCCAGGAAGCCCAAGAAGCAGATGGAAGCGCATGAAGCAGAGGGAAACAAATGAGCTGGCACACAAGTTAGTTATGCAAGGGAGCTAATAAAAGGGAGGCAGAGTAGTGTGTGGGTTTATGTTGAAAAGTTAATTGTATTTCCTTGGTAGAAAGTGAGGGAAAGGATTGAACATACTTGGAGGTTGTTCATCCTTGTAGCTGAGGGCCCTTACTGTTATTGTTACTTTTGTTCCTGTTTTCTTTTCCAGAAGAAACTGAAACTAAACTTGTATTGATTCACTGATACATCAATATACTTCTATACATTTTTTCATTCTTGTGTGTTGTTTGATTGCTTGATTATCACTATTGTTATCAGCAACCATGACACCTGATCACTTCAGAAGTTCAAATGTGCATGATTGAGCAACACAAATTTAAATTCAAACAGTAATACAGCTATGGAAAAGGCTTAAGCAATGCAGAGAGATTTTTAAACAAAGTCAGTATAAAAGGAATGACAAACTAACCGTAGAATGAAGTGCAGCAGATCTATTTTCGTCAGCAACATGCAGTTCTTGACCACTTCCATTTGTCAAAGCTGCACCCTTCGAGGCCCCAGCAGTTTTATTCTTTGCAGCAGCAACCTTCTTAGAAGCATCCTGTAAAGCATTCATTGCCACATTGTAAATGTGAATAGATTTTGCTCCTTCTTCAACATATTTAATTGCTTCCTGCCGCAAATTGTTATACCGAACTGTTAAAGACTCTCGAGAATCGTTTGGCAATTCAGAAGGACGTTGATCCATTAGAACTCCACTCTTGGCATTTCTTGTCCACCGTTTCAATACATATTGAGATGGAAGCATAAGAACATTTTTGGCTCGAAAAACTGCTAATACGTGCCGACAAATGATTCCTGTATATTCAAACATTTGGCAGCTGCAGTTGGCTTTCATCTCACACGAATTGAAGCTAACAGTACATGCTTTATGTTCTTCCCCAAATTTTGCCACACGATAGGTGGTGATAGTTCCAGAGTCATCAATCTTGGTTGCTGGATTAGCAAGAGTCTCGACCAATTCCTCCTGGAATTTCATAAAGATTTTTCTGGTATAGAGGTTGGCAGCTTGCTTTTCCATAGGAGAAGGTGTCTTTAGAACTGGCATAGTGTTTATGGTGTCATAATCCGCTTTCAACTCCTTTGCATGCCAGCTTGCTACAGCTTTTTCATATTGTTTGATTAAGATCTGTATGGTGGTTGATTCATTCACATACCCATCAAAGAATGAGTTCGAATCTGCACTTCCCTCAGCTACAATAAACTCTCCAAAAAAGGTGTTCCGCATATAAACTGGAACCCACTGCTGTCTAGCATTATACATAGACTGGAGCCATTCATTATCCATGATATAGTATCTTTGCAGAAGTGTTTGCCAAGATGATTCAAACTCATCAACTGTCTCAGATTCATTGATGCACTTCTTAAATTCAATCTCAAAAGTAGGTTGGGATTGATATATATGAACCAATTTCTCCTGGGTTTCTCTAAAAATGCTCTGCTTACTATATCGATGGCGAGTATCTGGAAAAACTTGTGCGACAGCCACCTGCATGAGGCTATCGGGATCAGTAGTGATAGAAACTGGGGGTTGACTAGACATTGCCTGAAGCCAAGTTTGAAAAAGCCAAACAAATGAGGATTCAGAGTCGTTAAGAATGAGCGCACAGCCAAATAATACAGGTTGTCCATGATGGTTTACTCCTGTGAAAGCTGCAAAAGGTACCTTATACCGATTCATACGATAAGCTGTGTCGAATACAACAGTGTCTCCAAAATAGGAGTAGTTCATTTTCGAGGTTGCATCTGCCCAGAATATGATCCCACCACTATCATTCTGATCAGTTTCACTCTGAATTGCATAAAAGAAAGCAGAATTCTCTGCTTGCAATCTTTTCAAATAGTCCAACACATTTTGAACCCCAATTCCTAGGGTCCTGTGCCTACTACCACTCATCTCATCCAACTCTCAATATTAACTGTAACCAACAAAACAGATTTAAATGTTATTTACACCATAAACCAAATCATCAATTATTACAAAAACAAGTGAACATCCCAAAATCAAAACTCTATCGATGGGTAACGGCCAATTCCCTTTGACACGCTGAGTTAGATGGAGAAAGTAATGAGGTGGTTCGGGATGTACCTGTACACGGAACGGCAGTCTCTGGATTTTGATCTCCAGATTTTTTTTAAGACGCGACGGGCGGCGATATGCTAAAGAGATTTCTTTTATTTTATCCTTTTCTTCTTTTTTTGCTCGTCTTTCCGTCTTAACCCTGGCTGGGTTTTGTATTTGCAGGAGCCTCTCTTCTTAAATCTTCGTATGGAGCTAGTGAGCAAGGACTATTGACAAACTACACCCTTACATGAAAAAACCCACTGCACTTTTTTTGATGGGTTAATTAAAAGAAAAAAAAAATCTAACTTTTCAAGTTAATATCCAATCTAAAAATCTTATGCCATGTTTAATATAATATAATATAATATAATATAATAGATAATATATTAATTATTTTATTTATTAATTTAAATTTTTTATAATATATTTTGATCATAAATATATATGTAATTTTCAATATATAAATAAATATATTTATTAATTCATAATATTTTATAATATTTTTTATTATAATATTTTGTGATGTTTTTAATTACAGTTTTCAATTTGAAAATAAATTTTATTCTTTTAAATTTAGCAGAATTATCAATTTATATGATATTTTATTTTTAATATAATTTTTTTTTAAATATTATACTTTATCAAGTTTGGATTTTTATATTTTTATTATATAATAAATATATAAAATAATCATAAAAAATAAAATAAAATAATTATTTAAAAATTAATTGATAATTATAAATATAATTATATCACTATGCATATATATAATCTAACTAAATATAAAAATATATTATTAATTACATTATTAATATTACCAAATATAGTGATATACTTATAATTTTATTTAATTTCATTATATTTTTTTATTAATTACATTATAATTTGGCGTTTTAATATTTATTTAACTATACAAATGGATAGAATCCAATTAGTTGATTTCTTATTAAATCATCTTTGAGTCAAGGTCGATCAAGTATTTAAATTATATTAATATATATATTTTTTTAAAAATTACACCTAATCATTATTCTTTTTATTTTATAAAATGTTACGTTGTTTTATCTTTCATTTAACTTTTTTATATTTTATAAAGGTCAACTTTCTCATCATTCTTTCTATCTCTTGCAAACTCATTACTATTTTTTTCTCTTTGATTCAAAAAGATTACAACCATAAGGACGATGGTGAGATGACGATGAGGACCAAGTTACCATGCCTGCTTGGGGTGGACATATATATAAATCTTCTTATACCAAATCAAAATATCGAAAAAAAATTTAGGATCGAACCATATAGTTAACTTTTTTATTAAATTCGAATCGAATTATATCGTTGACTTTTATTTATAACAGATTTGGATATTTTATCCAGAACTAAATCGAAAATCATATTAAAATGTACCGTACTATTATAAAATCGAATAAAAACTGAAAAACTAATATTTATTAATTATTATATATAATACTATGCAATATATAAATTTAACTTTATAATTATTTGCATTAAATATTTTAATCAAAATTAAGATAATAATTAGTTAATAAATTAAAATAAATATTTTAATTATAATAAGATAAATTTAATTATTATAATACTTATTATTTCTATTTGAATATGAATATTTAACAAAAACAATTTTTATTTAATTTAATTAACCTTTAATGTAACTCAACTACTATATATATATATATATATATATATATATATATATATATATATATATATATATATATATATATATATATATATATATATAATGTCCGCTCTTAATACTTTTTATTTACATATATTCTATTAAATTGCTTGTACAAAAACACATATACATACAACATTTAATACATATAATATACTTAAAGTACAATTACAACTTAGTTCGTTACATATATATTTCAAATCTTTTATACATTGTACATTTACAATAATGTAACACATTATCAGAATTATTCCTTCACTCGCTATCCTTCTATTGGCTTGCAGATGATGACTCTAGCAAAAGAACTTTCTCACACCTGAATACATACAAGGAAAAATACTCGTGCTGAGCAATGGCTCAATGGGGAGTAAACAGTACAATTGACTTCTTATCGAAGTCTCAAATACATATAATCTAAATATAATATCATATCACCCTTATTCATTACATGTATTTAATCACACTCAATAGCAATTATACACTCAATTACAACTACAATATAGTTTTTCACTTACACTTCATTATGCAATAAAAAGCACTAACATTATCATTATTCATCTATCAAATCACTTTCATTGCCTGAATTCTCATAAAGGTGGATACGGATACAAACACTCCATACTAAAAAGTAGTATCAAACACTAAAGACATAAAAATCTTGGTTCACTAGATACCAAAAGGTTTCAAACACTACACTAGTCACATTTTGGTGACAATACTTGCAGCTGCAATCACTATCCCCTTTATAGGCATCCCTATCTATCCACTACTATATGAAATTCAGGCTTACAAATAGTCTTTAATCACTCAAAGTTATCACACTTGATATATTTAGATTCATAGAGATATTACATCAACTAGAACATATAACAAAATCATTAAATAATTCATATTCGCTTAAACTTCAAATACATTTAACATTAACATTAATATAATTATCATTTGTCATGCAACCTATAACATTATGCTTACCATTTATCATGTATATTCACATTCATTACTTATACATTTTATTGTATATTTTTAGAAAACATGATATTAATACATATCATAGATCATGCGTTTGTTTCACTAAATTATGCTATTCATGTTCATTCATATTCATTTGTTGTACAAATTCTTATGCATTTAAGACTTAGTATTTTATTTCATTAATTCATTATGTTTTACACCTATTCCATATCACTTACTACTCTTGTTTTGCACTTAAAACACTCTAAAAGCATTTAGGAAGGCTTAAACATGCTTTAATAACAATTTGAGACTTAAAATCAAGTTCAAGAAAGACAGGGTAGGGTCACGGTTAGTATCAAAATCCTAGTAACCGTGGCTCAAACATGAAATAGAGGTCACAGTTACTACAAAAATCATGGTAACCATGACCTAGGTCGCCCTTTTGGCTCTGGACTGCATCATACTACCTCACAGTCATTACCAAATGAGTAATAACCACGGTCTATACTTTTTAAAGGGGTCACGATTACTATGAAAAGCTTAGTAACCGTGAATTAGGTCTTCTTTAGGGTCTAGACTAAAAACTGGGGTACATCACGGTTACTATGAAAAGCCTAGTAACCATGAGGCCCAAATCGCCCAGAGACATATTTTCTATCGCAACTTCTATGCCATTTTTGAACTATAAAACATCATTTTTAGGAAAACTTTCTTCTACAAAGTTGTAGATCTGCGTTTCTAGTTTCCAAAACATCAAAAATCAACCCAATCAGAGCTTTAAATCTCAATAAATTCACTAAAAAACACAGATTGCTCTCAATGACATGGGCAACAGTCAAAACCCAAATTCAAGCCTATTTTTCTCTATCATACAAATTGATTCAGATTTTGTATTCTTACTATGAAATGAAGATATGTGAGTCTAGTTTTATATCCAATTGAAATTTCTCAATTCCAATCACCATAAGTCAAGATATCATTAAAAGAGTGATGACTGGTCCTGTGAACTCTAAAACAATTTTCACTCTATTGAAGAGAGCTTCCTAATTTCAAAGTTCAATCATGTTTATCCTCAATTTTTCATGATAATAACATGTTATAACATCAATGATCTCACTACAAACTTCATATGCATATAAATCACACACAAAAACTATGTAGAGTTCCCATACCTCCTTAAGCTCTAACTTTTTCCTTCTTCCTTTCTCTTGCTCTTCATCTCTACTATCTTCAGTATTTTTTTCCTACTTGGAGTAGCATCTTCGTAGACTTGAGGAGAGAAGAAGAGAAGAAACACAAAAGAATAAAAGAAAATAATTTTTTGGCTAAGAATGGCCGGCCATGTCTCTCTCTCTCTCTTATTCTAACTTATCTCTTAATGTTTCTAGAAATATTAGTGTCCCTTCTCTGTTGGTGTCTTAAATAAAATCTTACACAATTTCACTTTGATCCCTATCTCAATTTATGTTTCTTATTTTGGTCTCTTATCTTTCACATATCACATTTTTGCCATAATTCTTTTACTTGATCTTTTCAATTAAACCCTCAATGTCACATTCTCTCTAATTTGTACACTTATGTTTTAGTATAAAATTACCATTTTGTCCTTATCCTTTTAATTTAATTCCTTTATTGTCCTTGTCTATATTTTCAATGCACATTTCCTCGTATTACCTCTACTATAAACATCAAACATACCCGATTACTCCTAAGGTGTAATGTGGGGCCTTACAATACACACACACATATATAGTAGTTAAGTTACATTAAAGGTTAATTAAATTAAATAAACACACATAGAATTTTTATTTAATTTAATTAACCTTTAATGTAACTCAACTATTATATATATATATATATATATATATATATATATATATATATATATATATATATATATATATATATATATATATATATATATATATATATATATATATAATTTATCACATAATTAGTTTATTAATTAATTTCATTTATTTTTAGTGTCGTTAAACTAGCATTCATCTATTTTTATCACAATAATTATATGAGTATGTAAATTAAAAATATAGTTATGCATGATTGTTATTTATAATGTAAATATATGAGTATATAATCACCTTATCAATAATTTTATTTACTTTTGGTTGCATTTAAATAGTACTTATCTACTTTTGATACAATATTTATATAAGTAATCGAGTATGTAAATTAATAATATAATTATATATAATGAAATTTACCAATTTATGCAGTTATATGAGTGTATAATAATCTCACAAATTAATTTCATTTATTTTTTAGTATCACTAAATTAATACTTATCTATTTTTAGCATAATACATATCTGAATATGTAAATTAATAAAAAGTTCTCATGATTTTGACACTTTGAGTTGATGAAAGATGAATGAGCCAAATTATTCAATTTTGGCTAAGGTAGCTAGAGGAATCTTAATTGTTCAGTGCTCAACTATAACGTCTCCATTGGATTTTTTAGCATTGGATGGAGGACTTTAGATAAATTTAAAAATTTTTTAACTCCGATTATAGTTGAAATTCTCATTTGTTACCAAAATTGGTTGAAATCGGCTGTACTTTTGGTTTCAGAGGCATCAGTTGAACATTTAAAAATGTTTGAGTAAGGTAATTACTATATTCACTTAAATTCTTAAATTTTGTAATTGATTTGTAGATTTTTTTTTGTCTAATTATTTAATCTCTGTGTTATTTTTTAATATTGTTCAAAATCCTCAAATTAATGCCAAAATAATGTAGAGAAATACTATCAAATGTTAATTTTTTAATTTCATATTTTAATTTTAATTCTATTTGTATTTATTGAGATATTTTAATTTATCATTCCATAAATTTATTTTATAAATTTTTAAAAATATCGAATTATCTGAAACTTCAAATTATATTGTACTGCATTGTTTAGTATTGAAAGAACCGAAAAATTGAATCGAACTACATCGAATTTTTTATAAAAATTGTACCAAAATTTCAAGACAATAATGATACTTAATTTTTTATAATATCCATAATTTTAAGACAATACGAAAAATTATAAATTCTTAAATTGTACAGTACTGTGTACACCCCTATACCTTGCTATCTTTCCTACTTTTTTATTGAATTTTTTCTTTTCTTCCTCTTATTGGAGAGAGAAACAACCACTTTATCTTTAAAAACTTAAAGAAAAAATGAAATTGGAGCATAATAAAAAAATCATTGTGAAATTTAGCTAATTTTAAGCTATGTGATGCTGTTTTTTTTCTTATTTTTTGTTTTTGTAATCTTTTTGGTCAACTGAATTTTTATTTTTGTGGTATTTTTGAAATTTCTCAATTTGAAATTTCATAAAGTTAGTTATATTATTAAATTTAGTTTTGTAAATATATGATTATAAGGTATTAATTATTTTTTAAAAGAAAAATGTCATTTTTGGTTTGGATTTTAGTTGTGATGATGAAAATTGTAGACACTTAGCATTTTGTTTATGGTATATAAGTATTAGAGGTGTTCAAAACTGGGTTAAATAGGTTACAATTAGGTTTTATTTAAGAGTGAAAATAAAGTTTGAACTATATATGTGATTTTCACCTCCACTAAGGGGATTTCTTCTTTCTTCAATTAAACACCTACAAAATACCAAAATGCGATTAAACCCATATAAATCAAAGACTTATGAAATTAAACACAAAATTAATTAAGACTAAAATAACTCATAAACAAACTAATAAATGTAGTCATAATTACAAAACTATCAAATACCCCACACTTAGCCTTTAATTGCCCTTGGAAAAAATTCAACAAATCAACTCGTCAAAATAATCAAACTTTAACCAAGAATCATGCAATTTAAAATCATGCTTAACAATTAAGAGAAGAACTTAACAAAATTCTAACTAGATCAAATTCAATCAAGAATATATAAGCCAGTTTTCATGTTTGTGTGTAAGACTAAAACATTTTAAGTTCTTTTAAAATCAAAATACTAATGCAATCTTATAGTCAAGCTTTAGAATTAATGTACACTTAAATGTATAAACGGTTTTGAACTTGAAACTCTCAAAACACAATAAGCCTTTCTTTTAGTATCGAAATCAAAAGTCATCTCTGTTAAATAACTCAAAAGCAAATGTAGAATCACTACGACTTTATTAGGTTGTAATGTGGTTAAGGAAATGGTTAACAAAAAATTGACAATAGTAAATAACAAGAATAGCCACTCTTAGAATGAATAAACCAATATTTTTAAACTTTACTCCACTAAATTAAAAGCATACTACTTAATCATACTTGCTCACTTAACCCCTATACACAAAGTAATTTTGAGAGGAAAGATCATTGAAACTTTTTCAATTTCAAAATTCAGCATAAAAGTGAAATTTATGAGTAAAAGTGTTAATTATGTGAATTATATGAGAAAAAGAAGAAAAAAATAAATCATTTAGCTAAACAAGGGTAAAAATATAATTATAAAGAAATTAGGGGTTAAATAGTAAATTTTGGTATTAAAGTATGATTTATGAGGTTAAAATGAATAATTTGGCCAAAAAGGAAAAAATTGTAATTTTTGAAAAAAATTTGGGACTAAAATGAAATTTACCAATTTATGAAGAAATTTAGGGACTAAATTAAAACTTTTACAATTCGGATGAAAGAAAAGTGGAATAAAAGAGAAAGGAACAAAATTGAATTATTAATGAGTTAAAATTGATTATAATGTAAATTGTAGGACCCATTGGTAATTTTATTATTTTTATGATTATAAATGAAAATTTGTGTAATAGTATCCAACACAAAGCAATATAATTGCTTAGTGCGTAGTTGTTGTGACTTCGCGCAGGGACATGTATAGTAGGCAAGAAGGCTAATGGTTGAATGGCATATACATGTATATAAAAACTTTAGTTTTTGTGGAAATTGAAATATTGGATTGTATAATATATCTATGAGATATATTTTAGGTTGTAATTATATATAATCTTAGTGTGTATATGGAAATTAAGATGTGAATATATATGTTTATGTGTGAGATGATGTGGTTATGATTATGTGATGAAATTAGAAGTGATGTGTGATTGATGGAGTTATGGAGGAGGACGTTGATTATAAGAAGTGTAATTTAACTGCAGGTTTTGGGGAAACAAGAAAAATAAGCCGTCATGCTGCCCAAATTGTCACCTAGGGAATAGTAAATAATTATGAAATTAATGATCATTAGACTAAGTAATAATGATGATTAATGAGTAATTTTAGGATATTAAGCATTAGGGTGTTACAATTTATGGTATCAGAGCCCGGTTTAGTCGACCCTAAGATCAGAGTAATAATGCAAGTGTAAAACAATCATGCCAATTAAGGATAATGGAATTGTGGAATTGATTTTTACTTGTCCCTTGTGCATTTTAGTGATTAGATGGCTTTCGGCTTCAATGAGAGGCCCAGCAGGCTAATGGGACTGAGAGTGAAGCTTTAGCTAGCCCAGCAACAACTGCAGTTACTCCTAGACATCAAACACCACCACCTGCACCTCAAGTACCATCCCCAGCGGCACCACCGATTTCATGCAAATGATTGCATACTTAATATATCAGAGGATGCAGGCACCACCTCCACCACCACCTCAGCCACAACCATCACCACAGCCAGTTAGAGCACCCATCTTAAAGTAGTTAAAAAAGTTGGGAGCCGAAGATTTTCAGGGCAGAGACCAGACATCAACCACTGATGCGGAAGAGTGGTTAGACAAAATCATGAGGTTATTTGAAATCACAAACAATTCACCTGAAGAAAAGTTACAGGATGTTATAGCATTACTCCAGGGTCAGCCTACACTTGGTGGAATATAGTGAGATGGTATACCCCAGCAGACATGGTGACCTAGTAGTTCTTCCTACAATAGTTCAAAGAAAAATACATAGGGAGAGAACATCAGCGAGCCATAAAGAGTGCCTTTTGGAGGCTGAGACAGGACAACAGAACAGTACAGGAGTATGATAGAGAATTCGAGAGATTGAGTGCCTATATGGATAACTACCATATTCCTCCAGAGAAATTATACCAGCTGTTTAGACAAGGCCTTCACAATGATATCAGAAAAGCATTAGTGAATCGGGAGTACACAAATCGGATGGAGCTAGTACATGCAACCATTAAAGTTGAAACTATTGATGCTGAGGAGACTAGTTGCCAGGCCCGATTTTAGCAAAGAAGAAACCCACCTATAGCAGATTCTCTAGGTGGCTCTAGCAAGAAACTAAAGGGTTCTACTGCTACATCACGGAAGCATACAACAGTTCCTGCACAGAGTTAGAAATCCACAACTCGGGCTTTTCCATCCATTTCTTCTATTGCCAGTAATCCTCGAAGTTCCACTAGATATAACAACCTCATATGTGAGCATTATAGGAGGCACCATCTAGGCGAATGTTGGAAATTGACAGGAGCATACCTGAGATATGGGTCCTATGAGCATCTGCAGAAAGATTGTCCTTGATCATCAGCGATTGCATCAGAAAGGTCTTCCATCCCAACAGCCAGAGGATAGGGTATAGGTGGACAATCAGGAACTACACCAATAAAAGGGAGTGCACAGTGACCACCCTTAGAAGAAGGGTGACCATCAGCATACACATATGCAGTCAGGGCTAGGGAGGACTAGGATACCCCATATATTATAGTGGGTAAGTTTTTCTTGTTTGACTCACCTGTTTATGCCTTAATTGACCCTAGGTACACACATTCATACCTTAGCATAAAAATTGCACATGGGAAAGGTTTGATTAGTTCACAATTAGAACATGACATTTTAGTGAGCAACCCTTTAGGGCACTATGTAGTAGTGAACAAAGTATATATAAATTGCCCTATCCAAATACAACAAACTCTCTTTTCTGCAAACTTGATCGAGTTACATTTCCATGAGTTTGATGTCATACTGAGAATAGATTGGTTGAGTAAACACCAAGCTAATGTCAAATGTCACTTGAAAAGAATCATTTTATACACTCCAGATGGACAGAAAATTATTATTGTAGGTGAACGATCCAGTTTCTTGTCAAACATCATCTCAACCATAGCAGTATATTGGTGCATCAGGAAAGGATGTGAAGCTTATTTGGCCTATGTGACAGAAGCAAAAGATGATAAACTCAGAGTTAGTGATGTCCCAACTGTTTGTGACTTTCCTGATATTCTTTCTGATGAGTTACTAGGATTGCCACCAAAAAGAGAGGTAGAGCTCTTCATAGATGTGATGCTCGGTACAGCTCCAATTTCCAAAGCTCCATATCATATGGCACCAGTCGAGTTAAAGGAACTGAAGATACAGCTGCAGGAATTACTAGACAAGGGATTCATTCGCCCCAACATGTCACCATGGGGAGCTCCAATTTTATTTGTGAAGAAAAAGTATGGTTCATTGCGACTTTGCATTGACAATTGACAGCTGAATAAGGTGACCATAAAAAATAAATATCCCTTGCCCAAGATTGATGATCTGTTTGACCAGTTGAAGGGAGCGAGCATGTTTTCCAAAATTGACTTGAAATCAGGGTATTATCAGCTCTGAGTTAAGGAAGTAGATGTACCAAAGATAGCTTTTTGCACACAATATAGCCATTATGAATTCTTGGTTATGCCATTTGGACTTACCAATGCCCCAGCAGCTTTCATGAATCTGATGAATCGGATCTTCCATCCATACCTAGATCAGTTTGTGGTGGTATTTATTGATGATATCCTAATCTATTCCAAAACTCCTGAAGAACATGATAAGCATTTGCGGATTGTGCTACAAACTCTGAGGGATAAACAATTATATGTTAAGTTTAGTAAATGTGACTTTTGACTCAAATAAGTTTCCTTTTTGGGTCATGTAATCACTGCAGAGGGAATCAAAGTAGATCCAAAGAATATTGAAGCCATTTGAAAGTAAAAGCCACCTAGGAATGTACCTGAAGTCAGAAGTTTCTTGGGTTAGCCAGCTATTATAGAAGATTTGTAAAAGGATTCTCCATGATTGCTTCCCCACTCACCAAGCAGCTATAAAAGAACATCAGATTTGTGTGGACAGATAGATGCCAAGAGAGCTTTGAAAAGTTGAAAACTATATTGATTTAAGCTCCCATTCTCACCCAGTCTACTCCAGGTAAACCTTTTGTGATTTACAGTGATGCTTCTAGGAACGGGCTAGGATGTATCTTAATGCAAAAAGGCAAGGTTGTGGCCTACGCTTTATGACAACTTAAACCTCAAGAAAAAAACTATCCTACTTATGATTTGGAGATAGCATCAATAGTCTTTGGTTTAAAAATTTAGAGACATTACCTATATGGTTATATCTACACTGACCATAAGAGTTTAAAATATTTATGAACTCAGAAAGAACTCAACTTGAGATAGCGTAGGTGGTTAGAACTCATTAAAGACTATGACTGCTTGATCGACTACCACACCAACAAAGCAAATGTAGTTGCAAATGCCCTTAGCAGAAAACATTTATCTGCTTTAAGGGCCATGGATGTTAGGTTGAGCACTGATCAAGATGGAGCACTAGTGGCAGAAATTCAAGCAAGGCCTATTCAGCAGCAATAAGTAAGAGTCACACAGCGACATGATGATCGATTGGCTCACATTCTTTCTCAAATTCAAGTTGGAGAGAACATTGATTTCTTTCTTGATCATGATGACTGCCTATACTATAATGGTAGGCTTTGTGTACCAGATGATGCTAAATTGAAAAAGAAACTCTTGATCGAAGCTCATCACAGCAAGTACACTTTTAATCTTGGGAGTAATAAGATGTATTAGGATTTGAAAGAAATCTATTGGTGGCCAGGTATGAAAAGAGATATTGTTGAGTTTGTCACCCGATGTTTGACTTGTCAACAGGTAAAAGCTAAACACCAAATTCCCTCGGGATTATTACACCCTGTCACCATACCAGAGTGGAAGTGGGAGCGAGTGACCATGGATTTTATAGCAGAATTACCATTGACCAGAAGATAATACTATTCCATTTGGGTCATTGTAGACAGATTCACAGAGTCTACTCATTTCATACCAGTCAGAGTTGATTTTCCTTTGAGCAGACTGGCAGAGATTTACATTAGTGAGATAGTTCGACTGCATGGCATTCCTATTTCCATCATTTTAGATAGAGATCCTTGTTTTACCTTCAAATTTTGGAAGAATTCATAGGAAGCATTGGGAACTCGCTTGGACTATAGTACTGCCTTTCATCCCTAGATAGATGGACAATCCGAGCGAGTGATACAAATTTTAGAAGACATGCTGCGATGCTGCATCTTGGAGTTTGGGAACAACTAGGAAAGGTACCTTCTTTTAGCAGAATTCGATTACAATAACAGCTATCAATCCAGCATCAAAATGGCACCGTATGAAGCATTGTATGGAAGAAAAGTGCAGAACTCCAATATGCTGGACAGAATTGAGTGAAAACAAATTAGTGAGTCTAGATTTAATTCAGGAAATAGAGGAAAAGTAAAGTTAATTAGAGATAACTTAAAAGCTGCAATAGATAGATAAAAATCCTATGCAAATTTGAAAAGAAAAGATATAGAATTCAACGTAGGTGACAAAGTCTTCTTAAAAGTCTCACCATGGAGGAAGATTCTGAGGTTTGGAAAGAAAGACAAGCTCAGCCCCAGGTTCATTGGCCCTTACGAAGTGTTATAGCGAGTTGGACCTATTGCTTATAGACTTAATCTGCCTTCAGAATTGCAAAGAATCCATGATTTCTTCCAGATATCCATGCTGAGAAGATACCGGTAAGATCCATCCCATGTCATTACACCAGCTAAAGTATAATTTCGGACTGATATATCCTATGATGAAGAAACGATAAGAATATTGGCTAAAGATAACAGATAGCTTAGAAGTAAACGCATACCACTTGTCAAAGTACTCTAGATCCAACATAATGTAGAAGAAGCCACGTGGGAACCAGAGGACACTATGAGGCGGCAATATCCACAACTGTTTACTTCAAGTAAGTTTCGGGAATAAAATTTTATTTAAAGGGGGAGCATTATAACGCCCCTAAATTTGCATTTGGCGAGCATGACACATTGTAGAGCATGATTAGTTGCCTGGAGTTAAGTTTCATGGTCATCGGGATTGACTAATATAGAAAATTTAGAAAGAATAGATAGGTACATGTGCCTGAGCTAGGAAACCCGGGGACAGAGGATCCGACGGGCAATGTGAGTTTAATATGAATTATGAAAGTAGATGTCAAACATAGTGTAATGGTATAATTTTAGATGAAATTAATGTCATATAAGCAAAGGTGTTAAATTGCATAAAATGATGAAATAACTTAATATGACTTGATATAATAGTAAATTAATTTATTAAAAACATGATTTAGTGATGAAATTAACATGGAAGAAGTGAAACATTGGTGGCCGAATGGAACATCATAGGTGATCTTAATGTGTTTTAATGTTTAATTGAGTAATTAGTGACAATTAAGTAAAATAAGGCATAAGAGAAATAAAGGTATTGATTAAAATGAAAAATGAGAATGTAAACCTATTTATGTAATAGTTACATAATGAACAAAGTTAATGAAACTTGGGAATTATTATGTAAATTTAGCATATATCACTATATTATAGCATAAAATGAGTATAAAACTTAATATGATATAAATTTGGTAAAGAAAATAAATTGTAGATGTAACTATGGTAAGTGGTCAAATGATGACATAGTAAATGAGATATTTTTATTGAAATTTTATGGTATTAAATGCACATGCGAGAATTTGATACTTGATAAGCTTATTTTAACACATACGGGAGCATAGCGTAACTATTACAATGCCATTAATATGAATAACAATGGAAAAACCTAATATATAATTAGATTTGATATCGCCCTTAGTGTTCAGTGGATTAATCAGCGCTTTAGGATAGTATGGCTAGCCATAGGGGCACTTACCCCGCAATATTACTATTAATATTACTGTTACTATCACTATACTGAATTTACTGTTTAGTCGACTCATTATAATACTGTATTGGAGCATGGTATCATACCCTAGCTGTGCGGTCCCTCCAGCATTTTGAATTTACTGATTTGCTTATCCAGTTCGTGGGGTTCCACTGTTGATAACTAGAGGCAAAAAGTATAATTTCACATGTAAACTGAGTAAAAAAGAGTAATTACAGCAATAAAAATGTGATATGTGTGAATAAATATAAGAAAGAATGAAAAATAAGGTTAAAAGAGTTAATAAAGCAAAAAATGTAATTACGTCATTAATCGAGAGTAAAACGATGAAATAATGTGAAAAATATGATAAAGGGGTAAAAAAATCATTTTGACCAAAAAGGATAAAATCGTGAATAAAATAAAGTCCGATGACTAAACTGTAAATTGTCATCCCAAGGAAAACTATTAGGGACTAAAATATAATTTGGATAATTAAAGTAAAATAAAAGTCAAGGAAAGTCAACTAGATCGAAATTGAGATCAAATTGGTTAAATTGAAGAAAAATCAACCTAAAGTTAAAATTTGTCAAAATTTGGAAAAAGTCAAACTTTAGGGGTATGGTTGAAATCGTTCACTTAAACTGGGGAATTATTGAAATTAAATAAGAAAAATAATTTTTGAGTGAATTAAAAGAAAGTTATGACGAAAAGGGAATAAAATTTAAAATTTATTAATCTATGGAGATTTAATTAAATTAATAATAATTAGTTAACTTAGATAATAAAATAATTTGAGTGAAATTTTATATAAATGCATCCACCACTAAGCGACTATGTTGCTTAGCGTGGAGTTTATTGTAACTATGCGCAGGGACAGGAATAACAAGTTTGGCAAAGGAGAATAGAAGAAGTTATTTTAATTTTGGATTTTATAAATATGTATAAACTATGAGATCAATTATGAGAGTTTGTCTATTATGGCATGTAATAATAATGCTTTGTGAACTTGTAATTGTGTGTGAATGAAAGGCATATGGATTGTACATGTATGGTTGTGGGATATGTGATGAATGGAAATTATAGAAGTGTTGTGTTGTTGATTGGACTTTTGGAGTTGGGGGAACTATATTTTGGAGTGTAAACTGAATTTTTTTTACAGGTTTGGGTAGCATAAATATTAAGTCGTCATGCTGCCGGATTTTTATTTGATTGGGAAATAAATTAGTTGCATTAGAAATAATAATAAAATAATACAGACTTAGAAATTGTATAGAGGATGTGACATTAAATGGTATCAAAGCGTGGTTTAGGCGATCCTAAGATCGGAGTCAATATATGTGAAACTGACTGGGAAAGAATGAACAAGTATATAATACGTGTACATGTCACGTTATTATGATATAAATGTTGGAATTTAAATCTTATCTGTCCCTTGTGTATTTCAATGTTGGCTATGGCTTCCGGCTCCAGGCAGATTGCTGAGTTAGCAAGTGACGCTGAGAGCGAGGCTTCTGCAAGTCTAGAAATACAAGAATCAATACCGAGTACAGATCAGAGCAGCCCTCCCAGCACACTCCTACACTAATGCCTCAGGCACCTTCGCCTCCTGCACCAGCTGATCTTATGCGGATGATGGCAGAGTTTTTTCAAAGATTTTAGCCTTAGCAGCAGACGCCACCCCAGGCACCCAAGAGATCTATTTTTGAGTGATTTGGGTGCAGTGGATTTCTATGGCCGGGAGCCGATCGCAGCCTCAGAAGTAGAAGAATGGCTTATTAGGATTCAGAGAATGTTTGAGATCACCCACAGCCCATTAGAAGAAAAGCTTGAGGAAGCAGTAGCACTATTTCAGGCACCATCTTATATATGGTGGGACACAGTCAGACGTCATACCCCACCTAAGCAGGTTACCTAGGACTATTTTTATCAGCAATTTTGGAATAAATATGTCGGCAGAGAGCACCTGAGATCTATGGACGAGGCTTTTTGGCAATTAAGCTAGGGTAATTGGATGGTTCAGGAGTATGACCAGGAGTTTGAGAGGTTCAGTTTCTATATGAAGTATTATCGATTCCCTCCAGAAAAGATGTGCCAGCTTTTTAAGAAGGGCCTCCATAATGACTTGAGAAAGATTCTGGTAGTTCGAGAGTATACAAATAGAAAGGAGTTGGTCGATGTAGCTATTAAAATGGAGAATGTTCAATGGGAAAAAGTGAGTAGACGGGCTAGATTTTAGCAGAGAAGAAGGCCAGCTTAGGGGCATTAGGCAGTGGATCTAGTAAAAGAGCCAGGGGTTCTACTGTAGCTCCTTTATAGGATTCTTCAGCTACACCAGCAACCAGTTAGCATACCACTGCACGGGCACCCTCTTTTGCAGCATCAATGGGTAATGCTTATCGGGGTCAGGGTTCTGCCAGGTATGAGGTACCAATCTGTGAGCATTGTGGGAGACGGCATCCAGATGAGTGTTGGAGGTTGACAAGGGCATGCTTAAGGTATGGGTTCCAAGATCATATGGTGAAGAACTATCCTAGAGCATCGACATAGGCCACTACATCAGCTGCACAGACTCTTACTAGCAGGCAAGGTGCTCCTCCAGCTAGAGGCAAAGGTAGAGGCAGACCCAATTGGGCTACATCCGCTTGAGGTAGTGCTCCAGCTCCAAACAGGCCAGCATTAGCCAGGACTTATGCAGTCAGAGCCCAGGAGGACCAAGATGTACTAGACATGATTGTAGGTAAATTTTACCTGTTTGATGATGTTGTTTGTGCACTGATAGATTCTGGGTTCGTACATTCTTATCTGAGCACCAAAATTGCACAAGGGAAGGGATCAGAAAAAGCACAGTTAGATCAGAATATTCTGGTAAGTAACCCCTTGGGTCATAGTGTGGTTGTGAACAAGGTATATAGGGATTGCCCTATCCAGATACAATAGGTTACCTTCCTTGCAAATCTTATTGAACTTCTATTCCACGAGTTTGATGTTATCTTGGGGATGGATTGGCTTCATAAACACCAGGTGATTGTTGATTGTCGCTTGAAAAGGATCACCTTGAGAACTTCAGATCAAGAGATTATGGTTGTAGGGGAACGACCTAACTTCCTATCCAATGTTATTTCAGCCACTACAGCACACAGGTGTATTAAAAAGGATGTGCAACTTATTTGGCTTTTGTCACTAAAACAGAAGCAGAGAAGCTGAGAGTTAGCGATGTGCCTATAGTTAAAGACTTCCCTGACATCTTTCTTGATCATTTACCAGGAGTACCTCCATTAAGGGAAGTTAAATTTAGCATTGATGTATCACCGGGTACAACACTTATTATTATGGCTCCTTATCATATGGCACCAGCAGAAGTGAAAGAATTGAAGATTTAGCTGCAGGAATTGTTAGAAAAGGGCTTCATCCATCCGAGTGTTTCCCCTTGGGGAGCCCCAGTGCTGTTTGTAAAGAAGAAAGATAAATCTCTCAGATTATGTATTGATTATAGGCAGCTGAATAAGGTCACCATCAAGAACAAAAATATACTACCCAGGATTGATGAATTATTTGATCAATTAAAGGGCGCAAGCACATTCTCAAAGATTAACCTGAGGTCGGGCTATTATCAACTTAGAGTGAAAGAAGTAGACATTCCAAAGACTGTCTTTCATATCGAGTATTGGCATTATGAATTTGTGGTTATGCCCTTTGGCCTTACTAATGCACCGGCTGCTTTTATGGACTTGATGAATCGCATCTTCCATCCTTATCTAGATCATTTCGTGGTATTGTTGACATTCTGGTATATTTTTAGTCACTAGAAGAACATGATCAACATCTGAGAATTGTACTATAGACTCTGAGAGACAAGAAGCTATATGCTAAATTTAGCAAATATGAGTTTTGGCTAAATAAAGTTGCTTTTCTTGGTCACGTGGTTTCAGCAAAGGGCATCAAAGTAGATCCTAAGAAGATTGAAGCTATTCTTGATTCTTAGCCACCTAAAAATGTTTTAGAAGTTTGAAGCTTCCTTGGATTAGCTAGGTATTACAGGTGATTTGTGAAGGGCTTTTCGATGATAGCCTCCCCATTTACCAAGTTATTACAGAAGAATGCCAAATTTGAGTGGACAAAGAAAAATTAGCAAAGCTTTGAGAGGCTAAAGAGTATGTTGACTGAGGCTCCTGTTCTTAGTCAACCCATTTCAGGTAAATCTTATGTTATTTACAGTGATGCCTCCAGGAACGGATTAGGGTGTGTGCTTATGCAGGAAGAAAAAATTAGAGGTATATACTTCCAGATGGTTAAAATCATATGGAAGAAACTACCCTACCCACGATCTGGAGTTGGCAGCCATTGTGTTTGCTTTGAAAATATGGAGACATTACTTGTGTGGGGAGAATTGCTACATCTATACTAATCATAAAAGCTTGAAATATCTGCTTACGCAAAAAGAACTTAATTTACGACAGAGACGATGGCTGGAACTTATCAAAGACTATGGCTTCTTGATTGACTAAAGTCCTGACAAAGTAAATATGGTAGCCGATGCACTCAGCAGGAAACATTTAATGGCCCTACGAGCTATGAAGGTGAAATTAAATGTGGTATAAGATGGAGCACTTATGGCTGAAATGCAATTAAAACCAGATTGGCTTCAATAGGTGAAGGTTGCTTAGAGGCAAAATGATAGGTTAGCCTCTCTTATCTCCCATCCTCAAGTGCAAGCAGGTAAATGTATTGAATTTTCTCTGAGTCATGATGATTGTTTGTATTACAAAGGCAGAATATGTGTACCTAACGATGCAGAATTGAAGAAGAACATCCTGACAGAAGCTCACAATAGCCCTTATGCTATGCATCTCGATAGTAACAAAATGTATCAGAAACTGAAGAAATCCTACTAGTGGCTGGGAATGAAGGAAATAGTGGATTTTGTGAAAAATATTTAATCTGTCAATAAGTTAAAGCCGAGCATTAAGTGCCTTCAAAGTTATTGCATCCTATCACTACACCGTAATGGAAATGGGAGCGGATTACTATGGATTTTGTGTCTGTTTTACCACTTACTAGAAGATAGCATGACTCCATTTGGGTAATTGTGACATGATGACTAAGTTAGCTCACTTTCTTCCAATGAGATCGGATTTCTCTTTTTCCAGATTTGCAAAAATTTATGTGAATGAGATTGTGAGGCCCACGGTGTTCCAATATCCATAATTTCTTACAGGAATCCACGGTTCACTTCCAGATACTGGCAAAATCTCCAAGAAGCATTGGGAACCAGTTTGGATTGCAGTACAAGTTTCTATCCACAAACAAATGGCCAATCCGAATAGGTGATACAAATATTAGAGGATATGCTACGGTGTTGTGTGTTAAATTTAGAGGCAGTTGGGAGAGATACCTCCCATTAGCTAAGTTTGTTTACAACAACAGTTACCAGTCTAGCATTAAAATAGCACCATATGAAGCATTGTACGAGAGAAAATGCAATACACCTTTATGCTGGACGAAATTGGGTGAAAACAAGCTAGTGAGACCTGACTTAATCAAAGAAATAGAGGAAAAGGTAAATCTAATCCGAGATAATTTAAAGGCAGCCACAGACCGATAGAAATCATATGCAGACTTGAAAAGAAAAGATATAAAATTTAACGTGGGAGACAAAGTGTTTCTAAAGGTTTTGCTGTGGCGAAAAGTTCTCCAGTTTGGCAAAAAGGGTAAGCTTAGTCCCAGCTTCATCGGGCCTTATGAAATAACACGGCGTGTCGAACCAATGGCATACAAGTTAAAGCTACCTTTTGAATTAGAAAGGATCCATGACGTATTTCATATTTCTATGCTAAGGAGATATCGTTTGGATCCTTCTCATGTCATTACAATGGAGAAAATAAAATTGAAATCTAACTTGTCCTATGATAAAGAACCAGTAAAGATTTTAGCATAGAAAATCAGGCAGTTGCGAAACAAGTAGATTCCTTTAGTTAAAGTGCTTTGAACATGCCACAATGTAAAAAAAGCTGCCTGGGAGCCTGAAGAGACAATGAGACAATAGTATCCCCACCTATTTGATCCAGGTAAATTTCGAGGATGAAATTTTTATTTAGAAAGGAAGTACTGTAACGTCCTCAAATTTGCATTTGTCATGTATGGTATGTTGTAGAGCATGATTAATTACCCTAGGATAAACTTTGAAGTGAACGAGGTTGAATAGGATAGAAAATTTAAAAAAGAGTGCAAGGTTAAATATGCCCGAGCCAAGAAAATCCGAGGATGGATGATCCAGCGGGCAGTGTGAGATAAAGATAGATTATGAAACTATATGTTAAACGGAGTCTAGTGGTACAATTTGAGAAGAAATTGATGTCAAATGGGTATCCATTAGGGCAAACAAAAAAATTTCACTAGTGGATGTAGGTTTGACCAAAACTTTGACCACATATTTGGGGATCCTAAAGATCTCCAATGGACTTCATTTCACACACATATTATAAATAGTATAAATACACCCAAAAATTTGAAAATAGCAATTCTGGAAGTTATGAAATTTTGGATTTTGAACCAGCTGCATAGATCGTAGAAGCTAGAAGTATACTTAATGATATCGGAATGAGCTGAAATTTTTACCATATGTTCTTAAGTATATAGGGACATCCAAAGCAAAATATTAAGGCAATCTGATATTGGAAGCAAAAATTCATATTTCAAGTGCAAAACAGAGATTGAGTCATTTGGAGAGCCAAATCTGGGAATTTGACCCTAAGAAGACACATAGGTTACTTATATGGAGCTATGATCATGTGTGAGTGAGCTTAAATTAGTAAGGTAAGCCCAAGTACATGAATGAGTGACAAGTGGCCAAATTTAAAATCTTTAGATTTAATAGTAAATAAGTGAATCTTGTCCCTTTCTTTTGCATATAAATAGACCATCAGAAAGAGATTAGAGACATCTGGAAGTTTCTCAGAAATTACAGCAAATTCCCTTTTTCTTTTCCCAAAAATCTGAACCCCATCTTTGTGTACTCTCTCTTCTATTTTCTCCATTCCAAGCTTTCTCTCTCTAAAATCCGAAGCTTTAATTACAATCTAATACTCAAAATTTCATCCTCTTTCACTTAGAAAAGGATTCCCATCAAGGGAAAATCAAGAAACTAGAGATTTAAGAAAAATAAGAGGAAGAGAAGAGGAAGGAAAGGGAAAGGATAAAGAAGAATAGGTGTTTTTCAAGCTCAATTGAGGTTAGTGGATGTGTACTAAATTTAATTTCACCATTTTTAGTTAAAATTCTCTAATTTTTCTATTATGTAACTATGTTAAATTGCATAAAATGATGAAATAACATAATATGACTTGATATAATAGTAAAATAAGTTATTAGAAACATGATTTAGTGATGAAATTAACATGGAAGCAAGTGAAACATTGGTGGCCGAATGGAACACCATAGGTGAGCTTAATGTGTTTTAATGTTTAATTGAGTAATTAGTGACAATTAATTAAAATAAGGCATAAGGAAAATGAAGGTATTGATTAAAATGAAAAATAAGAATATAAACCTATTTATGTAATAGTTACATAATGAACAAGTTAATGAAACTTAGCAATTATTATGTAAATTTAGCATATATCACTATATTATAGCATAAAATGAGTATAAAACTTAATATGATATAAATTTGGTAGAGGAAATAAATTGTAGATGTAACTCTGGTAAGTGGTTGAATGATGAAATGTAGCAAAATGAGATGTTTTTAATCACCCTAAGGAAAACTGTTAGGGACTAATTTGGGTAATTAAAGTAACATAAAAGTCAAGGAAAGTCAACTTGTAATACCCTTCTCGGAACAGTCCTTAACGAAACGAGACTTAGCTGACGACGGTAAGTTTTTTTTTTGAACAATTCAAATCACTTGAAAATACTTTTACAAAAATTCCAGAATCAAATAACAGTCTTATAAACAAACATTAATCATCAAATCAAAACTTATACTAATCCATACATCCAAGACAAATAAACATATAACCAAAATATCACTCAAACTTTTACCTTAATATTCTAAGTATATACATGCCAAAAGCTTACACCAACTAACACAAAAATCTTCTCTTCCGATATGGACCTTCAATGTACTGTGCTCCCGCAATACTCTAAAACCTGTATGCAGTAAATACTACGTGCTGAGTATTAAATATGCCCAGTGATGACTACTAATCCAAGAATTTCCCAAGAATAAGCATAATTTCATAATTTATGCTCCTACTATTCTTATTTCATTAACCATTTCCTTTTATTTCAGTTATTACTAATCTTGTTATTAATTCGTATTCTGATAACTATTGGTCTTTGGTTTCTAAACTTTCAACTTTACTTTGCAGAATTTTCTTTAGGTGGATCAATATCGGATTTATTTTTACTTTTATCACTACCTTCATTTTATCCTTTAGCCACAACGATTTAACTATTATTTCATTTAGCAATATGTATTGGTACTCATGTCATTACTAGTACCAAAATAAATTACTTAAATTCTTAGTTTACTGTTCAATTATTCAATCTGTACTCTAATTATACTTCTTGCTATTTATTCTTTTATTTTTGCTTTGACTTTTAACTAATAAATACATTACTAATTAAAGGCTTTTAAGCTTTATTGCAAAGTGATATAAGTATTTCGGAATACTTTGCAGTCAAATTTTTCTTTCCTTCATTTATATATATATATATATATATATATATATATATATATTACTTTCGTTCCAATATTTATTAAGACTTATGTCTTTTACTTCTTTCTCATCGATCAATTATGTGTCTTTCTATTGTTTTACTTTTCAATTAACTTTTCTTTCAGAAAAACTTTACGTAAGCAATAAGTTTAATTCATGTCAAAATCATCACTTTTTAACTTTAAGCAGGAAATTAATATTGTTTTTCAAACTTGTCACTTTTTACAATAGTAATTGGTACGAGAAATACCAATTAATCAAATTTATCTTTTTCACGAAAAATAAAATACATTCTAAATTCTTATAAAAACTCAATTAAACATTAATTTAATATTTTAATCTTATAAAACCTTTTTTTCTTTTTCTTACTAATTACACTTTTCAGAAATCTTTACAGATGTATCTCAACTTTGCATTTTCTTTCAAACGAATCGTTTTTCGATATAACTTTTATATTTAATTCAATTAAACATTACTTATTTATTCATTTCAATGTGCCCCTAGTGCAATATGACATGATTCTCAAATAAGATACGCAGGACGTGGACCCCACAGGGCCACAACAGAGAGAGAAGTGATCCCCAAGGAATCATTTCTCACAGAGCATATAACAGAGCAGAGAATGTCATGGTGATCAGAGATCCAGTCCACAGCATAGCAAGTCGCCATGACTTGCACCGCGGTATAATGTGTCCCTATGGCTAGCCATTTATATCCTTAACAAGAATAATATTACCTGTTTAACGCTAAGGGCAAATATAACCAATCACACTTTATAAACGTTTTAGAATATTTAAAAATCTTTAATCTCTTTCTTTTATTTATCATTACACTTTATTCTGATCAAATGCACTCCTTTGGTGCCTTTGACTATTCATTAACTTTTTGTCCTTTTATTCACTTTCTCTTTTCCAGTCACTTTTGTGAATTATTTTTCGACAATTCACTCAGATACTTAAACTTTTCAATCTTTTATACAGATTATAAATTATGAATTATGGCATTATAATTCACAATTTTTTTTATTCTTTTTATAGAATTCTTTGCGAATTATTCTCTAATAATTCAATGGTTGACTTCTTTTTCTTTTACTGCTCAAACTTTTTAATCATTCGGTATGCCAACTTTTATTTTGTCGGCGAATTATTTTTATAATCATTAAATCTTTTAATATTTTTTGTTGACTAATTTATTTTGATAAATTAGTCATATTTTTATTTTCTACTTTTTATGCAATTAGGAATTCTATTAATATTATTTATTACTTTATGCCTCGAACATGCATAATTAGACTTTTTCTATTGATTTATTCATTTCAAATACATAATTATGATTTTGTCATTATACTCATTAATTTTTATTTTTTTATTATATAATTTCTTCCATTATTCATCTTTTATTTTTTATTTTACCATTTCAGATAAAATTATATTTTAGTCCTTATACCATGAAAACTTTATCTTTTAATATAGTTAAATCTCCAAAATTACCATTTTACCCTTGATAAGTATTTCTTACTTATTTTTACGCGTTAATTACCTACTTTGGCAAAATTATCATTTTGCCCCAAAACTTTTATTTCTTTTCATTTAAATCATTTTTCTATTCAAAACTCATTTTATCTTTCCTTTATTTACATATTAATTTATTTCCATCATTTCCATTTATTTATGAATTATTTACCAATAATTAATTATTTTTATTATTTTCATGATCCAATAATTATTTTGAAGAATTCGTCAGTTAACCTTTTTATTTCTTGTCATTGACCTTAATTTACTTTCACATTAATTCATCATTTTTTGTCATTTTTATACAATTACGCATTAAAAATTCAATTATTTTCATTATACATATTCACATAAAATTTCCAATAAAATTTCAATAACTTTAATAAATTCTAATAAAATTTATTTATGCATTATTTATTGGTCATTGTCATTTTTCATCAAAATAATCATTTAATTCATAATAAATTATAATTTTCATTCAATACATACACTATACATAATCTTAAAAATTCCCAAATAAATTTTAAATATTCTCTAAAAATTAATAGATATCAATTATCAAGTCTATTTTTAATTTAAGCTAATATACATTAATTTCATGCATTTTTCTCATTATTTCTTCACCTAAGAAATTCGGCCAACAACATTTTTCCGCCTTAAAAATTTTCTTTCTTTCATTAAAGCCTTTAATTCATTTTCTCTCATGTTTAATTTCATTCTCCCTAACATAATTTCATCAATTAACAATTTTACATATTTTTATCTTAGTTACATAATCAAGAAAAATTCATATTAAATGGGAAATTAAGGGATTTTGTAGTCACTTACCTTTTTCTCAAGCTTTAGCTTCCTTAGGCTTCTTTTTCCATGTCTTACACCAAAGAAATCCATTCTTCACCCAAAGGAACAATGGTGTCCGAATTCCTTGGCCTTCCTAACCTTAATTTTTTGTCCTCAAATGATAAATCCAAGCTCATAATTAGCTTATACACCTCAAAAACTATAAGAACACATCAAAAAACCAATTAAAATCACTCAAATTTTCAAGTTCCATCTTACCTCTTTTCCTTTCTTCACTTGATTTCTTGCCTTTCTTTGCTCAAGCCACTTGATTGAGGCTACTAGGATGATCTAGGGAGATAGAACTTCATCTTTTATGTTGAGGTTTAAGAGAGATTTGGGGTAGAAAAAGAAGAAATCATAGGGAGAGATAGAGAAGAGGTGGTTCGGCCACCTTAGGAGGAGAAGATAGAGCCAGAAAAATTTGGAGATTTCTACAGATTTTGCCTCTATTTATACCTCTCAAATGGGCCTAATTATGGGCTTAATTAATGGGCTTAACCCAAATATAAAATTAAGTCCATTTTAAGTCATTTTGGGCCCAAACCAAAATCTCTATCTTTCTCACTTCAAATCACTTCAATGTTGATTTCATCATTCTTAAAACATCGAAAATAGATAGGACATAAATTTTTGGCTCAATCGGAGTTCATTATCGGTCCGATTCAAACTTATCAATCCGATTTAACAACTGTCGGTGTCACCGAAAAATTCCATTCTCATCACCAAAATATTCTACATAAAAATTCATGCGAGCACACAAAATCTGGCAATATTCAGAATTCGTTTACTATTTTTAATTATTTAAACAAAATCAAATCCCCTTTCCTACTGGGGAAATTGATTAGCTACGTTTTTCGTATTTTTGACTTTTGGAGATCCATTTGACCTCAAATTCACTTCAAATTTCAACCATAGGCTCACCATGACTATTCCTTTCAAATGGTCTAATAAAATATTTTCGATTTTCGGGTGTCCTTTCGGGCTCGAAAAATACTATTTACTGCCAGAAAGTACTATTCACGATTGACCCGATGTTGAGGTCATTACACAACTAGATCGAAATTGAGATCAAATTGGTTAAATTGAAGAAAAGTCAACCTAAAATCAAAATTGATCAAAATTTGAAAAAGTCAAACTTTAGGGTATGATTGAAATTTTTTACTTAAACTGGGAAATTAATAAAATTAAATAAGAAAAATAATTTTTGAGATTATTAAAAGAAAATTGTGACAAAAAGGAAATAAATTTGAAATTTATTAATCTATGGAGATTTAATTGAATTAATAATAATTAGTTAACTTAGATAATAAAATAATTTGAGTGAAATTTTATGTAAATGCATCCACAACTAAGCGACTATGTTGCTTAGCGTATAGTTTATTGTGACCGCACGCAGGGACAAGAATAGCAGGTTTGGCAAAGGAGACTAAGCTATGTCATGTACCTAGAAAAAGTTATTTTTATTTTGGGTTGTATAAATATGTATAAACTATGAGATCAATTATGAGAGTTTGTCTGCTATGACATGTAATAATAATGCTTTGTGAACTTGTAATTGTGTGTGAATGAAGGGTATATGGATTGTACATGTATGGTTGTGGGATATGTGATGAAAGAAAATTATAGAAGGAATTATAATTTGGAGTGTAAACTAAATTTTTTTTATAGGTTTGGGTAGTATGAATATTAAGCCGTCATACTGCCGAATTTTTATTTGATTGAGAAATAAAATAATTGCATTAGAAATAATAATAATAAAATAATATGAACTTAGAAATTATATAAAGGGCTTAACAAGGAACCCATGTTATGATATGAATTTACAGAAAATCATTTTGAATTTTGTTCTTTGATTTGCCTTACATCTTAATATGGTTAAAGCTTTTAGGATTGGATTTTATTTGAGGATGAAAGGGTTTCTGATGGGATTGATTGTGATGTTTGATTCATGTTTGAGGACAAGCATGGGATCATAAGTGTGAAAAATTTGTTAAGTCATCAAAATTGCATATTTATAACTGACTTTTACTTATCATTTGGCATTCTTTTCAGCCAATTTCAATGACTTTTCACTTGTTTATTTATTTTGTTGGCTATAGGATCAAATCTTGAAGAAGTTATATTTTTAAGGTTGAACTTATTAGGAAGAGCATTTGACTTATGGAACAATTTTGGTGCAAATAGCTGTTAATTGTCAAAATCTGGCTGTGAGCCTTGTCCAAGGCAGGAAGGTAAGGTCAAGGATTAAGTCTTGTCTAAAGGGGGTCGACAGTAAGGAGTATCATTTTAAGTCTGAATCTTGCGCGAGTTTGACCTAGCCACCACCTCCAGCTGGTAATTAGGAACATTAATACTTTAATTTAGGAGATAAAAGGCAGTGTTTTTAGGAACTTAAAATTACTTTAGGTGTTTTTATTTTATTTTCCTAGTTTGAGTAGGATTCTTTGACTTTTCCTATTTTGGAGGAGATTTTAAGAGGTAAGGAGATCAGATTCATCTATCTTCTTTCTCATGCTTTTTCTGTAACTCTGGATCTATACCAAGGCACTTTTCTTAACTTTCAATTTTTATTTTGTGAACTCTCCATGGCCCTGCGTGGTTAACTCTTTATTTTCAGTTAAAGATTAATTCAAGGTCAAGATTTCTTTTATTGTGAGATTGTTTCACTTAATTTCTATTTTTAATTTCTTGCAATATTCATTTTATTTACTGTGATTTAGAAAAATAGTATCCTGATTATTATTTGTTAGGTATGCAATAAGAGCTCATTGTCATTTAATTGAATAGTATATTACTAATTGACTTTGCTAAATCCGTAATTGTTTAATAAAGTCAATGACAAGTGTAGCTTCCTCATAATGGTTGTTATACTAAGTAATTTGCATAATTTAGTCTAAATCTATCTCGCTTGTAGGTTGGTTGGTTTAGGTCGGATCTTTTTAAACCGTAATACTATTAATAAATTAAATTCTTTTGCTTGTTAAAGAGTTATTTATTGACTAAGGATTAATTATAGTCTTATTTGGTTAATCTATTAATACGAAAAAATTAGATTGAAAGCGCGAAACTGACGACTATAACTAATCCATTACCTGATTTAAAAATTATTTTTTCATCAATCGTAATCGTCAGTTAATTGAATTTTGTGCTGCAGTTATCTTTTAACTGAAATTTATTGTCTATTGAATTCAACTTAATTAATTTCCTGTATTTTTATTTATTTAATTTAATTTACTGATTTTAATTTTTAATCTATAAAAATCTCCCATTTATTTTTAATGGCTAAAAACTTAATTGTTAGAATTAAATTAGTGTTAGTTTATGTGAATTTCAACCCTTTTTTGCTATATTTATAATTTATTTGTTTAAAAAATTATTATTATTTTTCGTGATTTCAACACCCAGGAGCAAGCTATAAGGATGTGTATATACGTTCCTAGCCAAATTTTCGACAGACGAGATTCCAGCTTTTGCACTCCCCCTTCTAGTTTGCCCTCTTAAGAGTGATGTAAGCAATTTTGACTAAAATAACCCCGTTTTTGTTCTAGCTCTAGACCAAAACGTCCTTAGCATCTTGGGGTTCACGCACTTTATGACCATCAATGTCACAGAGGATTTGGTTGTTGAAAAGATTATTCAGAATGCTCCAGTTCCATTGGCAATTCCCCAAGCTCATCTTATACGTTTTCACCAAAGGGGTAAGATTAGCATTAAGGGGAAAAACATAAGAGATAAGGGAATCCAAACCTGAGAAACATCTTTTACTCCAGAAGTTAGCTCTGTTACCATTGCCTATTAACCATTGAATCCCATTCTTGATCGAATTCCAACAACTGCCAATATGTTTCCATAAGTTGGATCGATATAGTACCGATAAAATCATCCTTGATTTTAGGCTGTCCTCATAAGACTTTGCACCAAAGGCATGAGGGTTAGCAATCAGTTGGAATCCCATTTTCATAATTAACGTGTGATTAATGTTGTGCATCCTCCTTAACCCTATGCCCCTGACCTTTTACTACACATGTCCTCCCATTTCATTATTAGACTCATCCGCTTCGAGTTGCCTAAAGAGCCCCGTAAACTCGGATGAGAACCTCAATTCTATCAGACACCTCTAGGCAGAAAAATCGTTTGCACAGTGCACCCAGGGATCATAGACGTGACAGATTTAGCCAACGTAGCTCAACTGGCAATAGAAAAGAGCCTCGCATTCCAGCCTAACAATTTAGCTTCAAGTTTGTTATTGAAGGGGCTAAAAAATCTTCAAAGAAGGCCTATCATGATGGAGGTTAATACCCAGACATCTCTCCAAGTTGTGAGTATAGAGAAGCCCATAAAAGAACTGATCAGATTGGCAAGGATGATCATCAAATATTCTTGGAGAAATACACATAGGACTTAGCTGCACTGACCCAGTGACCTGAGCTGTCGCAAAAATCATCAACGACTCACTTCCCAAGTTTGACAGAGCAAGACCAGATCATCCACACAATAATTGGGTCAAAAGAGAACCGTTCTTAGAAAGAAACACTGGCTTCTATCGCCCTTTGATGACTTCAAGAGAAATGGCTTGGCTAAGGCATTCCACACACACTATAAAAATATATGGGGAGAGTGGATCTCCTTTCCAAACTCCCCAAATATGCAAGAAGGGAATGGAAGGAGGGCCATTCCGTAAAAGTTTAGAAATGGCGAACAGTTAAGTACAGCATTAATTAAGTTATCCAAAAGGCCAATATCATGGAGAGTTCCTTCAACAAGGCGCCAGTCTCGGGCTTTTTCAACATCCAGATTGATCATCGTCTAGCAAACTTTCCGAGCCTTCTTTCACATAGGATGAACCATTTCCTAAGCTATGATCACATATTCAAATATATTTCTCCCTTTGATAAAACTAGCTTGTCAAGGGTTAATAATCTAGCTCAGAACTTTATTCACATGGTTGGCCAGCACCGTCGTGATGATCTTGTAGGCTATCCTACATAGACTTATAGGTCTAAAATGATGGAACAGTTAATGGAGCATGCATCCATCTTGGAATAAGGACAATCCAAGTTTAAAGTGTCAAAACACTAGGAACATCGTAACATGCAACATCATCTTCTATTACAAAACTTTTGTTTTAACCAAAAGAAAATATTCATAAAATGTCCCAAAATCCTTGAGAAAATTGCATATTACACATGTTACCTTCCAAAATTCGAAGGCCCAAAGAACGCGAGAGAGGTTGAAGTGCAAGAACAAATTGCTATCATATTATAAAACTGGGTCACTAGGATGCATGTTTCACGTTAGCAAAAATCACTGCAGCCAGCACTCATTTTTCCTAAGGGTGAACTTCAGTAATATAGTCCTTGGAACACTGCCAAAATTCCCACAAGAGAAGAAAACTGGCTGCGGACAAGGAGGCGATCCCATACCTTAACGCCCATATTTCTAACAAGCTGGAAATGCAAGCCTTGAACATTAAAAATCCAGCTTCATATCCTAAAAGCAGTTACTTCAAAAATGAAAAAAAAATATCCCCACCCATACTCAGCTTCTGTACAAACACAATCTAACCGAACCAGAAGTGCTTCAAAGAACTGGTGCCATAATTATAGGTGCATTGCTAAATTCTTTTGCTTCACTAATGATGCACACCATTGCCATTGCTATACACACCATTTAATGCACCATTGCAAAACTTGACACCATTTCCATTTTGGTATGTTTTAACTGCTGATTTTCCATTGCTAATTCCATTTGATAATGGCTTGCTTGCATTGCCATGATTTTGTAAGAAACCTTCCAACTGTCCACATGCCGCTGCTATAAGTCCTACAAGATGGAAACACAATTATATATAATGACATAAGAAGAAGAAGAAGAAGAAGAAGAAGAAGAAGAAGAAGAAGAATAGTCCTTGTGTGCACATGGTCTATATTCCTCTTGTAAAGGAAAATGACAATGAGGACTACTGTGATTCTGAAAACAGATAATTGGGCTATCCAAAGCAACAACTTGACACCAAAAAAAAAAAAAAAAGGTTAGCATGAATTTCTCTCTGAACTTGGCATTATAAGTAATGCATAAAAAACCAATGCTTCCGGAAATTCAATCATGGCCATCTTTTTGTACATATGATTGTGGACAAAAAAATTGGATAGATTAAAGGAGAATTTGATTTGATAAGACTTTAGTGCATACCAAATTAAAATGAACAAAGGAGGGAGAACAGCAACAATGTAACGCGGTAAATAGGCATCAATTTGAAATATAAATTAAACTCCTAGTTCAGTCTATCAAATTTGAAGCTGTGAGTGCAGAGTGTCCTTCCAAAATTAGTTCATACGCATCATAAACAAATCACTCACAGGCATTTAACTTACCAAAAGTTACTGATACAAGGTCTAAGCACTTTCTAACCAGTAATTATGCAATGTTGATTTACAACATCATTATAAAATTCACCATTAAAATTAATACAGCAGAAGAAACAATACCTAGGAAAAGAGCAGAAGGTTTTCCGGGCCTAGATTTAAATTCAGGATGAAACTGAACACCAACAAAGTAAGGATGGCCATGCAATTCAATAATCTGCAGTTATAATAAAATAAAATGCTCATAAGAAACAGCGATAAATGCCATATAAACCTGGATGTTCTTGCAATTGTTCAACCTACTAAGATTGAGTTAATTACCTCCATACGCTGACCAGTTTCATCTCTGCCAACAAATGATAAACCCTCAATTTCAAATTGCGAAATCATGTCAGGGTTGACCTGAAGCACAAATAATTCTTTTTAAGACACATCATTATGAACAAGCTGGATACACTGCACTTCCTACAATCTTCTTATAGATACACAAAGGATACCTCATATCTATGCCGATGTCTCTCATCAACGAAGCTAGCATTGCCATACCTAAAAACAGTTCAGAAGATACATCAAGGATTCTGATTAAGGAAAAAAATGTAGGAACTGAATATGTCCATCAACATTTTGCACTCCACTCATTTCTTCTCTTTTTTTCCCCCTCTTCTTTTCGTTGCTTATTACTAAATATCTTCATCTCATTGTATCTTCATAAGGATCTAATTTTAAATTTCTACAAGCAAACTAATCATATACCTATAATGAGAACTCACATAACACACCCAAATGCCCAAATCTGTGAATGAAAATGACCTGAAGGATACATGAAATTAGGTCATAAATCTTACAACTTCGCAGCTTTACAATTGGGAACCTTGAAATAAGTCCTCCTTGCTCCAAGGCGCATGGTTCCTCCCATGTGAGTTTTTGAACCCTATCAAATAAAACAATTTATATAAAATATCATAGATGAAAGATAAAGAGTCGAGGCTATTCTTATATCAGCAGACCTCAGGCATAAATATGACACAAGGATTTGAAGTTCCAGGATCAAATTCTGTGCTGTTCGCGTCATGCAAACCAAGAACAGATCGGGCAAATTCAATGACAGCAATTTGCATCCCCAAGCAAATTCCAAAAAATGGAACTTTGTTCTCACGAGCATATTTTGCAGCAAGAATTTTCCCTTGCACCCCTCTATCCCCAAACCCTCCTGGAACTAGAACACCATCAGCTCCCTGTATTCAGAGGAAATGTTCAGGACTTAGAAAAATTTAACTGCAAACTGTTCAAATAAACTCTTGGAACATCAATGTGAATGGAACAAATGTTAAAATGTCACCTTCAAAAGATCCCATGCAGCTTTATAAACATCAGGAGCCTGAATATAGTAAGAGTAATCAATATGCAAAGCCTAAATACAACATGGTAAAAAGAGTACAACTTGCCCACCTCCCTGTGCACATGCATTGAATATGAACAAAAATATAGAATACTAAGAATAAAGCACCAGAAATTGATGTCAATACTGACCTCTACTGCAGTAACATCTTCTAGATCACCTGCTGCAACCCATTCTACAATAAGCTTCCGACGACAACCAACCGAAGCATGCAAAAGAGCCTGTCACAACCCACTACATATCAGCATCTTACATCAAACAACAACTTTTATTCAACAAACCAAAATGCAAGCAAAGAATACATGACTCTCGCCTGAACTCTTATGTTGCATATGAGCTAATGATTCTAAGAGAAACTATAGCCTGTGTGGTGTTATGATGCCACCACCTTGTCAATCAATCAACAAATGACTTCTAATTGAGGATCAACTTGTGGTAAGATTGAAAAATAACATTCGCAAAAGGAAACAAAATTCAAATTTGAAGAATTAAAGCAAATAACTTAAAAGTGTTTACCTTCAGGACAGAGAGGTAGGGAATCTGAAAGTCCTGTGTACTTTCCAACCATAGCAATTCTAACCTGCATTGCTAGTACACCATATTAGTTGCATATACTTGGCATATCTTCACTCACAATTGGTCATGCTTAATACTCACAGGATCATGAAGCATGTCACAAATTTTTGCTCTAGCAGTCCACTCATGCAGATCAGGCTCCCTGGCCTTGCTGAAAATTATAAAAATGTTAGCAACCACAATATAATGTTATAATCCACAAACTGTCTAAAAATCCAGGAAATGAATGAATATATAAACAAAATGATGCAATGAGAGAGTTCAGAAGACAAACCCTAGAAGATTCAGTGCCTTCAAAATCGATTCGTGAGCCTTCTGATTCTAATCATGTTCAGGGAAAAAAATTAATATACATACACATCCACATGATCACATGCGCGTGCACAATTATATGGTAATGAGATACTAAGGTAAAACTGCTTACCTTCAAAAGCAAAGGAATGTACCAAATGTTTGAAACATCATGTAGAGTGACAATGTTTTCAGCCTGCACATAAATAATATTCAGCTAAGAAGAGAGAAGCAGAGGTAAAAGAAAAGTCAATAAAAGCATAACACTATGTAACTGTAGTACCGGTACATGACAAAACTGAGAGAGTTTCAACTTGACATTTTCATCAAGTACCTGTAAGCGACATATTTAAAGACATGAGACAAAAAGCCATGCATTTCACAAAGAAATATAAAGTGGAATCAGAAAAACCTTTGAACTACGACTAACTAAGATGTTTGGAGTCAAACCAAGTCCTCTCAGCCCTCGAACGCTGTGTTGGGTTGGCTTTGTTTTCTATAATTCAAACCATTCATATGACAAAAAATAATTAAGGAACTCAGTCAACATGCTGCTATGAAACTTGCATTCAACATACAATGCCAATGTTAGGGTTGAAATTCTAGGATATACCGGTTCACCAACAACACTGATAACAGGCACAAGGCTGACATGGATTAAGCAGAAATTGCCAATTCCTGAAAACAAGCAGCAGCTAAGGGAGAAGCAACATAGCAAAAAGCATCCAGCAAAAACAATTTATACAGTCCCTGCTATACAAGTCTATATAACATCAACCTTACCTACACGATAAGAGAATTGGCCAAGTGCTTCTATGAAAGGCATAGATTCAATGTCCCCTGCATCACATGTCAAATTTAAGCAAACTGAAGATTAACAACACATGGCGCAGAAAACCAGTGAAGTACCTATAGTTCCACCCAATTCAATGACACAAACATCAGCTGGACCCTCTTTTCCATCTACTGGTATCGTTGCCACACGCTCTATCCATTCTTGGATGGCATCAGTAATGTGTGGAACTACCTAAGGTAACACAAGGTCGAAGTAAGAACTCCAATATGGTAAAAACAACAAAATTTGGAAAACAGACCTGCACAGTCTTCCCAAGGTAATCTCCCCTTCTCTCCTTGTCGATCACAGACTGTTCAATTCAGGATAAAGAATTAGAGGGAGCAAGATATAAAGTAAAGGAACAAAATTTCCAAATATCTGATTTACAGTCTTTTAACAGGGAAGACATCCAGAGACCTGATATATTTTCCCAGTTGTTATATTGTTGTCATGGCTTAGCTTGATGTCTAGAAACCGTTCATAATTGCCAAGGTCCAAATCCACCTTTTGAAGCACCAAAAGAAAGGGATTACCTTGTTAGCAATTCTTAACCAAAAAGCACACTGAGCATGAATCGAATAGATACTGAGCATTAAAGAGCTGTTCATGTTAATTTAAATAGAAACAATTGGTTGATACAATTTACCTCGCCACCATCATCTAATACAAACACCTCCCCATGCTCAAACGGAGACATGGTCCCCGCATCAGTGTTCAGGTACGGGTCTGCAAATATGCAACAGCTTAGAAATGTGATAGAACAATGGATTCTGAACAACAAAAATGCACAGAAACATGTGCTAGCCGCAAGGAAAAAAAAAAAAAAAGACTTCGCTTGTAGAAGAACCAAGAAGAATAAACTGCGATTGTTTTTTTTTTTTTTTAACTTGGACATTTTAACTAGTCAATCTGCTTCAAATATAACATTTTCCATTGATTAAAGAAAATAAGTATACCAATCTTGATGGAAGTAACACGGAGGCCACAAGCTTTAAGAATAACACCAATACTACTGGCAGTGACACCTTTGCCAAGTCCACTAACCACCCCACCAGTCACCAATACATACTTCATTTTCTTCTCTTTCTCTCTCTTCTCTTTAAATGGCCGTTCTGCTACTGCTACTAATAAACACAAGTATAAAAAGAAAAAACAAAGTAAAGATAGATATGCTTATAAAGTGAGAGAGGAACTTAGTTCTGATAAAACCGAAGGATAAAATGTGAACAAAGAAAATGGCAAATCAAAAAGAGGATAGACTCGTAGAAACATAGATATTATAGGTAAAAATTGATACCAAAAGCGGTGTGAATAATGAGAAAACCACCTTGTTTTCAATGACGATCTTTACGAAGCCCAACTCAACTTCTCTCTGCTTTATTCTTTAAAAGATGTTTCTAAAATCTCTTTTCAGAAAAGAAGAGTACACACTCTTTTTCTTTGTTGTGATCAGTCCCTTGTCTAAGAAGGAGAGAACCAAGAGTTCTTTTTCTTTTTTTTTTTTTCCTCCTTCAAATCAATCAATCTGACCAAAAAAACCCACGAACGAGATTGTACCAACAATCGAAATCTCAACTTAAAAATCGAAGAGAATTAAAATGAGTTGAATTCTCTGCCCCCTGCCAGCTCCTTTTTTCGTGTTTTGGTTTCAGGGGGAGGGCGGCGGGTTTGAGAATGCCTTGCTCTCATTTTCGTTTCATTGGGTTTATATTTAAGACGAAATAACACCCTCCTTGTTTTCAAAAAAATATAATACGAAAAGTAAAACAGAATTTCTGCCTCAAGTCATTTTAGGTTTAAAACAGCAAAGTGTTAATCTTCGAACTCGAAGTGTAATACTGCTTTTACTTTTATATGTAATTAATTTTTAAAAAAAATATATGTCATAAAATTCTTAATAGAAAATTAAGTTACAATGCTTGAATTTCATGTAAATATAAAATTAAATAGTATTTCATTATCTCATGTAAATGTAAAAACGTTATAATATCTTTTATTATATTCAGCGAAGATATACAAAATGTGTAAAAAATATAAATATTATTCTATCCATTCTTTTTTATCTGATACTTTTGAGTAAAATCTAAATTCTATTTATCTGTCATTTTTACACTTTCAATGTAATTTAATTTGCTTTTTTAATTTATTTTTTTTCCAATAAAGTTAGAATTAATCGAATTTGATAATTTAGTTTTAATCACGTAATTTAATACTAAATTTAAATCTATTTATTATTTCTTAATCTTAGTGAAAACAATAAAAGTGACTGATAAAAAATAACGAAGGAAGTACTTAATACATTAATATAGTATTGATACCAATAAGAGGGTAAAATTAAAATATACGTAATAAATATTACCTTGATCTTATAAAATGATATTTTAGGTGCAATGTTCAATTATATTTGACAATATATTAGGCTTAAAAAATATAATGATATCTAAAAAATGTGCGAGGGTCGAGGAGGATTTGATTCTCCAAGTTGGTGACAAGGGTTAGCCATTGACTGTAGCTTTTGAAAACTATTACATGGTAGGTAAGACTTCCAGTTCTCCCTTATTAGTATTGTAAGAAGAATGTTATTCATGAAATAGCCAAGGCTATTAGTAAGGCAGTTAGACCAAATTTATTTACTGATGCTAACAAAAATATTAAATTTGCTAGACTAGCAATCATTTTGGATTTAACCAAACCTTTTGAGTCATATATTTTGATTAATGGTAGAAAACAGATGATTGAGTATGAAGCTCTCCCTCATATCTATTGCGGGCGTGGTGGTTATCGTCATTTTCATAAGATTTACCCCAAGGAATGTCAAGAGAAGGTCGAGAATGTTATAGAGATGGACAAAGAGCTAACTCAGGTTGAGATGTTGAGTTTCTCTAATTAGTCCAGTTATGGTCTTAGATGCAAGTCCAAAGAAAAGGACGGAAGAGAGATATTTTGGGGAAAGAAACTATAAGTGAGGGTAATGATGGCATTTTTGGTGAGAATAATAAGGTGTGTAGATTTGGTGTGTTGCATGGTTTGGATGAGGGAGAGGAGAATTTGAACACATATTATGCAGATTCTACTCTTGGGGGAAAGAGCATGTCTCTAAATATACTGACCAAGCATCTTAAGGGGAAGAGAAAAACGAGAGGCCATAATGGGGGGCCCAGTTTGAGGATGGATTAGGCCCAGAAGGCTTCTAAGAAAGGCCTACTAAAAAGAGTTAATTGGGATGAGGCTATTAAAAATCTTATAACTTTAGCCCATATGCCTACTCTTAGGGGTGTCCTGGATTTTTTTATTGGTTTTTAATCTTAAAAAGGTGTTCAGGCGGGCCTAACCTCCCTAAACCCTTTTGCCTATTATATTGTTATTGTGAATGTGAATACTTAACTCAATGTTGGTGTTCAGTCTAAAGATGGCCATGTTTTTATGTCTCATGAACCACCAAATCCTTTTGATCGAGCTAGTACTAAAATTAAAAAGGTCATCTCTAGAGTATTTGTGAAGACTTATCTTGAAAAAGAGGAAACCTAAAAAGATTCAGTGGAAGGGGATTCTGCATTGAATGAGGATGCTAACCTAATGGATTTTAGTGTTATGATATTAGATGTTGATGGGCTTTGTAAAGGTATGAGTGATGGTAGGGTGGAGTTCAGCCCCACTGGTGTTTTGTCTTAAGGGTCTCCCCCATGTTTTTGTGTTGCTTTCTTTTATCTTTGTTAATAATTTTTTTTTGCTTAGAATTGTCAAGGGTTATTTTTCAATTATTTTCTTAAATTTTTCATTGGTTCATAAAAGGATTATCAGCCTGAAATTGTGATTTTGGTGGAGATTCTTGTCAGTGGGGATGAGGTTGATCCGATTTTGCAGAAGATAGGGTTTGATTGCTATCATATGGTTGAAGTAAAGGGGTTTTGCTGGTAGGATTTGGTTTATATGGAAGAAGGAGATTCAAGTGTTTGTGCTGCTGATGGTATCTGGGATATAAGCAAAGTGTTTGTTATTGCGGCGTATGCTAGTCCCTTTAACTTAGGTGGTAGGCTTGTTAGGATGTTTTAAAGTAGTTGTACCTGAATATTAAGGGTCCTTTCCTTTTTGTGGTGAGATTTTATTGTAGTCTTGAAAAGCTCTGAGAAGAAGGGATGTGTGGTAAGTAAAAATGATAGGTGTAAGTTCTTTAATGATTTCATGAATGACTCTAGCCTATCTGATATGGGGTTTGCTTGTAACACCCTTAGAATCCCATGTAGATTTCATAGCTTTCTTCTTGAATCTTTTCTCATTTCTTTTGAGATTTAGACATTTGAATTTGATATGACCTGGTTTGTTACATTCATAACAAACTACTTCACCAGCAGATTTTGATGAGTTTTCTACCTTGCGATGAGAAAATTTCTTATGCTACTTTCTGTATGATTTTTTACCTTTTTTGAATAGCTTTTTGAACTTTTTTATAATTAAGGTCATCTCATCATCACCCATAGATTTAACAATTTTATTTTGTTCATCAAGTTTCTTACCAAGAACTTTAATTTCATTAGTTAATTTAACATAGCTGTTGATTACTTCAAAAATTAATGTTTCTGGCTTCATTTTGAATGCTTTCATAGTTTACCATGAGAACATGAAGTCTGGTGTCTTTAACTTGATTTGTACCTTCATATGTAGTTTCCAACTAATCCCAAATTTCTTTTGCTATGTCACATCCAGAAATTCTGTTGAATTCATTTGTGTGTAGTGAGCAGAAAAGTATACTCATAGCTTTAGAATTTAGCTGTACTCTTCTCTTTTTGGCTTCTGTGAATTCTTTTCTATTTTTTAGAACAGTAGCAGTTTCTGATGAACCTTCTGCAGTAGATTGCTTTTTTGGAGGTTCATATCCATCTTCAATGATATCCCGGCAATTCATATCTTGTGATTGAATAAAGTATCTTATGACAACTTTCCAGAAATGATAGTTTTCACCGCTGAACATAGGAGGACGATGGACAGAATATCCCTCTTTGAATGGAGTAGTAGTAGGAGTATTGCTAGATTCGACCATTTGTATGATCACTCAAGGGTGTTAAACCTTAGAAAATAGAGAACCGCTATGATACCAAATGTAGGTCTCAAAGATACTCAAGTGGGTGGTGAATTGGGTGTTTTAATAATTTTATGGCCAATTTGAAACTAAATGAAAGGTATGCGAATGCAGATTTTTAAACAGATTTTCTAATAGAAAATCTAAGTATGCAAGATAGTAACAAAAGCAGAAATTATATGAATCTTGTTCACAGACTGTTCAAAAACTCAGACTTTCAAAATAAATAATAGAATAGTAGAAGAGAGTAGAAAAGATAAGACATGCTCATAATTTATCGTGGTTCAGCCTTTTGCCTATATCCACTCGCCAAGAATTAATCTTGAGATTTTCTCTCCATTTTTCACTCTTTTAAAGGTAAAAGTTGAAGCCAATATATAAACCTATGTATATCTACCTACAATCTTTTTTTCAAGTAAAAGATTAAAACACTTACTAGAATTTTTTTCTGAGGTTCTAGCCAACCCAAACTCACAATCATTAACAATAATATTTCCTCACAATAATTACAACAAAAGCTATAATCAATTGAGGATGATATTTAAAGATGAAGTACAAAGATGAAAAGTGAGATTTTAAAGAAGTAAGCTTTCTCTTAAGAGATAGAAAATCTTTCCAATATGTTCTCTCTAAACTTCTAAAGGGATGTATTTATACCTACAAACTTAGTTTGAAGTGTGAAAACTCAAAAAATAGCCGTTTATGATCGTTAGAGGGCAAAACAGATAAATCTGCTTATAACTAGCCGTTATTTTGTCCTGTAATGTGAAATAGATTTTCGATCAAAAAGTTATCCAAATTTCTAATCTAAATTCTAATTAAATTCTAATAATGAAATTCTGAACCAATTTCTAATAAAATTAGTTTTGCCTTAAAAAATATTTTAGCTCCTTAAAATATTTTTTATGCAATTTAAAACTTAGAAGATGCATGCATGAATGATAATTTGATCCTCAAATTGATTTTATATTTTAATAACCTAATTTCTTATATACTAAGATATTTTTCAACTTGAATCTTCAAAGGTTTTTGATAAATCTTCATTTTTTATAATTGCATCAGAAAAGATATATAGAGATATCTCCAAAATATATTTAGAATAGATTTTTCAATAAAGTTTATATAAAATTTGATTATCATCAAAATTTAGATGTGGCATTGGACCAACACCATCCATGAAGTATCTCAAATTTGGTCCAAAATGAGTCCCAAATTGGGCTTAGCAGATAGAATTTCAAAGTTTTCGATATGACATATTTGGATCACATTTGACTTGGATTTCTAAGACTTGTCCTTTGTTGTGTCTCAAATGATGATCAATCACTATTGTTGGATCTTCTCTAGAAAATCGAAACGATTCGCTGCCAATAAATACTCTTGGAGAAATGGAGCATAAGGATAAGTTAACTTTCTCTCTCCTCTCTAACTATACTCGGGTTTACTTCCTTACTTATTGAAGTATCATTTTTCACCAAGCTTGAATTACTGCTCTAGTGTTTACTTCGTGTTTCATATGATTAGAGCTTTCTACCTAATTAAACTGTCATACCAAATATAGCCTAGAAATTTTCTACAATCTACATGTTATATTTTATATTTTATAATTTAGTACCTTCATTTCTTTTTAAGCATCACTTTTGGAGTTTTTTTTATTCCACTTCAAATGCCGCCTTTTAGATTTGAAGAAATAATTTAATGTACTTTTCAGAATTTAGGAGAGAATTTAATGTATTTTTTCCATTTTATCCTTATTTTAATATTTTAAATGCATTTATTTATATGTGTGTTGTCACTTTTTTCTATACTATTTAATGAAAGGACAATACAATCAATTACTAATATTTTATACTATAATATTAAGATATATTAATTGTTTTCTTAATACGTGATTATTAATTGATTTCTTATTAATTAGTGGGAAACTGGGCGGATCTATATGAATGAGTGACAAACAATTCAACTCGGCGCATTATAGTGCACCTGTGCATCGCATTTTGAATCGTTGCCTTTTATATATATATTATGGTGGTCTAATTTATTTCATTGATGTGACTTAAAGGGGAGCTATTTCATCTTAATTAGATTTGTGTGGTTAATTAAGAAAATAAGGTAAAAGCATAGTCATCCCCTAAGTCGATGCGCATAACAAGATTGTTACTTGCGAGGAAACCCCGTGTCATCTCGAGATCACCTGCATCAGCTTCCGCTTCAGTGTTCTCTCGCTCTCTCCACACTAAAGTAAAACAACCGAAGGCCACAACCTTAAAACTTACATATAGTAATACTCTTAAATATATTTAATTTGTATTTTTATACCTGAATTTTTGAATTCCTCAATAAAATTTATATAATATTTTAAATTATATCATTTTTTAATTATATAAAGTAATAATTATATTAAGTAACTGATTAATCTTTATTTATGTTATTTTTTATTATATATATTGACATTTATATTTCATTTGATAATATTTAATTACATTTTTTATATTTTAAAGTTTATATTTTAATATTTAATTTTATTTAAAATTTTTTATCTAAAATTAAGCATGTTAATTTTCAAAAATATACATCAAATCCAATTTATAATATTTTATAATTTATATTTTAAAATTTTTATGTATTTTAAATTAAATTAAATTTTATCTAATGCTTTTATAATTATATGTTATATATTCTAGTGGTTAAGCAAATAAAAAAATCGAAATCAATAAAAAAATGATTTGTTGAGTGTTATTTGAACATACCGGTGGTTTTGTTGGGTACGTGGCCCACAATTAGGATGACCATCTATTTGACAACCACATCGGTTTTGATACATCTCTTTCATTTTTGTTCACAAACTTTCAAATTACCCTTTACTTTTGGGTTATTTGTTATGATGTGGAAGACCATATGCTGCTTTTTCCCTTTTTCCAAATCCATGCAAACAAGGACATTGGAATTTCCTATGTTAAACTATGTTTTTATTTGAAATTTCCTTGTTCAACTAGAGATATGTAATTTTAATTTTCAAATATTTTTAATTTATATTTGTAGTTTGAACATAATGTTGAATTATGTTTAGTTTTTAATTTTTATTTTTAAGTTTCCTTAATATTTTAATTTTTTTTTGTAATTGTATCCTATAATTATACCGATTAACCAAAAAATATCATTTAATCAAACTATACATATATATATATATATGAAAAAATCAAAATTGATGAACTAATTGTATTAGATTGATTAATGATTAGTATTTTAAAAAAATCGATATTAATGAGCTTATTATTTTTTAACTAATTGATTAATCGGTCTATAATCACCCCATACTTAATACTTATCAAGTTTTATTTACTTAAAGTTTTTTATAGTACCGATGTAAAATTGAGATGTAAATTTTTCTATTTAGTTGAATTTTAGTTTAATTAAAATAACAAATATATAGTTAGTTGAATTACCAAAATTAATTTTTATTTATACACTTGAATTTTGATTAATATTTTTAAATTTTTTAATAATATAAATATACTTAAATATCTATATGAAAAGGGTATAATTAAAATATATAAAGACATAAATAATTAAATATCCTATCTTAAGCATTGTTGAACGAGAGACTAAGAGGGTATAAATGACATTTTCATTTCCTAACCCTGATGCAACATATTGAAACTTTCTTTTTCCCTTCTTTGTTTCTTGTGTGATTGTTCCCTGCCTGCCATCTCTTCTTCCTCTTCCCGTTTCTTTCTCTCTTTCTCCCTCGGTTTCTCTTCCCAACTTTGACGCTTTCGCTTCCCCTGCTTCCAGACATGTTAGATCGTGTTTCAGGTCGAAGATCTGGTGGAATTTCCGGATCTCTCGCCGGTTGTGGTGTTGCTTGATATCTTGGAGGAGGTTGTCACCAGAAACACTTCTTGGTTAGAAGTAAAAGCAGCAGCAGCAATTTGCTGGATTTAGCAGATTTAAGGTACATATGAAACAATTTTTGATTGTTTGGTAAAGTTAGTTTGACAATAGGAGTGATTGACTTGATGGTAGTTCAGGAACTCGATAAGGAGGAGAAAATGGAACTAGAGGTGATTAGAGCAGAGTTAGTGGTGCCAACTCATTTGAGCTTCAAGAAGATACGAATATATGTAACTATTTTCACCGGTCAGTGACCCTTTCTAATTTCTATCTTAATTCTTTTGCTTAATTATGGAAATCGAAAGCCCAAAATCAGACACAAACAATGTCGAACTGAGCTCTAGTTTTCTGTTACCCAACGGGTGCTGCTACAATAACAGCAACCCATGTATTAATCAGATATCCGATATAGAAATGATATCCATACAGTCCATGAGCTACACAAGCTTGAAGGACCTATTGCCGGCTTCTACTCCGACGATCACGTCACCCACTCTGCACAACTCCAGTTCTCACGAGATCCCGATCAAGAATCATCTTGTTAAGCAGGCTGCTCTGGCTTACTTGCAGCCTATGTGTAGCCCACCTGAGGTTGGGGATAAAGGGCTCTTTGACAGATTTAAAGAATTCATATGCTGCAGTACTGAATGCGGCTGCCTTTTCTGGTTAAACGATGTCGTTTTCAGGTTTTTCAGAAATGCGTTTCGAGTTAGACAAAGAAAAAGAAGAAGATATGAAATCGATGGTTGTGATTATGACGAGGATGAGGATGAAGATGATGAAAAGGTTGACTGAGAATATTACTTGTTGACTGGTAGGTGAGAAAGACAAACATAGCAATGGCACAATCTGTAAATTCGCATTCTTTTCATTTTTTTAATTATTTCCTTTTAAGTGATTTGGTGCACGTGTGCACATGCATGTCAAGTGCATCAAGATGCACCAGATTAGTATGCGTTTTGGGAGGATAGGCAATTTTTTTTTTAATCATAAAATCATATACATAATTTGGAAAGTTCCTTGTTATAATTTTCATCTCTTTAATGTTTGGTAATTTAAACTTTCTTGTACTTTATTCAATCCACAAATATTTATTTTTAACAAATTAGTCAAAATTGAAACTGTTAAATTATTAGGAAGCATGTATATGATAAGCACATATTTGAACCATTAAATTATTATAATGGTTCCATTAAATTATTATAATGGTTCAAATGTGCACACACAAAATCATATTTTGAAATTTATTATATTCTTTTTTCTAGCTGTTAAAGCCTTGTGTTATTTTGTAAGGTTTTTTTTTTATTTTATTATTATCCTTATGTGATGGTTTTGTATGGTGGATGATAGAGGTATCTGTACTATAGAATATACAATGTAATATGAAATTTTATAACGTATTAATATTAAAATTTACATATATAGTGTTTCATATGAATGGTGTTAATATTGTTAATAACTTAATATTGATCCATATGTTCTAGTGTCAAATATTGAAAAAAAAAAGTAAAAAAATAATAATGTAATCACACACACGCATATATTTAAAATGAAATTTTTAGTTTTGGATTTGACAATTAAAATATATATTGATATGTATATTAGTTTTAGATTTTGGGAAAAAAAAAATTAACCCGCCAAAAAAATAGATACATATAATTTACAATTTAGTCATATACAAACAACAAACAAATAGAAAACCAAGGGTACATTTGATTCATTGTATTGCATATATGACAATATAATGTAATATATGACAATATAATGTAGTATAAGTTAATACATATACGATATTTAGAAAGTTTTTTTTTTAAATTAATGTGAGAATAATATAATACGTCATAAGTCCCTATTATCTACATTCACCATATAAAATAATACAGAATTTACTTATAAGTTTGTGTAATACAAAATTTACCTTTAAGTTTGTGTAATACAATGAATACTGTATTATAAAATAGAGATGTAAACAATGTCTTTCTATTTGCGGTATTGCCTTTATCTCCGATAGCTTTTAAAGTCATATTTTGCCTCAATTTTCTTTTTTCTATTTTGGGTTCAAAAAATAAAATATAAGAAAGAAAATACGAGTCAGTGATTTAACTTGCTAGACAATTGCATTTGTCTCATTATATAATTATTATTTCAGTTCATAAATCTTAAAATTATTAACTTATACATATTTTTCATCTCTTTTTTATTTCTTATTTTCACATTAAATTAAACTTAGATTTTATGTTTTTAATAAAAAATAGATATATGTATAAAAATTGTATTTTATAATCATATTTTTTTCGAATTTAATAACAATACAAATAGCTTAATTTTGTTTGCATTTATTTTATTTTTATAAAATTAATATATTATCATCTTATACATCGAGCACGGTAATAAAAAATTACAAGCTGATACAATTTTGTACCAAATATTATATATAATAATACAGGCTAAACAATACATACTAATAGTACGTAGGCTAATGTTACATATATTAATGTTATATAAGCTAATACAATAAAGCGATCCAAATTGATGCAGATAAATTGGTTCTGCAGTATATGAAGAGCTTGGAATGGGCCGATCGTCGTATTTTTTTATTATGGCTTGAATTATTTTTATCATAACTTTTGCTTTAGTTGTCTGATTGTTTATTATAATATATTTTTGAAAAGCTCATTTCAAAACGGATGACTCAGGGCTTTGTCCTATGTAACTGGCTCATTTTGGGTCCTAAAAATAACATTTGAGCCTTCATTTTTCAATTTGAGGTTTTAGGGGCATTTTCATTTTTTTTATTATTGTTTCATTCATATAAATTGTTTTGTTTTCCGAGTTTTGGGATGGAATTTGATATTGAATAAAATTCTTCAAGTTTCAGATACTTTCGCTACATCACAAACGTATCCTAAATGTTTACAACATTGAACATCCCATCCAAGTCGCTATCTCCTCCTGTCATCTCCTCTGCCACCACTAGACTTCTTTCACCTACTCATAGACCCATCTCTGCCATTGTCTCATTTGTTGCTGGCCCAACTTTTCTCGCCTACTTACAGACCTATCTCTATAGCCATCTCTTCCAATCGCCTTGTTCATTACTGCCATAATTTTTCTGGCCTGCTCACAGACCTATCTGAGCTGTTATCTCCTTTAGTCGCCTCCTCCTCAAGCCTTGTTAAGGATATTAATAGAACTTAATTACATCTAATGTTGAACTTAATTGCATATGATGATATATACTAACTTTCAATTCTTCATACTTTCCAATGTGTTTATGTGTTTAAATTTATAAACCTGAAATGCCCAATAAGATCAGAGAATTAATTAGGTTGAACCCAATTAGGGATCGAACATGGATACAATATAACAACTCAGGTTTTAGAATTACTTTTACTGGAATTATTAAGAATTTAAAAATATGAATAGAATTGAAAGCATACTCAATTATCAATAAGATAAAAAAACAAACTTTAAAAACATGTTTTTAGCACATAAGAAATTGTGTATTGGTAGTTCTTTGGTTTAATAATGCCCATTTTGATGCCTTATTAAATAAAAATGTTAAAATAAAATATCTATAATATTTTTACCAAAATTTAACCCAATTCATATATAATTTTATCCATTGTATCTTTTTTTATTCAATATTCTTAAATTTCTTTTCCACTTATATATCACTTAATTAAAGCTATAAAATTGTATACACTTATTAACAGGGCTAGGCAAAAAAAATAAAAAAAATGGTTAACTGAAAAATAATTCCGAAATCGAATCAATTTTTTCAATTTATCGAATCAATAGTTTCAATTTTTGTTAGTAGATTTTGGATTTTTTAATTTCGATTTGATCAACGGTTTGAAAAAATCAATAATTTCAATTAATCTACCGATTAATATATATATATATATATATATATATATATATATATATATATATATATATATATATATATATATATATATATATATATATATATATATATATAACATCTAGTTACTCAATCTACTGAGTGAGTGAAAAAGTAGGGCCCCAAAGTATACCCTAATAAGATTAGCATATAGTGGAGAGAGAGTTTGAAAAAGTTTAAGTGTAAAAGAATTGTTAATAATGCAATTCGAACATAATCATTATTAATGCATAAGTGAAGGGCAATTTCATAAATTGGTAGTTTGGGAGAAAACTTGCCTTATGACTAAAGAAGTAGGGAGGAATGTATTAAAAGAAGTTAATAAGGTGTATAATTAGTAATCAAGACTTATGAGAGGGAGTGAAGTGTAAGTTTTGAAGTGGTCAAACACTAGGCCAATGAGAGAGGGACATTTAGAAATTCTAGAAGAATAAAAAGAAAGTGAGAAAAGGGAAAAAAACTACCCTTTTTTGTGTGTGAGTTAGCCGGCCATTTCTAGCCAAAGAATCCCAACCATTTTCTTCTTCTTCCTTATGTCATTCTCTTGCTTATAGTTTGGCTTAAAGAGTTTATGCATCCTAGCTAATTTAATGTAAGTTTTTATGGGATTTTTAGCTTAAGTTTGGTTTTGTATTTGTTATAAACATGAGAAGCTAGAATCATAGATGGGATTTGGATACTGATGAGTGTCTATGACATGTTTTAGTTGGAGAATCTAGCAAGGGTAAAGAGAAGAAAGGAAAAGGAGCCTAAAGGAAGGGTTGGAACTTGTAAAAAAAGTTTGGGAGTTTTCATTTCCGTTGTTATATGTTTAATTGATCCAAAATGATTTTTATATTATATTTGTTATTTTATTGATGGTGGAACTAGATAATGATATTGTTATTGCATAAGAATGACAATTATGCATGAAAAAGTGACATAGTAAAAATTCTATCGAAGGTTCACTTGAACTAGTTTTAGTGTAAAGAGTATAACTCTATAAATGTTTAATTGAGGCAATTTTAGTTGGATATTAAATATGAGACATAGATGTCCAACTTTGTAGAAAAAACCAAAACTTGAATCTGTCCCTAAAGTTCTTGAAATTGAACTTGAAGTTGAATGACTTATATTACCCCCATCATCTAGAGCAATTTGCACTATTTTATTAATATCTTAAGATTTAGAGGTCCAAATGGAGTTATTTTTAATGTTATGAAAACTAGATACATAAGATAACAACTTTGTAAAAGACCACTTTACTTGAAAATGTCGTTTATTAAGTCTAAAATAGCATACACGTTGAACTTAAAAATATATCTTTAGGATTCTTGGGGAAGGAAGGACCTCATGGTTACAACTAATTGGTAACCACTGTAAGCCCTTCCAAAATTGAATTTGCACCTATCTTACAATCACAACAAATCATTGGCCACTATAATCTTACTCTGTTTTTTCCTATAATATATTTTTAAGCCCTGAATTGTCATTGAAGCTTACTCGAATCTTTTTGAACACGTTGAGAGTATTTTAAACATAAAAGCAAGGTAATATGTGCCATAGATGTATGTAAAGCATAATAAAGTATTGAAATAAAGTTATAGACTAAATCTTAAAACATAAGAATTTATACAAGTAATGAATGTGAGTGAACATGAAAAATGGTATGTATAGTATTACATATTGCATGGAAAATGATAATAATGTTAATGTGTATTTTAAGTATGTTTGAAGTGTAAGTGAATATAAATTGTTTAGTGATTTTGTTATATGCTCTATTGTATGTATAATCTATGTGATTCTAAATGTATTAAAGTGTGATATTCTTGAGTAATTAATGACTTATTAAAACTTGAATTTAATATAGTAGTGGATAGATAGGCATGCCTATAAGAGAATAGTGATTGCAGCTACTAGTGTTGATATTGGAATGTAAGGACTATCCTAGTAATCCTATCAATTATTTCTATACACACTATTTGCATGTAATTAACTATACATTAACATGTCATATTTGGTCTGTATAAAAGAAGAAGAAAAAACTCCATTAACTTTTATTAATAACATTTTATTCTTTACATTGTCTTATATTTAGCACAATACATCATTATACCGACTACAACATAAAATAAATACTTTAATTCACTTTCTTCTACTGGTGTTGGCCTTGTAGCTATAAGTCCTTGTCCTTGCAGAAGTTCAAACTTGGATACCTACACGGATAAACACCCGTGCTAAGCTATATAGCTTAGTGGGGAATATAAACTATGAAGACAACTTTTCACAAAAGTCATCAATAACAATGATACATATGGCATGCAATTAGATATTTCATAATAATAATAATAATAATAATAATAATCGTATATATAACGCATAATCTATTCTTTATCTTAGTACATAGTATGTGATTTACATAATTATATTTAGTTATTACGCTTAACTAAAATCTTTAATTCCTCTTCATGTATCACATACCTATTTCATTTGCTTATTTATTTAGGTATTTATTTACTATATAAAGTCATGCAAACTTTATTGAGTTTGGGCATTTCACAATCTCTTTAACTTTTTCGTAATCAATGAAAATATTTATAGAGTACACTATAATACCCATATGATTATTTGCTATATTTCACTTTAACATTAAAGCCTTCATGTAACTTCCAATGCATATTACATACTTTTATCAATTGGTACGTTTTTACCTTTATTCTTTGATTTAGCTTTAGTCATGTATGTAGTTTATATATATATATATATATATATATATATAAACCTATACATATATTGGATTTGAAATTGAATCTTATTTTATGTGTTTACTTATTTTAGTAGCTAACACTTATTAAATTTATTATAAGCTATACTTTAGCTTGGTATATTTTTTAATCTCTTTTCTCATGGCTACACTTAATAAGGGTACTTAATTAGTACTTTATAATATTCCTGTGCTTAGTTGCTTTAGCTTATATAGGTTTAAGACATTCAAGTAACTTTTTAATACATATTCTCTTATCAAGTTAACCCGGTTTACAACTATTGTTCGAAGTCTTTATATGTATGTATATTTATAAACTAACTTTGAGATTGCATCTTAGTACTAATTTTCTAGCTTATTAAACTTAATTAGCCAATACCCAGTGCATCTATTTAGCTAATTATGGGTCTAAACATACCAATTACTTGATTATCATTAATATATAGGATATGGTGTTTATTGATAGTCTGAGTTCACTTATCACTGCTAAATTAATCTTATACTCCTTACTTATCTTCTAATTTGTTAATACATTAGCATAATAGCATATATTAGGTTCTTATAATAATTATAGGCATATGTGTATACTTATGTCAACATATAGATATATAAATTATAAACTTGTATTTGAAAGGTTCATTCTCATTATGATTGATTTAAATCTTAAATTAAATATAATTCATGAATTGGAGTTCTAGTGTTATACAAGTATTAAGTGACATTAAGTAACATATGCATTCAGAGTATAATCATTAATGGTTCATTACATAATTATACATATTCAAAGCTAATTATATTATAACTCTGTACATTTCGAGTTCAAGTGAGCTTTCAGTTAATCTTATGCTATACCTTTTTAATTTATAATAGTTTTATTAAATGTCATGCCATCTTTATCATGTAAGTACTTATGATAATTTGCTTATATCTCGTATTAAGCCTGCATCTTCCCTAAGGGTGTGGATAACGGGTGTTGTGAATACTTGTAGGTATCAAATATATAAATATCCGAAGGTATTAATCCTGTGGATATCTGAAGGTATCAAATATATAAATACCCAAAGGTATTTAAACCTGTGGGCCCAGAAGGATCAAGCCTATGGTCCCAACAGGGACAAATATAGACCCAAACGGGGTCAAACCTGTAGCAGCTGCGACTGTAACTCTATAGGCATGCCTATCTATCCATAACTTAGACATAGACGCAGACAACTATATTTCTTTATCTTTAACTTTTTTATACTTTTCTATCTGTAACATATTTATATGAACATGTCTATGAACAAGGGTCATATACACATTAATTATTTCAGTATATCTTTTATGGCCTCTATATCTTATTTTCATGTATGGGAGTTAATGAGACAACTGTAATCATGTTCGTATATTATATCATCAAGATCTTTTCATAACATTACATGTTCATACTTATATATATTGTCATTTAGTTCCTTTATTCAAATACAATAACATGTAGTTATAGAGTTTATTGGAAACATAATTAAATTCCTTTCTATACTTGTATTCACTTTTGAACATTAAATAGGTAAATACTCATTAGCAATTTCATATACTTTAGTTATTTAAGATATATATATATATATATATATATATATATATATATATATATATATATATATATATATATATATATATATATACGTACCAACATCTTCTATATTTAGAATAACATGTCACAAAATATTAATGCATTATTACAATTTAACTTTCATATAAGTTTGCATTCTTTAATTCTAATACTTTTAAAGATCTTTATATATATATTCGCATTTCCTTCATAGTTAATCATGTTACCATATGTCTTAGTCAAATAATACCTTAACACATTTACCCCTTGCTTTACACGTCTTTATATGCCATTTTATTATTCTATATTTAAAACCACTATTTATCTTTGTTCCTATACCAAGAATGCTCTGATTTATGTTTATCATTCCTATATGCTCGTGTTTTAAGGTCTATTATGTTCGGTTATGGACGCAACACATGGGGGTAGCCTACTATAGTGGAAAAGGGAGAAAATAGGCAAGTATAAGGGACAAGCGCTTGTTGTCTCACTCACGGCAATTGTCGCGCTCGCGGCAGTCAGCAACGGCCCAGATGAATGTTCAGCTGCTCACAAAATCCTATAAACTGGTTAAGAAATTTAAATTGTACATCAATTTAGGTATACCAAACGATCTTTTATGAAAAAGTTGTCTTCTACAAAGTTTTAGCCCTATGTTTCTAGTTTCTAAAAAATCAAAAATAATTTCAATCCAACCTGTATATCTCCAGATATCCCATAAAAACCATCGACTGCTCCTAGTGACAGGGCAGCCATCCAAACCCGAATTCAAGCCTATTTTTCTCTATCATGAAAATTTATTCAAGTTCTATGTTCTTCATATGAAATGAAGATCTGTGAGTATAGTTTCATATTCAATTTGAATTTTTCAATTCTAATCAATATAACTCAAGATATCATCAACATAGTGTAGACTGTTCATATGAGTCCTAAATAGAATTTCGAGTTCTCAAAGTGTTCATGTATAACTCGGTTTTCACAGCCCCCTCCAGCTTAATTTTTCATGTATAACACATCTAATAACATCCAAAAACATGCATTTGATATCTAAAATCGAACATACACATACAAAATGATTTCCATACCTTATATTGCTCCCTCAATCTCTCTCTTCATTCTCTTCCTCTTTCTTGCTATCTTCTTCTTCTTCTCCATAGAATCAATCACACACATAAATATCCATATAAATCAACGATATTAATCCCTAATACATATATGAAATAGTTAAATTAAAGGAGGAAAGATTGTTACCTTAATTGAGACAAACCCTAGTCTCTACCTTCTTTAAGACACCATGGTTATGTGCTTTGAAAGAGATGAAATGAGGGAAAGACAGAAGAATTTCTGAGTTTTGGACCTCCCTCTTTGGCCGGCCACCTCTATCTTGTTTTATACCATGAGATTTCTTTATTTCTCATGAGATCTCATGAGTTTTCTAGAATGCTTCATGTCACTTTCCTATTGGTTACCCTTTTGCTTTGCATTTCACTCCCTAATCTTTCTTTTATTTCTATTTTTGCCATAATTCTTTTACTTTATCTTTTCAATTAAGCCCCTAATGTCACAATCTTTCTAATTTACACACTTATGTCTTAGTGTAAAATTACCATTTTGTCCTTACTCTTTTAATTTAATTCCTTTTATATCCTTTCCTACATTTCCAATATATATTTCCTCACATTACCTTCACTGTATACCTCAAACATACCTGATTACTCCTAGGGTGAAATGTGGGGCCTTACATGGAAGGTGTCCAGTGTTTTGATACCTATTGGTATTTAGTGACTTGAGACTAATATATCTCTAGTGTTTGATACTGTTCGCCAGTATCTAGTGTTTGTACCCGTTATCCACTATCAATTGAAAATTCAGGCGATGAAAGTAATTTAAACTTTTACATGAATATTAGTAAATGATCAATAATGTAAATATTTTAGTGCCTTGTGGTAGTGTTAGCGTTTCTCATTGAATGTTGCAATGAAATGAAAGAGTTATTTGATGTGTTGTTTAATGTATGGAACTATCATAATCAATGCATGTGAATGGTGATATGGTAAAGTATGCTAGTTATTATGTATTGTCATTGGTATATTATATTATTTGTGTTTGTGACTTCGATAAGAAGTCTAATGCATTGCTTTACTCCCTACTGAGTCATTATTTAGCACAGGTGTTTTTTCCTTGTAGGTATATAAGTGTAGATTTGAAGAATCCATTTTCATGCCAAAATCTACAAGCCACTAGGTGAAAAGCGAGTGAAGACTAATTTTGGTGATAGCTATTTTCTGTAAATTTTCAAAGTAAAAGATTTATAATATATGTAATGAACCATTTTGTAAATATACTTTAAAATATGTTAAATTTATATGTACACAAGTATACTTATACAAGCAATTTAATAAAGTAATATGTAAATAAAAAGGTAATCAAAGTGAGCATTATAAAATAGAATAAAGAAAAATTGAGTAGTGAAAAAGTTGAGAGGGAGCATTGATGTCATGTAAAATGTTTATGTTTTTATGTGTGTTTTTCTCTTATTTATGTAGTAAGTATGTAATATTATATGTGTTTTTATGTGTTTATGTCCCATTTATGTGTTTATGTTTGTTTTTAGGTTAAATCTTGGTGAAGTATGAAGAAAAGGAAGAAGATGGTGAAATTTCGAAGAAGTGGCTCACGAGTAGTGAAGAGCATCACGATTGGAGAAGGAGTGAAGAAGAAAGAGCAAGAAATTCACGAGACCCAGCTAAAGTTCACGAGTCGTGAAAGGAGTCACGACTCGGAAAGGAGAGCAGGATGGAGATCACGACTAGGCAACAGATTCACGAGTAGTGAGGAGGCTCACGACTCATGATGGGGCACGATTTCAGAATGTCTCAAGGAAATCACGACTCGTGAGGAGGCTCACGAGTCGGACAAGACGCTGCTTCCCAAACGATGTGTCTTCTGCACCTGATTTTTCAGCCAAACAATGTGTCCTTCCAGAAGCAATCTTTCGTGACTTGTCAAGGGACATATCTGTAGAGAAGATACATATAAATATGGGAGAAAAACTCTGGATTATGATGAAAAAAAAATTTAAAAGAACGTTTTTACTGTTTTTTAAGGATTTTTTATAGTTGTTTTGAATTTTCTGTTTACTTAGTTTTAAATGATGACCAAAGAGCAAAGCCAAAGGAATAAGAGATTTAACAGAAGGTTTAAATAGAAAGTAAACCCTGGGGAGTGATGCTTTCTTGTCTCTTATTTCATCTTTATTGTAATTTTGTTTATGGCTAAGTTCTTTGATACATTATAACTATTTAATTTAAGTTGTTATTCATCTACTTATCTTTGTTTATTGAATGTTTATTTTCTTTATGTATGAAGTATGATTTAAGTTTGTTTAAGTGCTTTGATTTGCTTAGTATGCTTGATCACCATATTAAGTATGTTAGTCATTTAATTCACAATGAGAGTTGGAATTATTTGATGGAAAGTTAAATGAATTTACTTAAAGCATTGAATTCACTTAGAGATAAGGAATTCACTTTAAGGGATTAAAGAATTAGCATAGAACTTCATGGTTTTTATTTATCTCTATAATGACATGAGAATGCTTATAGACTCTAAGTAAGAATACTCTTTATTGACAATGAGAATTGCTTTAAAGAATCTTGGCTAAATTCTCCATTCATATCATTCATACAATTGTTAATTAATTCAAAGATGAACTTGTTTTATTTGGTTATAATGTATGTCCATCCTATCTTTTAAGTAATTTATTATTCAAAATTAACTTAATATATTTTAAGTAGTTTAGTAATTACATTAATTGCATGATTTTAAATGAAATTATTACCTATCCATTTACTTGTTGTTATTTCAATATAAAATTACCCTGTTCCCTTTGAAACGATACCCTACTCACACTATACACAGTCTAGTGAGACTAAGGGTTCAATTAAATCCCTATCAAGCATAGCTTTCATGCAAAGGATAGAGAGTTGAAGAGTGCATATATAGGTAAGAGAGCTTTAGTATTAATTAGGTGTGACACATACTAAAATCGAGTCTTAGGGAACCAAGTGATCTTGAAACAAGAAAACAATTGTCCTTTTGTGTACGTTAAATAATGAAGTCGAGACTTGTATCAATTTTCCTAAGTGATCTCTGGATCATGAATCGCCTTACCTTCACTTTGGTAACTCGGTCCCATTTTTAAGGTCAAAATAGGTTAAGATTTCTATACTAGAGCTGATTGGTTGCTTCACAATGGCTAAGGAATTCAACCTAATTTGCCAAGTCTCATGCCTTTCGAAGGCATGAGACAACATCTCAAAGTATCCCCATTCCATTGTTGGCAATCGACCATTAGGATGCATTTGTTGGATACCATAAGCTTGATATAAGGAGTCGCCACCTAATAAAATATTATAAAATGGTGTTCCAATCGTATAAGGCTAAAAACCAAAGAGAGTTTGAAACTTCACTCTTATTTATACCTTTGATGAATGTGATATAATGGCTTTCAGATTAAATATTTTGTCTTGTTTCTTACATGCAAGATCATAGCATAATAAATCAAAGACGTATCCAAGCAAATAGGAAAGCAGTAAATCATGGCATAAATATAGAAAATTCACATGATATTTGAATAAGCATTCATAAATTAGGTAGTTCATTATGATCTGTTTAGTGAGGACATTGGTCCTCGCATGTAAATTGTGAAGAAACATTTCATTGTGAGTTTTGAAGATAGGGACTACCAGTCCAAGTTTTATTAAAAAGGTCCTATTTTGTTTAATTATATACAAAATCTTTTGCATTTTTAAAAGATAATATTTACATGTGAGTTTTAGGGCAAAAGAAAAGTCATTGGTCCAATTTTATTAACAAAAACCTAAATTATTTAATATAGATATTTTAGTGACATTTTCCTTAGGCGATTGGAAAACACCTTTTCATAATAAAGGAAAAGAGATGTGGACTTACCTTTAGCGCTCGCCTTGCTGCACTCATAAAAGGGGTTATCAATGATAAAATACTGATAATAACATAACAATATCAATGAAAATAAAACAAAAGAGAAAGTAAATAAAATAAGTAAAAGAAAATAAAAAGAAAGGAGTATTGTGGCGTATGTCAAGGATTACATAGGTGTGCATTGAGTGACACACATTGACTTGATTATTTTAAGAGAAAAGAAAAGCTATATTCTTATGCATGGTTGTACTTCACTCAAATAGTGATTGGGTCTTCTTTCCTTTTAAATAAAATTTGTTAGGTTTAAAAAGGGAATAATACGGGATCGGTAGAATGCTTAAAAAATGATTTCAACGTAAATTTTCCAAAAGTGAAAAAATAAAAATTAAAAAAAGGAATATAATGTGAAAATCCTATCATATTTATCACATAGCAAAATACCCTTAAAAGGTTTCATAACATAAAGCCAAAAGGGAGTGATAAAAATAAATGAAATATTGTAAATAAATCGACAGATAAAATTTATAGCGTTTAAGCATAAACGTATAAATTTTATACTATTAGAAACTAAATAAAAAAAGAAAACTTTTTGTATTACCTTTAGTGAACTTACTCGAATAGACAACAAAATGTTGGATTCTTGAGTCTTTTCTACATAAAAAAGGTTTAAATTAAGCTCGAAAATTCAAAAACCTTTAAAGGGATCACTTCGGGATTGAAAACCATAAAAGACTGTGAAAAGTTTTTTAGTTGATTTTCAAAGTGCTTACTAAATCCCAAAAGAAAGCTTTTTGAATCTAAATTTTTCCAACCTCAATTTGACCAACATCTTTGAAGTTTTACGATCAAATCTTTTGCTTGCATGGGTGTGCGGACCCATTGTGTGGGAATGTAATCTAAAAAGTTAGGCAATTTGACCAAATTGATTTGAAAAGTAGATGCATTTTTCACATTGCACGAGTGTGCAATGGGTCTTGTACATGTGTGCAAATCATAGTTTTAGACAATTTGGCAAATGGATCTGAAAAAGAAAGATTATATCCCATTGCATGGATGTGTAATTGTTTGCACGGGAGTGCAACTCAAATGTGAGTAGACAAGTTGGTAAATGGGAAAAATAATATATATATATATATATATATATATATATATATATATATATATATATATATATATATATATATATATATTCTTTGCTTGCATGGGTGTGCAATCTAAAAATGCACAAAAATGACCTTTAGGGAAACTTTTTGGATTATTTTTTAATATTTAACCGTTTTCCTTTACTTAAAACCCCGAAATAAGCATAAAAAATCCAAAAACTCTTTTGGAAAAGTTCACAAAACATGAAAAGATCCTAGAATCCTCAATTCCTCATCTTCTAAGGAGCAATCTTCCTATTTGACAACCCTAAAAAAGCCTCATTAGGACCTATTGTCTACATATAGGGAAGTTTTATTTTTTGAAACTAAGCTTAAACCAATTTGCCTAGTGTATTTGTAAGTCTATTACAAGACTTCAAAGATACTTTTCTAAAGAAGGTATCCCATAGGCTCACCATTAAATGTAAATGATCTAATTGACTTTATGCTAGGATAGCAGATTCCTAACCACCTAGCTTACCAAAGCAATCCAAAAAGAGACAACTGCAAAGGTAAGTGGATGAGTTATTGGCAAAGGGTCAGGTAAGGAAAGAAGTTGATGGATGGAAAATTGCATTTAAGACCAAGTATGGATTGTATGAGTTATTAGTGACACCTTTTGGCCTATCCAATGCACCCGATACTTTCATATGCTTAATGAATAATGTGTTGCATGAATTTTTTGATAAAATTTAAAGTTTTTTTTATGATACCTTGATTTTAGATGATTATATTTTGAATATTAAAGTTATTTGGGATGTGTTTAGGAATGATTATATTTTAAATATTACAAATAGAACAAAGATTAAAACCCTAAAACTTTAAAGAGAAAATGCAAAAAAAAAAAATTAAAAGATACATTTTAAAAACATAAAAACTTTTCTTTGAGCCAAACCGAAATTCAGCTTTTATACAATTTGAAATGGCACACGTTAGAGATTAATGTCCAATCGGTTAAAAGAGTACTAAAACTTAACACATGGCGAAGACTGTTTTGTCTCAACCTTGTGGGCCTTTATAGACTGAATCTCTTCAAAAACTACCTAGCATAAGGCAGATACTGATTAGTCTTAGTCGTTTGCATTAATAAAATGATGCATTTTGATAAATCTGCATGGCATACAACGAGACTATTTAGGGTGTTTTTGTTTGGTGGTATGATTTGATTCATTAATGTATTGTTCTTTATAAAATAATATTTAGGAGCATGATTCTTTTCATGGTATTGTACTTTATTATTTTGCTCTATGATTCTTATATCATGGTTTTGTCTAAGTTTGAGAATCGCCAATTTGGTGATTCTTCATGATTCTTTAAATTTACTTTTACTATTTTAACCTTATAACATTTACTTTTTACTATAATCAATTTTTTAACCATCAATTTACCTAATAAATAATTCATTAATTCACTTTCTACTGCACTTCTATTTCTCACGGACAAGTTCTTCCTTTTCTTCTTCTTTTTATTTTTTTAATGAATATTATTATGTCAATTACTGCACTTCCTGGACCTAATATTAATATAGTATATATGATAATTTAGAACTTAAATTTAGCATGTTTAAATATTATGGACCTAATGTTTATTATGACATTTATTATGATAATAGACTTATTTATATTATAATGTATTTGAATTATTTATTAAATTTTTAAGTAAATATTTATTAAATAATATTTACTTTATTATTTTAGAAATATTTATATTATTTTTGATAATATTAAAAAATTATCTTAAAATATTAATAATTATGGAAATATTTATATTTTTAAAAATTAAAGGGTAATTACATCATTTTTATAATAAAACTATACAATACCATACAATTAAAACAAATAAAAAATATTATAAAATTATATACTATCATACAATATTTTCAAATATCGTATCGTTAAAATCATATTGTACCATACTATAATGTACATTAATGAATTACAGAATACCACCATCCAAACAGACCCTTATTATCTAACATGTGCAAAGTCAAAATTATGCAAAAAAAGTCAAAATTTCACCAATAAGCACACCAAAACTTAATATTTCTAAAAATAAATAAATTTGGCACAAAAAAGAGGAATTTAACACACAAAACTCGAAAAAATCCAAAACATGACAAAAAAAAGACAAAGATACATTGAAATTGAGTTATTAGCTAGTTTCCATAGGTGATTTGTTATAGACTTTTTTACTATTGTTGCATATCTTAACGAGATTAAAGAAGAGTGTAGGGTTCAAATAGGGTAAGGAATAGGAAAAAACTTTTTGCACATTGACAAAAATATTGTGTATTGCACTTATTTTAAGATTACTTGATTTTTCTAAAACTTTTGATATTAAATGTGATACTTTTGGAATTGGTATAGGAGTTATTTTGATGTTGGAAAAATGTCCAATAACATACTTCAATAAAAAGCTCAGTGAACTTGCTTTGAACTATTTCACCTATGATAAGGAGTTTATGCCTTGGTGAGATCATTTGATTTATAGGAAAATTACTTGTTTCCTAGAGAGCTCATGATTCACAACCATCATTAGTCTTTAAAGTATTTAACGGGACATGAAAAGTTGAAAAAAAAGGCATGCAAAATGGATGGAGTACCTTGGGATGTGTGTCAAGCATGTGATCATATTGCATTTAATAAGTTTTATAGACACATGGGATTTCTCTTTAAGAATAAATAGTTGTGTATTCTTACATGTTCTATTAGGGAGTTACTTAGGAAAAAAAACTTATCGTGGAGGATCGATGGGGCATTTTGGTGTACAAAAGATTTTAGATATGCTTAATAAATATTTTTATTGGCCTAACATGAGAAAGGATGCAAATTGAATATGTTCTAGGCGTCTTTCTTCTAAATAAGCCAAATCCATGTCTATGTCTCATGGGTTTATACCTTACTTATGCCTACTAAACCTTGGACTGACATATCTATGGATTTTGTGATAGGTTTGTTTATGACTAGGAGGGATATAAATAACTTATATGTTGTAGTGTACTGATTTATGAAAATGATACATTTCATTGCTTGCCATAAAATAGATGATGCAACCAATATAGTTGATATTTTTTTTTAGAATTTGGTTAGGCTACATAGGATGCCTAAAACAATAGTGTCTGATAAGGGCACTGAGTTCATAACTCACTCTTATAGGGTTTTATGGGGAAAATTAAGCAATAAACTGTTGTTTTCCACAAATTGTCATCCACAAACAAATGGACAAACTAAAGTTGTTAATAAGACTTTAGGAACTATATTGCGTGCCATACTTAGAAAAAATTTAAAAACTTGGGATGATTGCTTTTCATCAGATTGTCTTTTATCTTTGGCAACACCTATGAGGGATGTAATAATGGATTTGAGTTATAAGGGTTATGTTGTACAAATTTGGGAGATCATAGTTTAGCTCTTTATACTCTTATTTCTGCAATGACTACTAAGAAATTATTACGTAACAAATGTCAAGGGTATTTAGCCTATTTAGAGATATTGAATATAAGGGTATTAGCCTAGATTAAGTAACAATTGTTAAAGAATTTGCTTCCTGAGGAATTACCAAGTTTGCCATCTGAAAAGGGTTATTGATTTCAGTATTGAGTTGGCTCTTTGAATATAACCTATTTTTATGGCTCTTTATGGAATTATACCAGTTGAGTTAAAGGAGAAACTGTAAGATTTACTAGACAAAGGGTTTATTTGACCTAGTGTATCCCTTTAGGATGGCCTTATTCAATTTGTAAAGAAGAAAGATGGATCCAAAGGCTATGCACTAATTATAGGCATTTGAATTAAGTTACAATTCATAATAAATATCCTTTCACATGCATTGATGATTTGTTTGATTTGATTTAAGGTGCTTAGTGCTTCTCTTGAATTGATCTTTAATTTGGGTATCATTAGTTGAGGATCAAAAAAGAGGATATACCTAAGATAAATGGGCTGGTTGCTCCTACTGCCTTTATGGACCTAATGAATGGGTTTTTTTAAGAAGTATTTGGATGAATTTGTGATAGCATTTATTAATGACTTACTTATGTACTCGATTTAACACCTTAATACTCCCTAAGAGTAAAGATGGGTGCTGAAACTATCTAACATTAAAGTCATATCAATTATCAACCAACAATAACATGAATACTATGCTTAAATAATTTCTTGCTAGATTAGAATTAGTGTAATCTTGTACAATAACACAATTTGGATACATAAATCAATAACAAAGTTTTTACACTTAGTTTGTTATACATTCATTCAAACTACTCTTTACATAAATATTACTACAAATTACATCTTTTGGGAACTCTCATTAGACTTCACAATCTTTCTTTATAGCTTATCTTCAATTTCTAGCTACTACAAAAAATTCAAATACTAAGTCATACTAAAAGTATGCTACTAAATACAATTCAATATTTACATAACCTAATTTGCACTTTGAATTAATTTTAGTCTACAAGTACCCTATTCACTCACTAATATTAACCTTCTTTTCCATGACTAATCGGTAGTTACTTTTATTAATTTTTATGCATTTATATTCATTGACACTTGAATACTATAGTCAATTTACATAACATTTGCTTTGCACTTGGAATTTACACCTTAAGCTTCCTACATATCCCAAAAGCGAGAATTAGAACCACGTAGTTCTAAAATGAAACTTATGCTTTGCTTTAATTAATGCATGATGTATAAACCATACACATTATATCTTATCCATCGCATATATATCTTGCATTACCATCTGTTGCGACCCTAGCAAGTGCACTAGATCGACAAGTAATAAAGTAGGGTATATTTAAGACCTTCAATATCGAACCCAAGGGAATTATGTGTGAAAACTGTGGAAATTAATTGTATGCTAAAGAATTCCCAATTGTTTGTGTGTATGAGTTGTTTAATTTGTATAATGTAAACTTTAAAAACTAAAATATATAATGAAAAGAAATTAAATTCTACTAACAGTAAATTAAGTATGTATTAAATTCTGAAAAATTAACAAGTATGAAAATGTATAGAAATTAAATGTTGCTCAGGTTCACTCATCCACCCCATACCCAATGTGAATTAACTTTACCTAAAAGTATATATGAACGAATTCGGGATAACCCTCTTAACCCAGCATCCTATTTCGGAGCCAGATATTCTAGTTGCTAAACATCCCATTACGGAGCTAGCCCAACAACTATCCTACGCACGGGTCTAACATCCTAAGGTTGATTTTCTTTCCCATTCTGGAGCCAAATAACCCAAAACCCATCTATTTCACTCCACACTCTAATCCTAAAATCATAAATACTGCACATCTAGAATCCCATTCTAGAGCCGTCTAAATATACAGCATTCATGAACGAAAAACTGAGCAAAAGCATTCATAGAATTCAATCCACTAAGCTCAATACACATCAAAGACATATGATGAAAACCATTCATCCATGTATGGAAAATAACTTAATAGATTGAAAAACCATGAAATATAAATAAGTAACAGTGAAATAGACCATTCATTAATGTAAAAAAAATCAAAATATGCTCAATATTCACATTGTGAGTAGGGGATTCAAAGCTCCCCCAAGCAACAAAAATGACTACTTACTATCCATAATGTAAAAGATGAATAAAGTAAGAGTGAAAACTATAAAACCCATTTGAAGCTGAAGATTTAAAGTTGATGAAGCTTTTTCTCTTTTTCTCCAAACTGCACCTTGATTGTAAGCTGTAATCTTCAAACAAACAACTAAAACTCTAACTATCTTTGTGTTCTTAAAGTAAAATTAAGCTAAAAGAGTGATTTTTACAAGTAAAACTATAACACTAAGTATGAAAAACTCTTCTCCCATGAAAAAATACATTTTCTCTCTACTCAAATACCCTATACACGAAATCCTAGAAAAAAGACCCCCTAAAATAGAAGATTCCACAGTTTTTATAGAGGGATCCATGAAGCCATGGCTAGGACACTTTTGTCTCAGCCGAGACACAAGAAGACAGAGTGGTAGGTTGTTTTGGGCACAGCTGGGACAGTTTTGTCTCAACTGCGGTGAGCTTCTGGATCAAAACACGTTCGCTGGTTGTATTGGCCATGGTTGGGATAAGTTATTTCAGCCGCGACCTTGGTGAAACGGTGAGTTTTGATTTCTGTGTTGGACACGACATAGATAGTTTGTCTCAGCCGTGCCTTAGCAAAATTTCCTGTACAAAATACAAATTAGAACCATTAATCATCCAAAAACTTTAAATTTATCAAAATAACTAAAATGAACAAATGAAAAATATTTTACCACTAAAAACATGCAAGATAAGACACTAAAACATACAACATTATCCTAAAAACAAACATTAAAATCAAAGTTATCAACTACCTCACACTTAAACTTTTTCTCGTCCTCGAGCAAAAAAATAATCCAAAATCTTGAAAACTCAAACTCCAAATCAGAACAAGCAAATTCAGAGAGGTTGTAGCAATACTCAGTAGAAGACACTCAGAAGAAAAACTCTATAAAAAAGACTCAAACTGATCTATATCAAATAATTTCTCGTGTGTGTGTGAGGCTAAAACAAATTTATTTTCTTTCCAAACCAAAACTACCAGTGAATTCCAGCAATCAAGCAAACAAAGAATTACAATAATTTTGCGCTTGCAACTCAGAACAGCTATAAGCCTCTCCTTTAGCACCTGAACCACAAGGGTCATCTCCATTAAACAACTCAGAACAAGATAGAATCACCAGGTCTTACATTAAGGTTGTAATGGGCTAAGGCAAAGGTTCCAACGAATTGATAAGGTTAGCAAGATAGAATTAGCCATACTACTCAGAACTACACACCACCCAGCTTTCTTAAAAAACAACTCTTTCAAAATCTATGCTCTATGAAAAAAAAACTAATCTTAGGACATTAATTGGATTCTCAAAATTAAAGGAAGCAGAATAATTAACACTTTCTATAAATGCTAGGTACCCCACACTTATTTTTTGTAGTACTAAATCAACCAAGATTTCTGCAGCATAATATCTATTTTTTTGACACGGTTACTATGAATTCATGGTAATCGTGGGATACTGCTTAGGTGACAGGAGTACCAAAAGCATTAATTCTTATCAACCTTGTCCCAAAATTTTATTTTTTAGCACATTAAGCTCAAAAATCCCTGAAAACTTTTCAACTTTCCCTTTTTAATTGACAATCAACAATTTCATCAAACCTATCATGCAATTCTTACTACCCCATCTAGAGTGGCCAATTCCAAAATGGGAGAGACAAATGCATTTGGGCTATATGGTTAAACAATAGTGCAATATAAAAAAAATGTAGTACGCTTTTAGCATACCAATTAAGCTCAAAGGGGCTAACAATGGCAACATTTCCAAAGGTAGGTCAAAAGTCATTTTAAAAATTTGGTTATCAAAGAAAGACTGCCTGGATCAAATTCTAAACCTGCCTAAGTTGAATATTTATTTCGAAGGGTGATGAGGAAGGTTCTAGCTATTCTAGAATTTCTTCACTCAATTGCTTTCACTCAATATTTTTTTTTTATAAAAACTTAGCCTATTGTGCTCATTAAATAAGAAATTGAATGCTATATAATTAATCAATATCAATTCAAAAGAAGAACTTCACTAAACAATGCTACTACTCTCTGGCTACTCAAACCTCTTAAATAAGCAATTCAAATTTTTGAGTTCAAATTGATTCAAATCAAGATTAGTTGATGAGCTCAGGCTAATTGCAAGAGTAATTAACAACCTGATAGATATAAGAATTCTAACCAAATAAAAAGAAAATAATCTATATCAAAACTAAAGGAATGCAGAATGTAATGAACTTTTAAACACAAAAGATAAAAACTACAACTAAAATCAAACAACCAAGATAAAAGCTATTAAAATATGGCAAACATGAAAGAAATTTGATTAGCAAACTACAGTCATAAAAAAACAACAAATAACTAAAAACATCCCACCATTAAAAAGAAACAACATCAAAATTCAAACATAGAAAAACTAAGTTAATCAGTCTTCATCCTTAAACCCTCACCCCACACTTAAAATTTTTGCTGTCCCCAGCAAAAGACCAAAAGAGAATAAACAACAAAGGAGTGAGGAGTGGAGGAAAAATCTCTGAAATCATGGCGAGAAAGGAGGTGGAAACTGGCTATCAAACTGGGATTGTAACATCCCAAGAGCAGTGACAATGTCGTTTATACGCTGTGTGATGGAAATGAACCTGGAATCCATCCTCTAAGTAATGTTGTCAAGTCTGGTATTAAGAGCAGTGTATTGCTCAAAGGATAAAGGAATTGTTTCAGCTTTAGCTCTCTCCAATTCCGTGGCTCCTTTGTGCACAACAACTCTATATAAAGCTCGGTCTGAAACTACCAAACGCCCTTGCCCTGGAAAGAGAGGATCATCAATCAGGATTGCCATATTTCGCAGCATTCTTTGATCAATTACCATGGGCTTGTCAACTGAAGTGCCCAACTTTGGATGCTTGTGAAAGCAGGCCAAAGTAGTGACAAACTCTCCAAGCGCCAGCTTGGAATCCCTTTTTCTGATTATGTACAAATACGTAACTTTTTGGGCAATGAATGCGGCTCCATTCAATTGGATACCATTGTGCATCGCATAAAGAATGGTGGCCTCGCTTGCATTTACATTTCTAAGCCCTCCAAGGTGGCTAAAAAATGCTAAGGCCAAGTAGCGATGTATGATCCTCAGGGGGTGATCTCACAAATGATGAGCCTTGGTGTTCTTGGGATTGAAGTGTTTAGGTCCTTGGGATCATAAATTCACATCTAGATTTCTTATCTGTTCAGATCAAGAATGCCCCTGGCAGCATATTGATCGAATCCCAAGGCTTCAGAGAATATGTTGAAGACATTTGATACGGAATGCCATCGAGCCAAAAACTCACATAGCCTAGATTAGCATGATTGTCTGCTCCAATTCTAAACTTGACTGTGCCCAAGAAGTCACTGACCAAGTAAGGATAGACCTTTCATTTCGCTCAAAGAAAGTTCTCCAGCCTACACCATCAAGTAATCTGTCCAGCTCATTTTTGAACCACAATTCCACCATTAATTCCATATTTAAGCGTGGGGTGGCTAGATACTCTTGCTTGTAGAAGAGAGTCCACCAATCTATTAATTTGGTTGGAACCCATGCTGGCACCTTTATCTTGGAGGACCCATGAAGAGCAGATGATGATGAACTAGCTTCAGTACGGGAGCGTTTGGATGCCATTTCTCCTACAACAACAAATAACACAACTTGTAAGCACTAAAAACAAAACAATGCACTTGAACAACAAAAATTATAACAAATAACCTATCTAAAACATGATGAACAAGTGTATGCAAACATAAATTCACTACTCACAATCATGCTGGAACCGAAACACAAACAAAAGCATATGCAATTGAGTTACTAGCAAGCATAAAAACAACAAAAACTACCATGTTAACCATAAAAATGACCATTAACAAAGTATGGCTTTTATAGGTTAAACAAGATCATGCATGAAATTAACTATGCTCAAGGCAAAAACATTTGGACAACAACAATTTAACAAAATGGCCCTAAAACACATATTTGCCCAACACCAACATTATCCTTTTCTACCAATTGTGAAGCATAAAAACATGTCAAATGTTCCTTAAGCATGATTATTTAGCAAACAAAGGGCAAGCAACATGACAACTAAAGTAGAAAAATTATCTTAATTCTCTTTGGCAATTCATCGAATAGGTGGTGGGTAGATTCATTTAGCAACAAAAACAACAAATAACAAGACCCAGATGCATGAAACTAACAAAAAATATGCCAACAATCATAACCAATCCAAAAATTAGAGATAAAGAAGCCAGATCTTGGAGATAGGAATATAAAATGTACACAAAAAAATGCAGACTTGGAGAGATATTACTATGAAAAATCAAACGTAACTTAAAGAAAAATAAAAGTTAAATTGAAACAAAGAGAAGAGAGAATAGAGACTTGATTCTTGAACAGATTAAGTGAGGAATGCAGCAAAAATGAGAGGAGATGAGAGATGATGTCAGAAATTTAAAGAAATGTGCAGGGAAAACTTAAAAAAATGAAGCGAAAAGAGTTTTAACTGATCGGTTTAAATATAAAGGAGCATGACGGGAACCCTAAAGGGCATAGTTGGGACATGTTTGTCTCTGCTGTGACATACATAATTGTGAAACTCTCTATTTTGGTATAGTCAAAGTTACGGTTGGGACTAAGTTGTCTCCATCGTGCCAACCCTCTTGACTTGAGATTTAACAATAGCCACGGTTGAGACTATATGGTCTGGGCTGTGGCATAATGAATTCTTCTTTTTAGATTTTTACATCACCACAGTTGGGACACTAATGTCTCATCTACGCCTCTCTTCTGGACTCCAAGCAATATAATGGGCATGGCTGGGACAGTCGGTCTCGGCCGTGGCTCATCATAAATAACATTCCCTCTCTTTTTGGGCACGGGTGGAACACAAATGTCTCAGCCGCGCCACTATTTTGTCTTAAAAAACACGGGATTGGCCACAGCTGGGACATTTTTGTCTCAGTTGTGCATTTGTTCTGTCTCACCAAAAAATTAATGGCCACGGCTGGGACTATACGGTCTCAGTCGCGACGATCCAAAATCTGCATTGTTATGCTTAAATTTCTACCTCTCCTCAGCAAAATCCTTGAAAATTTTTCACTCTAACAAGAACAACTAATCACCATTCTCTAGACAAAATCAACAACACTAGACATTTAAACTTACAAGAAATTGAAGTCAAATTAAAAAGAAGAGCAATTTAGTTCAAAGGTAAGAAAGAGTTTTGGGTTTAACAAGTCGCTAGCTCGACTTTCATAGCTCTCATAGGTCATCTTTTAAAGTGAGGATCACTAATGCAGCCTCATAATTAGGATCAAAATATGGCTTCAGCCAGTGACCATTAACTTTGAACTCACGACCACGACCTTTTTCCAGATGTTTAATGGTTACAGCTCCATAACTAGAGACTTCGACAACTTCAAAAGGCCCTTTCCACCTTGATTTCAACTTTTCGAGAAACAACCTCAATCTGCTGTCATAAAGAAGCACCTTTATTCCGGGCACAAATTCCTTCTTGGCTACTCTATGATCATGCCACTTCTTTGTGTTGTCCTTGTACTTCTTGGCATGTTCATAGGCCCAGAATCAGATCTCCTCCAACTCGTTTAGCTGTAAGGACCTGCATTTTCCTGCATTCTCAAGGTTAAAGTTTAAGAACTTAGTAGTCCAATAAGCCTTGTGCTTTAATTCCATCGGTAGGTGATAGGACTTGCCAAACACTAACTTAAAAGGTGACATTCCTACTGTTGTCTTAAAGGCTGCCCTATATGTCCATAAAGCTTCATCTAGCTTAAGGTACCAGTCTTTCCTAGATGCATTGGTTATTTTCTCCAAAATTGCTTTTAGTTCCTGGTTAGATACCTCAACTTGACCATTAGCTTGGGCATGGTAGGGGGTAGTAATTTTATGCCTCACTCCAAATTTTTTTAATAGAGCTTTAAATTGGTAGTTAACAAAGTGTTTCCCACCATCACTGATGATCGCTCTCGAGGCTCCATAACGGGTGAATATATTCTTTCTTAAGAATTCTAGGACAATCTTTGCATCATAAGTCCTAGTGGCTACAACTTTTATCCACTTACTTACATAATCTACTGCCACTAGGATATATTCAAACCCATAAGAAATTGGAAAAGTCATATGAAATCTATCCCCTACAAATCAAACAATTCAACCTCAAGCATAGTGGTCAGTGGCATCTCATCTCTTCTAGTTATATTTCCCACCCTTTGATATCGATCACAAGCTTGAATGAACAATTTAACATCATTAAATAAGGTAGGCCAATAAAATCCAGAAAAGAGAATTTTTGATACCATTCTGTTGGGTCCGTGATGTCTATTAGCTTCTCCACTATGATAGGCTTGTATAATCTCTGCTTGCTCTTCATTGGTGATACACCTTCTTAACAACTGGTCAGTACAAAGGCGAAAAAGGTAGGGATCATCCCAGATGTAATGCTTTTGCATCAGCTTGTAGCTTTTTCTTTTGTTGCCATGTGAAGTCCTTTGGCATATAACCACCTGCGAAAAAATTTGCAACATTAGCAAACCAAGGTACGAAGATTTCACAAACAAATAATGCACAAATATGCTCGTTAGGGAATAAGTCCAAAATCTCCCCTTTCTCAACATGATCATGCTCCAATCTTAACAAATGATCTGCCATATAGTTCTCTGCTCCCTTCTTGTCTTTGATCTCCAAATCAAAATCTTGCAAGAGTAATACCCATCTTATCAATCTCAGCTTGGATTCCTTCTTGGCAAAAAGATGTCTTAGTGCTGCATGATCAGACTACACCATAATTTTTGCTCCAAGTAGATATGATCGAAACTTCTCAAAAGAAAATATGATGGCAAGAAGCTCCTTTTCAGTTGTGGTATAATTGACTTGAGCTCCTGTCAAAGTGTGGCTTGTATAATAAATTCTATAAAATACTTTCTCTTGCCTTTGTCCGAGTAATGCTCCCACTGCAAAATTACTTGCATCGCACATTAGCTCAAAGGGCAAACTCCAATCTGGAGATATGATCACAAGAGTTGAAATAAGCCTTTGCTTTAACAATTCAAATGCCAATAAACACTCATCATTAAATTCAAAAGGAGCATTTTTCATTAACAAATTAGATAAAGGCTTTGAAATTTTTGAAAAATCTCTTATGAACCGATGGTAGAAACCTGCATGACCTAGGAAATTTCTAACTTCCTTGACATTGGTTGGTGGTGGAAGCTTCTCTATAACTTCTATATTTGCTTTGTCTACTTCAATCCCCTTCTCAAAAATTTTGTGTCCTAAAACTATACCTTCCCTTATCATAAAGTGGTATTTTTCCTAATTTAGCACTAAGTTGGTATTCTTACACCTACCTAATACTAAATCGAGATGCTCTAAACAACTCTCAAAGTCTAGCCCATAAATGGTAAAGTCATCCATGAACACCTCCATAAATTTTATGTAAAATCATGGAATATTGCCATCATACACCGCTGAAACGTAGCCTGCGCATTACACAATCCAAAAGGCATCTCCTATAGGTGAATGTGCCATAAGGGCAGGTAAAGGTTATTTTCTCTTGATCTTCAGGGGCTATGGGAATTTGTAAATATCCCAAATACCCATCTAAAAAATAATAAAATCTATTCCCCACTATCCTCTCTAACATTTGGTCAATGAATGGTAATGGAAAATGATCTTTCCTAGTGGCATGGTTCAATCTCTTATAATCTATGCACACCCTCTAACCCGTAACTGTCCAAGTTAGGATGAGTCAATCTAATTCATTTTTTACCACTGTCATTCCCCCATTTTTAGGGACACATTGTACTGAGCTAACCCATTTACTATTAGAGATTGGATAAATGATACCCGAGTCAAGCAATTTCAGTACCTCTTTCTTTACAACCTCTTGCATAGCTGGATTGAGCCTCATTTGGGGTTGAGCGACCGGTTTGCAATCATCCTCCATAGGAATTTGGTGCATGTAATAGCTTGGATTAATACCCTTTAAATCTGTTGTCTCCCATCCTATCATCTCTTTGTGCTTTTTCAACACCTTGAGCAACGTCTCCTCTTCAACACCTGTCAACAAACAAGAGATAATTACTGGTTTTTCTTCGTTCTCCAAAAATATATACTTTAAATGAAGAGAAAGGGGTTTAAGTTTAGATTTCAACTCCCCTTCTTATAGAGTAGTTCTCTTTTGCTTCAAACTCTCCTCTTCACAGTCCTTCTCCACAGCTGCTATTAATTCTTCTTTTACTTCATCCAATTCTTCACTCTTCAAAGAATGCATCAAGCTTGAATTCATTGGATAATTTAGCAACACTTTTTCTTACATTTTCTCTACACATTCATCAATGTTGTCCATGAAATAGACCGACTCCTCTAGGTCACTTGATGGATATTTTTGAGACTTGTTCATATCTACCACCAATCCTTCGTTGTTGAATCGAAGAGTGACCTTTTGCCCATGGACATCAATCAAAGCCTTTGTACCGTTTAGGAATGGTCTTCCCATAATAAGTGGCACCTTTTTATCTTCCTCCATTTCCATGACCACGAAATGTACGAGGAAAATGAATTTTCCCACTTTCACTAATAAATCCTCAATAACTCTTTTCGGCTTTCTCATTGATCTATTCGCAAGTTGAAGTCTCATCCCTATTTCCTTGAGATCACCTAAATTGAGTTTCCTGTATATGGAATAAGGCATCAAGTTAATGCTAGCTCCTAAATCACACGAGGCATTTCCAACAAAGGTCTCACAAATTTCACAAAGCAGAGTAAAGCTACCTGGATCTTCTAATTTTTTTGGGATCTTATTCATAATAATTGTACTACAGTTTTATGTGAGTTGCACAGTTCCATATCCTTCTAATTTCTTTTTGTTAGAACAAAGTTCCTTCATAAACTTAGCATAATTGGGCCATGTGTGCTAGGGCTTCAGCAAAAGGCAAGTTAATATGTAATTTCTTAAACATTTCTAAAAACCTAGCCAATTGCTTATTTTTCTTATCCTTCCTAGCTACAACAGGAAATGGCAACCTATTAATATCAAGATCCTCTACGGTTGGATTCACTATACTCTTTTCTTTGTCATTCCTTGGAGCATCCACATCTACCTCTACTCTAGAGTTAGAAATACTTACCTTCTGTGTTGATTCCTCCAATTCAGTTGATGAAGTTGGTGATTTACCTCTTTCTTCCTCTCGTTCTGCCTCCTTACCACTTTTTAAAGTGATTACTTTGGCCTCCTCCTTGGGATTGCGATCCACATTTGAAGGAAACGTCCCTAGTTGTCTGTTCGACATTGAAGTTGCAAGTTGACCCAATTGTGTCTCTAAATTTCTCATTGAAGCATCTTGGTTTCGGTTCCATTGCTCTTGAGATTTCCATCTTGATTCTTGGCTTGTCATGAATTATTTTTGGCTATTCATGAAACTAGCAAACATGTCTTCTAAGTTAGGCTTCTTTTCTTGAATGGGTGGCTTTGATTGGAATCCTGGTGGATGGTATGATTGAGGTTGTGGTTGATTAAAGCTTTGCCCTTGATGGTGGTTTGGTGGATAAGGGGCTTGGTAGTGATTGGTGGCTTGTGGTTGGTGAGATTGAATATGATTATCATAGGCATTTGAGTGGTAAGGGGCTCTTGCTTATGGTTGAGAAGATGAAGCTTGTTGATTCCCATCATTCCAAGAGAAGTTAGGGTGATTTCTCCATCCCGGATTATATGAATTGCTGTAGGGATCATTCCTTCTAAAATTGCCTAATGAATTTATATCTTATACAATTCCTCCTTCTTGGATAACTTGCTCACTTTCACACGGTCCACTCCCTTGATTTACTGCAGCCACATTTTGAACTTTCAAGCCACTCAACTCTTTTCTCACCATTTCTAACCGGGCTTTCAATAATGCTACTTCATCGATATTGTGTAACCCTTGCCTCCTTGGGACTGATCTAGGGGCAATCCATTGAGAGTCATTTTTTGCCATCTCTTCCAACAACTGAAAAGCATCCTCAGGTAGCTTGTTCAAGAAAGATCCTGCTGATGTTGAATCCAATAATGACCTTGTTTGAGGTGTAACTCCAGCATACAATATGGTCATCAGTTGGTAAAAAACTATCTCATGATGCGGATAGCTTCTCAACAATCTCCTGAACCTCTCCCAAGCTTCATAAAAAGGCTCCTCATTAATTTGATGGAAACTCGTGATGCCATTTCGATTGCTTGCAGTCTTTGTTGGAGGGAAAAATCTCATTAGAAACTTTTCTTGCATATGATTCCATGACCATATTAACTTGAGTGGCAACATTTGTAGCCACTTTTTTGCTTTGCCAATCAAAGTGAATGGAAATAGCTTCAACCTTACTGCATCTGTCGATATGTTCAACTGGATCTTCCACTTTCGAACCAGAGAACTGATTCCTCTGCAACATAGCTGGCTTGAGCTCAAATTGTACCCCTCTTGGTAATACAATTGTTCGATGTTCTTCGTTCCACCTTGGCACAACGTAGTCTCTTATGGTCTTTTGCCTAGGCATTTCTTCCCTTCGTGCCCTTGGCATCTCTTCATGTGCCCTCGGCACTTGTTCATTCTTAGGAGGAAACTCATCAAGAGGAGGATCTAGCTCCATCTCGTTATCTCTATTGGCTCTCCTTCTTTAGTGTAGGGTCCTATCGATTTTAGGATCAAAAGACAGTAATTGCTCTTGTCTTGTTCTGTTCATGCACCAATTTCACTTGAAAAGAATCAAGAAAAATAAAATAAGGAAAAGAAAACACATACAAACAATAATCACAGCTTACTAACAAAGCCAAATCCCTAGCAATGGCGCCAAAAACTTGTTGCGACCCTAGCAAGTGCACTAGATCAACAAGTAATAAAGTGGGGTATATTTAAGACCTTCAATATCGAATCCAAGGGATTTGCGTGTGAAAATTGTGGAAATTAATTGTATGCTAAAGAATTCCAATTGTTTGTGTGTATGAGTTGTTTAATTTGTATAATGTAAACTTTAAAAACTAAAATATGCAATGAAAAAAATTAAATTCTACTAATAATAAATTAAGTATGTATTAAATTCTGAAAAATTAACAAGTATAAAAATGTATAGAAATTAAATGTTGCTCAGGTTCACTCATCCACCTATACCCAATGTGAATTATCTTTACCTAAAAGTATACATGAACGAATTCAGGATAACCCTCTTAACCCAAGCGTCTCACTCCAAAGCCAGCTATTCTAGTTGCTAAACGTCCCATTATGAAGCCAGTACAAAACTAGCCTATGCAAGGGTCTAACATCTTAAGTTTGGTTTGCTTTCCCATTCCGGAGCCAAACAACCCAAAATTCATCTATTTCACTCACACTCTAGTCCTAAAATCACAAATACTCGCACATCTAGAATCCCATTCCAGAATTGTCTAAAATATACAACATTCATGAATGAAAAATTGAGCAAAAGCATTCATAAAATTCAATCCACTAGGCTTAATGCACATCAAAGACATGTTGAAAACCATTCATCCATGTATGAAATATAACTTAATAGATTGAAAAACCATGAAATATAAATAAGTAATAGTGAAATAGACCATTCATTCACGTAAAACAAATCAAAATATGCTCAATATTCACATTGTGAGTAGGGGATTCAAGGCTCCCCCAAGCAACAAAAAGGACTACTCACTATCCATAATGTAAAAGATGAATAAAGTAAAAGTGAAAACTATAAAACCCATTTGAAGCCGAAGATTTAAAGTTGATGAAGCTCTTTCTCTTCTTCTCCAAATTGCACCTTGATTGTAAGCTGTAATCTTTAAACAAACAACTAAAATTATGACTATCTTTGTGTTCTTAAAGTAAAACTAAGCTAAAAGAGTGATTTTTACAAGTAAAACTATAACACTAAGTATGAAAAACTCTTCTCCCATGAAAAATTGCATTTTCTCTTTACTCAAATACCCTATACATGAAACCCTAGAAAAAAGACTCCCTAAAATAAAAGATTTCGCAGCTTTTATAGAGGGATCCATGAAGCCACGACTGGAACACTTTTGTCTCAACCAAGACACAAGAAGATAGAATGGTAGGTTATTTTGGGCACGACTGGGATAGTTTTGTCTCAGCCGCAACGAACTTTTGGATCAAAACACATACGCTGGCTGCATTGGCCATGGCTGGGACAAGTTGTCTCCGCCGCAACCTTGGTGAAACGGTGAGTTTTAATTTTTGTGTTGGACACGGCAGGGACAATTTGTCTTAGCCGTGCCTTAGCAAAATTTCCTGCACAAAATGTAAATTAGAACCATTAATCACCCAAAAAATTTAAATTTATCAAAATAACTAAAATGAACAAATGAAAAATATTTTACCACTAAAAACACTAAAAACATGCAAGATAAGACACTAAAACATACAAAATTATCCTAAAAACAAACATTAAAATCAAAGCTATCACCATCATCACATATTCAATTGTCACATATACATTAACTATGTTACATATACATTATAAACACTTTTGTAGCTTGAACAATATATAGACATGGACAATTGGGAACACTAGATGAAATATAGGTATCAAATCATTGGATACCATTATAGTGTCAATACTAGATACTTGTAGGTATCGAATCACTATCCCATATAAGTCCATGTCTATATCTAATTCAGGCCCTACATAGAAGTTTTTGTTGTTAAAATACCTCATTACACTAATCACTTAAACTCATGTTTGAACTATGCATTTCACTCATATAATCAATCATGCCAACTACACTTCACCATAATTACATATCCATAGACACACTCATAAGCACTTAATTATTAATCACTTGAAAGCATGCAACATTACCAATATATCACTATTACTATGATATTTACATACCAACACACTTAATGACTCAAGATACCATTCAATCATGTAGGTGTAGATATCGTGACCTGAGGTACCCTAAATTAGGATTAGCTAATAATGAGGAAATAACACATTTCTAATGGAAAACATGGATTTTGAAGCACCAATCTTGATTCCCATATCTTAAAAATAATTTTCTATGGGTTTTGACTTGATTTTTTCCAAAAGTTTGAGAAATATTTTAGAAAAACACAAATTTTAGTCCTTTGGTAATGATAAACAATTATCTATCATAGAGGGATGGTAGCCTGTGGTTATCCTTTTCCCAGGTCAGATCAGAGGTATTTTGGTAAATTATAAGGAATGATATGAGGGATGACCTTCTGTCACTAACAAATGCCCGTCTGTGGGGTATTTCCAGATTTTTTCCATGTTTTCCAGTTTTGAAGTGATTGGATGGAGATCGAATTGGAAAAATATGATCAACTCAAATTTTAAGGATTTGTTTCTTCCATTTTTGGAGGAATTAAAGTTGGAGTCAATCTCTAACTCTTCCTAAGTATTTAAAGAAAAGATTAGAGTTTTCTAGAAAGGGTAACATTTTCTGAAAAAAAAGAAAAATACCTATGAGGAAGAGAAATTCAATTATCTATTCTTGGAGGCAATAGTTCAAAAATAACTTTTTTTTCTTCTTTACAAAAAAAACATGGGAATCAAAGTTGGAGCTTTGGATCATTGTTTTTTAGAGTTACAAAGTAAAAAAATCCTGAAGGTAATATTTTAGGCCCCAAAGTCTTTTCTCTCTCTTAGAATAAAGTTATTTACTATTTTTTTGGTGTATTTTTATGCCATGATAATTACTTGATGTGTTCTTACTGCTTTTTTATCTCCCTATAATGCCATGGTAATCTGAAATGTGATTTTGTGTGTAGAATTGCATGATTTAGCTATTTTAGCCTTGGTGCTATCCGAAAGCATGCCCTACGTTCACTCAATATAGGGAGGTATTAAAGAGATATATTAGTCCAAGTTTAGTACAAAATGGTATATGAAATGGTGACCCATAGGCCGTTGTACTTATAATAAGCTAGACCTTTTGGCAGGGACCATGCTTGGGTAACCTCAAAGTTTCATTAGCTTGACTCAACCACATGTAATGACAATAGCTACTTCCCCTATATTGTATAACCAAAATAACTTTTGCTTCCTATGTGGGCCCTTATGTATTGACCAAACTCAAACAAATTACAAGGGTACCAGTCAAAGGATATTATGCCCTGGTAGGCCCAACCTAATTTGTATGAGTTACTCGGAATACATAATGGCCTAAATTCATATGCATGTGCTTTTAATTAAGAGAGGTTATGTTGCCAATTTTTTACTATGCACTATACACATCCATTGGGTTCCCTTTTAACCCATGGGCTAAACCCACCGAAGAAAGAGACTGCATTACCTCCGATATGGTAGTAATAAGGTTGAAAAGCTCTATCTATACTTGTATTTGATTGTGATTAACATCTAACAAACACATTCATTGCATTCTTACATCATGTTCATGCATCCATCATCATGCATCATTCTTAAAGCTTGATTTTTGCAGCCATTGTAGATTTATTTAGGTGGTTCAAAGGGTTAGGTCACATTATCTAAAGATCTGTGTTTGAGCTGCTAGGATTAAGATCAAGATAAAGTTCAGAGTTGGGGTCTAAGATTAGTTACACTACAAAAAAACTGCCAAATAGCGACTAAAATTAATAACGACACTATTTTCGTCGTAAAATTTGCGACGGATATTTGACTGTTTTACAATTCCGTCGTGGGTAGGATATTTTCTATTTTTTTGTAACGAAATAGCGACGGAACAAATAAATAGTTGCTAATTATTGGCAAGAAGAATACGCGCCATGTTTTGCGACGAAATTAGCGACAAAAATTTACGTCACTAAAGTTAATAATTTTTTATTCATGAAATTAGTTCCAAAAAATTTAGCGATGAACATTTTAGTCGCTAATTTTGGAGGGAAAATATAGCGCCTTTTTTGCGACGGTTTAGCGACAGAAATTGTTCTATCACTAATAGTAATTTGTTACAATAAAACAATTAGCGACGGATATTTGTAGTCGCTAATCCGTCACAAATAAATTAAAAAATATATTTTTTAATTTCACTCACATGATTTATGTATAGTTTCAAGTAATTTTAATATAGACCATATGAAATAAATATTTTATTTTGTAACATAAAATTATAAATTATTTTATAAGTTGGTAATAATTTTTTATCAATTATACCAAAATCTAAAGTTATTTATTTAGAAAATTTACATTTTTAATAATAATAATAAACTAATTATTACGATTATTATATATTTGCATGTTCAAGATTAATAAAAATAAATATTTATAAAATAGTAATATACAATTTATTATTTCATTTAAAATAATAATATAAAATTTGTAATTTATTTTTATTTTATAAAATTTAAATCAAATTTTAAATTATTAGGAATTATATTGATTTCTTTATCAATTATCCCCAAATATAAACTTATTTATTTAAAAAAAATTACAGTTTTAATAATAATAATAATAATAAAGTAATTATTATAATTATTATATAGTCATATTATGAAAAATAATAAATATAAATATTTATATAATAATAATATAAAATTTATTATTTCATTTAAAATGATAATTTGAATTTAAAGCAAAAATTTAAGAACTAATGACAAAGGATTTAAAACAAATAAATGTATAATAATTATTAAAATAATTAAAATAATAATAATAAGATTTAAGTTTCTAGCTCGCGATTCGGCGAACGAAGGTGGACTTTGGAGCACGTGAACGCCCCTGTGATGTTGTCGATGAAGCCACCTTCAGCTGAACATGTAACGCCCCGACTCTGAGTCGATCGAAAATATTTCTAACTTATGAATAATATTTGTTTTAGGTGAGCAAGGGTATGATTTTATCGAGAGTTTAGGTTAACTAAGCAATTATTTGTGAATTTTTAAATTTAGTGTTGTTAAACTAAAATACATTTTAATTTACAAAACCACAATTAACTTAAATTAAGTATATAATAATAATAATAATAATAATAATAATAATAATGATGATGATGATGATGATGATGATGATGATGATGATGATAAAAATATAAAAGCCTAGAAAATTTGGGATCTAGAAAAGTGGTGGCCATTAATTGATAGTGGCATTTTGAGGCTACAAAAAAAAAGGAAAAACAGATCGTGGAGGAGATCGGAAAAGACGGAACAAGAAGGGACGCCGACCGCCATCATGTAACGTCCCGATTCTGAGTCGATCGAAAATATTTCTAACTTATGAATAATATTTAATTTAAGTGAGCAAGGGTATAATTTTTATCGAGAGTTTAGGTCGACTAAGCAATTATTTGTAAATTTTTGAATTTAGTGTTGTTAAATTAAAATACATTTTAATTTACAAAACCATAATTAACTTAATTAACTTAAATTAAGTATATAATAATAATAATAATAATAATAATAATATAGTCGGAAATTCTTAATTAATTATTAATAGGGGTGTACACGGATCTGGATCTTTCTGTACCGAACCGAAATACCGAAGAAAAAGATCCAGAACCGAACTATATCGTTGACTTTTTGACTAGAACCGAACCGAACTGTACTGTTTATTTTATTTGGAACGGATTGGATATTTTATCTAGAACCGGACCGAGAACCGTATTGAACTGTTCCGAACTGTTCTGGAACCGAATTGTACCGAAAGAACCGATATTTATTAATTATTATATATAATATTAATAATTTATATATAAATATTATTTATAATTTCTATTTTATATATACTATATAAATTTAACTTCATAATTATTTGCATTATATATTTTAATGTACAAAATTAAAATAATAATAATTAATTAATTAATTCAACTGAATATTTTAATTATTAAAAGATAAATTTAATTATTATAATAATTATCTATTTTAATTTATAATAACTATATAAGTATGTAAATTAAAAATGTAATTTTATACAATTATTATTTATAATGAAATTTTACCAATTAATGTAAATGTATGGGTATATAGTTATCTTTTCAATCATTTCATTTACTTTTAGCATTATTCAACTATTACTCATCTATTTTTCACACAATAGCTATATGGGTAATCGAATATGTAAATTAATAATGTAATTATATACAATTATTATATATAATAAAATTTATTAATTCATGTATTTATATAAGTATATAATAATCATACTAATTAATTTAATTAATTTTTAGTATCAATCAATTAATATTCATCTATTTTTACCACAATACCTATATGAATATGTGAATTTATAATGTAATTATATATAGTTATTATATATACCAAAAATTTGACCAATTGATATTCTAATTGAGCATGCTTGCAAAATAAAACGCATGTAAAATTCCGATTATAGTTTATATAATGTCGGAGAAGTCTAGAGGCTATATATATAGTTAATATAATATTGTGAGCGTACTAAATCAAATAGGTCAGAGATAATTAATGTTGTTGTAATATTGTTCATAACCAACCATTATATTATAACTATGAAAACATTTTTTAATTGATAAATTTGTGTTTGGATTGATATGTTAGAGGTGTAGCTTTAGAAGTGGGATTTGTTCTAAATTCATTATGGGCAAACGAAATATATTATTATGCAATCCACATGTATTGCATATTTGGAATTGGAAACATATGGAATATCGGTGATAATTGATATTATACAGTTATAAATAAAATATATATAAAGTATCATAAAGAAATTATACAAATCTAAATATAAGATATTAAATATCACAATTATGGAGTTCTTATAAATATGATTTTTGGAACTATACCGAATACAAAATTGATGAATGTAGTAATTCAGATATTAGAAGTCCAACCATAGTATTATCGAAGTTGAATATTGATAAATGCAAATTTATCTATGTTTTTAATGTGTTTTTACTATATATTTTAGGATAGTTTTATGTTAATTTAGTTGTTTTAATATTTAGTTTCTTCAATTGATGTTTTAATTGTCTAATTAAGTATTTTTGGTATTTTTAGGATTTAATTGAAAGAATGAAGGAAGTTAGAAGTACTTGATGGGAAGTTTACCTTTTGGGAAGCAGGATTAATACTCGATTTTGGCAGTAGCTTAACACTCCGTGGAGTGTCAAATACACTCTGCCGAGTGAAAGAAGAGAAATTCCCTTGCTCCACCGAGTGTCCCATTGCCTTGATAGCTTGCTCCACCGAGTGACCCATTAATTTCCAAAGCTTGCTCCACCGAGTATATACAATTATTTTGGCCCTTGCTCTACCGAGCGACCCACCTAATTCATTATTTATATATATATATATATATATATATATATATATATATATATATATATGCCATGTTAAGGATCAAGATCTTTAAAATCAAAATATATAGAGGGAGTTAAAAATTGAACTTTAAAATTTAAGTTCAAGGAGGGAAATGAAAATTGAAATTAAAGAATTTATAAATTTTTAAAATATTAAAAAATAAATTATTTGATTAGGTTTAGCCTTTACAATCCCTTTCTTCACTCTAACTTTTCCCTCTTTCTTCCCCCGCCGCTTCAGGCTTCAGCCATTTTCTCCAGTGTTCTTCGCTGCCTTTCACTTCCTCCGCTGCTTCAGCCATTTTCTTCAGCGATCTTCATTGCCTTTCACTTCCTTTGCAGCTTTAACCACCATTCCCGGATTTTCTTTCTCGCCTTCCTCTCCTCCGGTAATTGGCAGCTTCTTGCTTCTTTAGGTGAGTTCAACGCAAAAGATAACAACTTTAGGCACGATTCAAAATGGTAGCTTGCTTACTCTTGCTGGTTATTTGCTTTGCATGTTTAATTGTATATTTACTCGTTTTATGTTTGCATAGTTCTTGCTTTGATCTGGGTATTGTCATATATTTGAGGATGAGTTTTCAACTCTAACAATGACATGCATATTTTGTTTGTATTTATTTTTATATTAGTTTGTCATCTGGTATTTTCTGCTTTTAGTGCTCCTGATGCTTATAGATGCTTAAATGTTATCCTTAGCGATCAAAAAGTAATCTATAATGTATTTAAAAATTTCTTAGTTTTTGTCTTAACTATGAAATTATCTCCAAACTCTTTTTTGAGAAAGAGAACTAGTGCAGCATTAATTCCCAATGATTTAGGCTTTTACTGAGATTGATCATGTGCCAATGCTTTACTGGCTTCCAAACAGTTTGTAGCTTTACTCCAAGTCAACAACAACAAGAAGCTCTGTCATTTTCCATAAACACATATCATTATCATGGGTATTTTGATTTTCCGTTTTACATATTGGAAAAATTAGGCTTGCAGAGTATCGGAATCTCTATTATTGCACAACTTCTGAAGAATTTTTTTTTCCTTACTAAAATTAACTTTTTCATTTGTAGGGGACCATGCATATATGCATGTAGGCTTTCTGTATTTCCATTTTCTTACGCCCAATTCTTTACATTATTGAACTTGATTCTTCCAGAAATTTTACCATATCTGTTCTTTCATTCAAGCTTTTTTGCAATTAACAACCTTCCTATCACCCTCTCAGTGCAAATTAAACAGATGCATTAAATTAAGCAGGAAAGTCTTGTATAAATCTCACAAGGCCCCAAAACGAATGTGACCTATGCATGAACTTGTCGTTCACCGTGTTGTTGCTTGCTGATGCATTTTTGGACTGAAATTGCAGGAACGTAGCTAGGTCCGATTCTATGAATATGACCAAGGTCCACTCTAGAATGTCCCCCCTCCGGTCATCTCCAATATACATTATATTTTACTTTTTGATCGCTAGATTAATTAATATATTTGTTTGACATGCAGACCTGTAATGATTTGCGGTAATGATCGTTCCTTAATACATATTTTCAGAATTGTTTTCTTAGGCTTTAGTATAATTTACTTTGGCAAACGGTTAAGGCTTCACCTCAATTTTCATTCTGATCTACAGCTTTACACTGAATTCAATTAGTTAATGCTGCTGTCATTGAAGCCTAAAGTTTGTTTACTCTGATGGTCGAGTATGTGTTTATTTACCAGAGAAATGGAAAATATAATTTGAATAATATCTGGATTTGGTTTTTGAAGAAAAAGAAAAGACTCTGATTTTAAATGTTAATTTTTTTTCTTAAATTTAA
>CM075809.1:69030878-69214866 GCA_037975025.1 Excoecaria agallocha | reverse complement strand
AAATTAATGTTCGATGTAAACTCGGTTTAAAATCTTTGTTGATAGAATCAAAATTAATTTGAATAGATCGAATCATAGATCTATCTCAATGTTAACCAATTTTTTTTATAAATTTTTTTTTTATATTTTTTCCAAAATTTAGAATCAATGCTTCTTTTTTTTTGAATGCATGTATGTGTATGTATCATAAGTAATAAATCATAAATGGTCCCAAACTATTCGAAAATATTCAAGTGCCTTTAAAGAGCTAGCTATGTCGAAGTAATTACGTTGAAATTAAGTCATATAGCTTTTTATTTGTTGGAGAAGATATTGGTAAACGGACTATTTTTTTACAGGAAAAATTTATTTTATGTATGTATGTATGTATGTATGTGTGTATAGATTACATATACAGTTTTGAAATTTGCATAAATTGTTATCAAAATTTAAAAGTAGTTGAAATCTATTAATTATTTAAAAAATATGAAATAAAGTTTTGATTTGGGAATTCAAAAATCAATAATCAACTTAATATTGTAAAAAGAACGGGTCCATGTCAAATTTGATTAAAAAAAAAAAAGTAAAGCTGGTAATGTTTTATTCAATCTAAATCCGTCCGTAAAAGTGACCCGGATCTAATTCGAATTTAGAGAAAATCTAAATGACCAAAATCTAAATAACTCAAAAAATTTATGATCAAATTCAATCCAAAATCAAGAAAACCTTCAGAAAATACTTGAAATTGAACCCAATCCGTAATTTAAATTTTTTCAATTAAATTTTATTTTGTAATATTTATTTATAGACCATAGTTTAATATAAATATATTAGCAATTTTTTTATCCGACCTGAATCCATCGAAAAATAATGACCCAAATCCGAACCCGAAAGAAATCCGAATGATGCAAAAAATTTAGCATCGAATTCGATCTGAACACGAAACTCAAAAAAATCCACTCGCAAATATTTGAAACTGAACCCAAACCCATAATCCAATTTTTAATTAAATTTTGTTTCATGTCGTATGCAATTATAAATTATAGTTTTATTGATATTTCCATCCTAATTTTTATATAAAAATTAAATTTAATTGAAAAAAATAAAAGTCAAATTGTTTAAATTTTTAGTAGTAAAGGTAAAAGATAAATGAATAAAAAAAATCAAATGAGAATCGATCAAAATTCAATACGATATTATTTTGATTAATTTTTTTATTTCATTTAATTCTTTAAATAATGAGATTCCATGTCATATTATAAAATTAATAATTTTTTAATAAACATAATTTATTAAAGTTAATAGTGATTAATTAAAAAATATGATAGTGTTTGGATCGGATACGTCCATAACTCTAAATATTGAAAGAAATTTATATCAAATTAAACCTAACTGAATATTGAAAGAGATCCATATTAGATCATATCTTAATAGATATGATAAGTGTTCCATATCAAATCTTGATTGATTAAATTCCTATTTAGAAAAGATATGCGTATTTGATTCGCTTTCTATTTATGAGTATAAGAATGCTATAAATAGGGGATGATAAATTAGATTCAAGGTTGGAAAAACTTCAAACAGATTTTAAAATTCTTTTCTCCCTCTCTAGAAATTCTATATGTTCATAGGTTTTTAAATTGTAGAAAAGTTACTATTATCCCACATCAGTTGCTTATGGATAAAAGTTCAACTTGTGACAAATCAAAATCCTTATTTTCAATTTTCGAGTTTTCTGCACTAAAAGAGATAAATATAAAATTTTCTCTTTGATAATATAATATGTTATATCTTATTTTATATTTGAGATACATGATATAATTTCCCAACATTGGTACCAAAGCTATCTGTGTTTTGCATCCTGGCATGTGGCTTATGTAACACCCTTACTGAACAATCTAATACTGAAAAGTCTAAGTGACACAGAACAGCCGGAAAATTTTTTTTTTCTTAACTATTCCATTGACCTCAAGCTTGTCCAAAAGAAATACTTATAAATTAACAAGCTGGTAAAATTATAACTGTCCAAGTGACTACTATCACATCAAAATCCAGCAATATAACATCTGAAAACTTATCTAAACTACCTGAAAAACAGACAATTTCCTCAACCCTTCAGGGGCAACACAATACAAAAATAATTTCAACATGCATCTCATACATCCATTCTCATTATTAAACACACTTTCTAAGATAAGTCAATATTACATATTACATTCTTAAACTACTATAATACTCCAAAATAAAGAACAAATTACATTAAAATTTACTTGTTACATCCATACATTTCAAAGAGGATCAGCCCACACTAAATCCCCTCTTCTGACGGAGAACCAAAGCAGCTAACCAACTAGGGACAAGCCTACCCTGAAACCTACACGGATAACAAAATCCGTGCTAAGCTATAAAGTTTAGTGGGGAACAATATAATTTAAAGATACTCTTTAAAACACATAACCTCAATTATATAAATACAAAGTTTAATAATACTGCCAGTTAATACCTTTAATTACCTTAGATTTAAGCTTTTACATTCACCAATAAATTACAAGCATAAAAGAAGTAACATATTACTCATATAAACTTAACAACTCAATAAGTAACTCATCAGTAATTGTTACCATAGAAAACGTTTGGCATAATTCCTTCATATATATGCATCATTAAAATATAGTATGCATTATAATTTCACTTTCATGTAATCATTAAAATAATCTTAGCCAGGTGCATTATATATTACATAACCTCACATTATACCAAATATTATGCACTTGACCCGTAACAGAGTTATATACATATCCATATATATATATATATAAACAAATATAACAATTTAAGAAACTAGCTTATATAGTATTAAAGTATCACATGTTCATCAATATTGTAACTTTTCATTTATTATCCATTTGCTATATATAAGAAAATAATTCTTATGCAAATGAATTATGAACTATAACATTTCTTATCTTTTACACTTTTTAACTTATTATCATGTTAATGCCCCTAGTACAGTGCCGACAGAAATACTCAAACTGGATATACAGGATGTGGACCCCACAGGACCACAGCAGACTGAGAAATGACCCCAAGAGATCATTTCTCCATATAACATGTAACAGATACAGATAACAGATACAGATAATTACTATGGAGATCAATGATCCTTTCATAGCAAAGCAAGTCGCCATGACTTGCACCGCGGTACAGATATTCCTATAGCCAGCCAATTATATCCTGAGCTAGTTTTTACTGCAAGACTATTTTCTAAGGGCACAAATTTCACTTATGTCATGAAGTATTTCACAATAATTCAGTAAATTATCTTTACAACATTTTTCAATCATCAGAGGAATCTCTTTTATCCAGATTCTTACAAATTACTTTAAACAATATAAGATCCATATGTGGATATTTTATGTTCATAAGAATGAATTCATATACCATTATTTGGACTATTAATACAAAAATTCAATATATAAACACACAGTCACTACAGAAGGACATACCTGTATGGTTCATCATAACCATCTCCATTGCTCCACTGTACTTAATTTAATCATCAAACATTCACACTCTAATACTATATGTAATACATGCATTTAATGCGTCACTTTTAATAGAAATGTTTGTATATGCATATAAATTTCATAGCATACTTATATATGTAACTATGTGATCTTAAATAGTCATATACTAAAGCAACAGTTTGTAAGAGCATAGCATTTTTAACATTAGTTTTCCCATGATATCATAAATGCATAAACATACCAAGCAAGAATTTATTAAGGGAAATAAATGTTTGACCTTTATACCAATAGCTTTTCACTAAACTAATTACACTATTACTTACTTTGTATCATAACATTATAATTCTCACGTATAGTCTATTTAGTATATCTGTTTCCGATAGGATATCAAAGAGAATTCTTACTAAATGATAAGGTTAACTTTATGAACATTAGTTCAGACAATCCTATAGTATTATTTATGGTACCCATACTTTCCAAGCCCTAAATATTATGTCATAATCAACCTTGTTCAACCTTATATTTTATCTCATTAGGTTTATACATCAAGTTTTATTTCAAAACATGTTCACATTTCAGAATTAAACCTCCATTATCTATCACTAACTTACCTTTAAACATCCTTAAATAAACCAATTGAAAGTTAATTATAATCTACATCTAAAGCCCGTTGTCAAATAATAGCTCCTTAATCTATGACTAATTTAATATGTAACTAAAATTTACCAACCAAATGCTTATGATCGTTGCTTATCCAACTTCAAGGGCTGCTATAAGGTTAATGACACATAAATTTTATGCTTATATATCTTTATTGCTCAAAATAAATCAAGTGAATGCATGATACAACATTACCTCTCGATCAAACACAAGAAAACTATACTTTCCTCAATTCAGCCTACAACTCCAAATATGATCTTTTACCTATAACTACAAATTTCCAGTATTGTTTTCTATTACTATCTCTAAACTTTCCCTTAATTAACTTTGTAAACTTCAACTATAACTTATTTGGGGATTAATTGTAACTTCAATCTTAATAACCAATACAATTCATTGTTCTTTAGTTAAATTCTATACACTTAACGACAAATAAATCTCAAATACTAACATGCATATTCCATCTTAATTAAATCAGTGCAATTCAAGAATTACACATACAAAAGCAAATATTTTTACTGTCATATTACTTCTTTTGCTTTAGCTCCACCATTACCCAACTCAACCCAAGGACTTTGCATGCAAAATTAAACACCCTATCATTACTTAAAATTCATTAAACTTATCTAATCCTATATCATAAGTTTTAATTAAAAATCCTACTAAATTCACATCTTAAGTTCACTGTAGAATATTGATTTCAAGATCTGTCAATAACTCTTACATACCATTAATATTTATTAAAAATCCTCATGATCATATAACTTGCAATCAACTCATATTAATTCCACAATATACCTTCAGTTAAACTTAATTCTCATAAACAATTCACACATACTTTTAAGGTCAATATTGACACTTACAGACATAAAACTTCCTTACATTCCTAAGCTAATAATTATACTGCAACATATAATTCACTATACTTAATTTAATCATGAAACACTTAACCATAATCTCATAAAAATTAACCCAAAACTTACTTCAAGCTTGTACATGAAATCAAATTCTTAGCATAGTTCCCATACCTATTAGAAGAAATTGGCTTCAAAACTGCCTATTTCAGTCCTCGTCGGACCGGTCACCGGTGCTTCGTCGGAGCCTCACCGGAGATGCACGGTCAGTGCCGGAATAGAGTTCACGCCACCCCAAGCTTGCTGCGGTGGTCACGCGCCTTTACGCCGTCCCGATCTCCTTAACGCCGGCGAGTGGGAAGAAACAGAGGGCGCAGAGAGAGTCGATATGCCGTTGGGATGTCTCCGGTGGTGTTCGTGCCCTTAGTCGCCATCGTCGCTCGTCGGAGAAGGAGAGAAAATGATCCGGCCAAAGAGAAGAAGAAAAACACGCAGACGCCGCCGGAGAGAAGGGACGGCGTGAAGGTGGTGGCAGCCGCGCCAATCGCTGATGCAGGCGCCGTTGATCGGCGGCAACGCCTCCCTCCGCCCTCTCCTTTCCTTCCCATTCCCTCTTCCCCGATCCTCACTCCCCTATTCTCTCTCCCTTTCTTTCTTTTTTTTTAATAATAATAATAATTATCATAATAATAATACGAATAACAACAACCCCCATTTTTTTCTCTTTGTTTTAATTGTTGACCCAAACCTTTAGTCAAAATAAAAAAATACCTAAGAACATTTACCTTAGCCTCCTCCCAACCATGCTTAATTTCACCTCAACCTCATACTATTTCAATTTTACCCTTAAACATGTCATATCAAATAATTTATATTCAACTCATAACATAAATTGAACATATCACTTGCCCTCCTTGCTCTATATATATATATATACATATATATATATATATATATATATATATATATATATATATATATATATATATATATCTTAGTCTTAATCAAACATAAATTCACACATTTAATCAATTTAAATTAAATATTAATACAGTGAATCATGTAATTTCGACTAGGGTCATTTTTGGGACATTACAGCTTAGATGGATCTAAATTGTAGATTTAAATAGGATGCATGAAATACTAAATAAATTTTTTATTGTTTATGATATATATATATTAAAATTGTGTATACGTACACTGCATTTTGAGGGGTAGGACAGAAGTGTTTAGAAATGCTAAACTGGAAGTTGAGATTTAAATTTTTAACCTTGCCATTGATATCACACACTATAGTACATCGTATAGTTCACATGCATAAGTGCATTTGATTTGGTAGTTTGAATTTGGAAAGGAATGATAGTGTCTTATTTAAAGTCATGACTGCTTCCTTCGAAAATCATCCATAACTGATGAATTTAATGAAAACTATATGGTTCATAGGATATATATCTATTAGAAAATCTATTGTTCATTTTTTGGTTAGAGTTCCCAAAAAGGAGTGTTGGAAAACAACATTAAATTTGTGATGGTAGTTAGGAGTGGATGCAGTGTGCATTGTCTATGACTTCATCAACAAATTTAGAAGTTACTTGAAAATTTGATGAAGATGATAAAAAAAATCCTAAAACGAAAAAGATTTCGAGGATCTATACTTTCAGTATAATTGTTGTAGGTGTCAATTTTAGTTAGCATTTATTTTCTTAAAATATGATATATGTTTCCTATTATTATTTAGATTATTGAATTTTTTATTGCTTAAATAAACGCATTTATTTGATGGCTTTTAACCTTATAATAAATGTATTTATTTAATTGTTAATTGCCTTACAATATTCTATTATTAGAATAATTGCATGTTAATTAAGTGGTGACTTGAACCAAAACCAATAAAATTTCCCTCTTAAGTTTCAGAGCTTAATATCTAATATAATTTAGATTTACTATGCATAAAATATTAACCTGTAAGGTTAGGCATTAAGATTTAGAGGTCAATTGGATACTAGAACTACCCTTTTTGAATTTAAGCTTAATGGAAAACTTCATTAAGTTATTATTTTTTATGCATGGTAAATTGCATGTATTGCCTAATCTCCTATAATAATGTGCAATCTTGTTCCATTAGAGTTCAGCAGATCCAAATGGCTACTACTTCTAAGTTAATTTTTGCGAGTTTAATAAAAATATGAAGCTAGATATGGTAAGTATATGCTATGCAGTGGACATGGAAAGTAGATATCAATCTAATTTAGGCGAAGCATATTAGAAAGTAGTAAAAAGAATACTTAGATACCTTAAAGATACCGCAAACTAGTCTCTATGTTATCAAGGCAAGGATTTGCAATTGAAAGAATATACAAATATTGATTTGGGGGGAGGGGGAGAAAGATATGGATGAGAGGAAAATCCACTTTAAGTTTCATATTCTTGCTTGGCAGGGGTGCCATCTCATGGTATAGCAAGAAACAAACGTATATACCTCTTTCAACAATAGAAGCTGAATTTGTCACTTCTTTAGTTGCAGTACAAAAGGTAGTTTGGCTAAAATAATTTATGGACCATTTAAGAGTAAATGCCTTAACGGAATCAGTGACAGTCAGTCATGGATAGCTTACATTAAAGATCTAAAATTTCATAATAGAACTAAGCATATCGACATTAAGTATCAATACACTAAATATATTATTACATGAGGAGAAATGAACTTAACTTATATGTCCACACGTGATATGGTTACAGATCCATTAACAAAACTAATAATAAGAGATGTGTTCGGGAGACACATTAGATCTTAGGGCTTGCAAATGATTTGATTTGCACTGTTAATTTTATGTAATCCTTTAACATTATTATTTATGAATGATAATTAAGTTCAATGTTGGCAATACATGACTGTGAATGTTTAATGTGTGAACATTTACCATTATCTATTATGAGATTAAGCATGTCAAATAGAGAAATGTAGCTCAATAGCCTATTCAAAATAAAGGTTCCATCTTGCAAAAACTATGGACTACCATCTTCTGTCAAAAAATCTAGAAGCAGCTTTTAAGTCAGCAGACTAAAATTGGATGCTTCGGTGTATTACAACCTCACACTTTTGCATGGTGCTATATATATATATATATATATATATATATATATATATATATATATATATATATATATATATATATATATATATATATATATATATATATATATATATATATATATATATATATATATATATATATATATTTATTTATTTATTTATTTATATATATATATATATATTTCTTACCATGTGTACTTATATCGACCAAGGGATGGCAATTTAATGTAGTCAATCTCAATTTTTCCTATTGTGAGATCTTATTTGAATTTTAACCCTTAAAACCCTTAATTTATTAATTCCTAAAGTATGGTTTAGTGTGGATAGTTTAGTTACTCTATTCGAGAGGCCATGACAATTAGATTTAGCCTGGCGGATCTAACTAGAAAAGCAAGCTAGATCATGATGGATGGCATATAGTAAGAGGAAAAGATAGTCTTTTGATCACATTCAATGGTTTTGTGGTTTACCAACATGCATATTATAGTTTTTATGATAAAGAAATAATAGTGAAAACAAAAATTTTTATGAAATCATAAGTTAAAATAATGAATATAAGAAGGGCAATATAGAGTTAGGCATATGTGGAAAAATGGATCTTGGTTTTTAGATGCTATATATCTTTAACCAATATATATCGCAAATGCTTTCAAAGTATGTTGGTCGCACAGTCTATCTGCCCATATAACTAAAGATTATGATTGAAAATAGTTTTATCATAGGAGAATGGGAGATGATAGTGTTTGCATACACCCATGACTTTATATATGAAAAAAAAAAATCCATATCAAATCAAATTTGACTAGATATGGAAAGAAATTTATATCAAATTGAATTTGAATAGATATGGAAGGATTTCCATATCAAATCCTAATTGATTAATTCCTATTTAGAAAAGATGTGTGTATATGATTAGTTTCCTATTTATGAGCATAAGAATGCTATAAATAGGGGATGATAAATCAAATTCAGTGTTGGAAAAACTCTGAAAAGAATTTTAAAATTCTTTTCTCCCTCTCTTGAATTTCGATATCTTGAAGGGATTTTTAGACTATGGAAAAGTTGCTATTATCCCACATCAATTGCTCGTGGATAAAAGTATAGTTAGTGATGTAAACCAAGATTTTTGTTTTCGCTTTTTAAGATTTCTACACTATAAGAGTTATATTTAATTTTTCTCTTCAATAATATAATATGTTATATCATATTTCATTTTTGCGATGCAATAGTTTTTCAACAGATTATGAAAAAAAGTAGAACCAAATGGTTTGATAAAACCAAGTTATTTAAATAATAATGATTTATTTTCTAGTATACTTTTTCTTTATAAAAATTGGAAGGAGGATTCGTTTCAATGAATTTATAAATAATAAATAAATATTCATAAAATTCAGATTTTGTAGTTTGGTTACATTTGCAATATGGTATGTATGGACCGTTTAATTTAACATTGATGAATTTTACTAACCAATCCAGTACCATCTGATTTTTAAAATTATATCGTTAACCAGTCCAATAATTTAGATTAATTAATCCATTGGTATTATTTTTTTTATCGATTAACCAAAAATTTTTTTAACATGTAAATATAATAAATCATGAAAATTGCTATATTTATTTCAATTGTTCAAAATATAAAAAAAATAATATCTATATATATATATATATATATATTATAAATGAAAATTGGTCGGTTTACCGTAACTGGTGGTTTTTTGAATGGTCAAACCGTAATAGTAATAGATATCTTAAAAATTCATAATATAAAAAGTCAGTCTATAAAAATTGGTTCAGTTAATTAAAAAATCGATTCATTTTTGGATTAATTTTGCAGCAATCATAAATTTTTTTTTTTTATTCCACACTCCTAATTTGCATATTGCTTTCCACCTTTTAACATCTTCTATATTATTCAACATCTTTTATATTGGGATGAGAGCCACATCTAGATAGCCGCATGTCCCTTGGATTACCTACAAAAGGTGGAGGAAGCACATGTACTTACTAATTCAACTTGTTCCAATATGATGGTATAAGAGACCATATCTATTATAGTGTTACCTGAAACTAACACTATATAAAAGAAGTGAAAAAAAAAAATTCGAGCTATAAAAATCCAAAAAACAATATATTGATTGTAAATAAGAAAAATTATTATAGATAAAATATAACTGATATGCATTATTGATTATTTGTTCTATACTAAATTTTAGATGCTTCTCTCAACATTTAAAAAATTTACTCGTTCTTTTTCCAAAGACACTCCATCAAAGCCGATGCAAATTATAGTGGAATAAAAAAATACAAACGCATGCACACACATAAAATTTTATTTTAATAAAATGTATATTAGCAAAATTTTAAATTTTTAACTTCTCAACTTTTTTTCTCTTTTCTATTACTCATTACACTTCTCTCGCCAGTCTCTTTGTTTTATTTTATCTATGTCGCTGTAAGTCTCCTCATTTCAATATCAAAATAACATTATTTTACTAATAGTTGGGTCGGTTTGAATTTAGCAAATTTTAATGTTAAAAAATGAATTAATATAACTGAATTCGTTTTTTAAAACCAAACTAAATATATCAAATTATTTTCGATCAAGTACAGTTTAATTTTACGGTTTAATCTAATGCGATACCGCCATATTCAATTTTTAATCCAATTTTTTATTTTTAATTTGACCTAAGCTTACCCGGAAAAAATGTGACCTGACTCAAAAAAAAAAACCTGAAAAGTTTTAATCCGAAAAAATTAACTCAAATTGATCGGAGTCCAAATTCAAATCCATCGCACTCGACGCCATTCCACGCTTAAAAAAAGTGTTCTTTTATTTATTTTTTTTATCTTTTATTCTTTTGACAATATGTAAGACTAAACAACTACATGACAAAATTAATATTATTTTATTTTTTTTAAATCATTATACTAAAGGCTCTTCGTTATTTATTTTTCATTTTTATGTCACATATATCATGAGCTAGTGGCGAAATTTTTGAATAATTACATCTTTAAAAGATGGAAGATCGATTAAAAAATTTATCAAAATTTTAACTGTTTGAATTAAAATATTTCAGATTGATATTGTGATTAATAATAAAATGTTAACTTAGAAGTAATTTCCATTAATTTATTTTCTTATTAGAAAAACAAAATATACGCGGAGAAACAATGTTGAGCGTAGGCGTGTATAGTGCTGTAGTTCTTGGAATTTCAGATTTATGGGAGAGGAATCTTCCTTTGATTGTAAAAGAAGAAAGCATTTATTCCCATTTGGACTTGGTTAAAATAGCACCAATTTAATTTTTTTTAAGGAGTTTATCACAAGTTTTGATATATACTCCATCCGTTCTTTTTTATCAGTCATTTTTATTGTTTTCATTAGAATTAAAAAATAATAAATAAATTTAAATTTAGCATTAAATTACATAATTAAAATTAAATTATCAAATCTAATTGATTCCGACTTTATTAAAAAAATAAATTGAAAAAGTAAATTAAATTACATTAAAAGTCTAAAAGTGACAGATAAATAGAATTTGAATTTTACTCTAAAGTGACAGATAAAAAGAACGAAAAAAATATATATATATATATAATCATCCCGCAGAAAAACAAATTTCTACCATTTATGTAATTACTTCTTTGACCATGAATGGGACCCTTTGAAGGCTCTCGGGCATGAAACTATGTATGTGAGTTCTTTTGTATGATTTGTTTAGGTGGGGATAGGAAATTTGCATAGAAAGACAATCTTCAATTCCACAAAAGGGATAAAAATTGGAGACCCAACAAGCTTTAAAAGAAGAAAGAGAGGTCCCCAATTATAGTCATGAAAAGCTTCATACTCGTTAACTTTATATGTGTATTTGATGATGTTTGGTAACCCGTTATCTTTTTATTTTTTATTTTTTTTATATGCATCTTCATTTCCATCTTATTTATACTTTACATTTCTCTTCTCTAAAAAGATTAATAAATCCTTCATCTAACATAACGTAATGAGTCTTACTCTTCTGGTTTCATTGTTATATTGTGGGGTTTTGGACCTGTACACATAACCTGTAAAGATGGTTAGGTATTCTATGGCTCTAATAACTTCTAAAGTATTATTGAGAATGTGGAGAGTTATAGAACTTTTATTATTCACTGTTTTAAAATGATCCAAAGCCAGCTCATGACTTATAATCTATTTGTCATTTTTATTTTTGTTTTTTTTAAACACTCTATTCGAGATACTCATCAACAATGCTACAACTACTACTCTTACTATTATTATTATTACTAATTCCATTTCACTTTAAAATATTATTTTTTCTATTTTGTTTTGTCTCATTTTAAATATCATTTTTGAAATTTAACAGATAAGTTTATATGTATGCCCCTATTTATTATATATTTTATTAAATATTTATTTTTCTTATCTCATTTTACTTTTAACTAAAATTAAATGAAATTCTTGAAAATATAAAAGGGTAATTTTGTCAATTACTATAGTTTTTTTTTATGAAATTGAGATGTTTCAATAATTTTCTTAATTTTCGTAAAAAATAGAAAACTATCTTTTAAAATGGGACAGAAAGAATATTAAGAAACTCTGGTGTTAGGTCATCGGTATATAATAATAATAGCAAAATTAATATGTATTACACAATAGTATTTAAAATACGTTACGTACAGTCAATGTAAGTTGCGGTTTATAGATATTTGTTGATTAAAATTTGTATGGGAAATGCAAAAGAGTACGTATTAGTTATATTATATAATATCAAGCGTGAACTGATAAACCCCACATAATCATAAGAATATGATATCTTTGATTGTGTTGTAACCATCACTGAAATGTAGGTTTAGTGGTTTCCAAAATCATGTAAAAAGGTGAGTCGTAGTACAAAACAAGAGGAGATGATGGCTAATTATATATGTAAAAATGGAGACACGGATATGAACATAATCTTAAGTGAGGTTTCTGCCAAAAGAAACATGGCCCATATCTTCATGATTGCATTTGCGGTTTCACTTTCTATGCATATTATTTTAGGCACAAGCATATCATTAATTTTAATTTTAAATTACTTTTATAAATCTGTACTTTCTTTAATATTCTATACATTATATCTCTCTCTCTTTATTTTAGAGGATATTATATATATATATATAACTTCAAATGATGTATTGTTAATTTGCATGACCATTTTTATTATGGTGAAAGAAAAAGTGAAAAACTGTTAAATCAATAGTCTCTGGATGAAAGTTACTGATGGAAAAATCCCTACGTTTAAAATTTTCTTAGGAATCTGCTAACGGAATTTGCATTCCGTAGACAAAAATGTGAGAAAATGATATTTTGCAACGGAAAACAGAATCCATCGTAAAAAATGAAGGTAAAGTTTACCTCCAATTATAAAAATTGGCGCCAATGCTTTGCAATCAAAATTAGATAAAAAATTTTCTGAAAATTAAAATCCTTGGGTATTTTCCGATGGAAAATTGTTTCCGTAAGTAATTTAAGTTTAGAATGGAATTTCCATAGAAAATTTATCGATGGAAACACATTTCTATTAGTAAATTACATATGGAAGCATATTTCCATAGGTAATTACCTAGGAAAAAATGATTTCATATAAAAATTTATATTGTTGATTAATTAATTTTTACAATATATTATTTGAATATAATTTCACCATAAGAAAAAAAAAATTTAACACCTACTATTTTGTGAAAATAACTAATTCATATATGGTAGTTAATTAATTAATAATTTAATAGCAATATAAAATAAATTATATTATTGAAAATAGAAAATTGATAAAAATAGCTATTTTTGCCAACGGTGCTTGTGATTTCATTTGTAAATATGCAAAAAAAATTCCCAATTAAATGTTTGATTATAGTAAGGAAAAGGAAAACTACAAACCCTAAAATTAAATCTAGCCGCCTCTCTGTCCTCTCTCCATCCCTTGTCATTTCCATCTCCCTGCCCTCTTCCGCGATTGCCATCTCATTCTCCCTTCTTTATTGACATCAGCTGCTGCCTCTTCCTCTGATCTCTGTTGTCACCTTAGCTGCTTCTCCTGCCCCTCTCTCTCGCCTCTCACTCCCTCTCTCCCCTCCCCCTCACCTCACATCTCACTCCCCTTTCCCTTCCTCCTGCCTTACCTCTCCCTCTCCCTCTCCCTCCTCCTCCCCCTCACCTCACATCTCGCTCCCCCTACCTCACCTCTTACTCCTCCCTTCCTCTCGACTCCTTCATCTCTGGCCCCCTTCTCATCTCGCTCCCCCTACCTCACCTCTTACTCCTCCCTTCCTCTCGACTCCTTCATCTCTGGCCCCCTTCTCGTTTCCCTTTTCCTCGCCTCTCGCTCCTATCTCCCTCCCTTCTCCTTCCCCTTTCCTTAATCTCATCCCTCTCCTCTAGGTATTTTTGTTTTTCATTTATTAGCTCATTTTTCAAGGTTATGTTAATTTAATTTTGATGTGGTAATTTTTTCATTAGGTATCTTATCCGCTTAGCCAATATATCTTACTGTGCGTTTATATGGGGGTTAAGTAAATTTTGTTTTATGCTATTTGTTTTTGAGTAAATTGAGAAATTATGATGTTTAGATATGTGGATAGCCTCTATTTGATTTACACTGGATTTTATGCAATTTAAGAAGAATAAAGATCAGAACTAGAAAATTTGGAAATAATGATGTTTAGATATGTGGATAGCCTCTGTATTTTGTTTACACTGGATTTTATGCATTTTAAAAAGAATAAATATTGGATCTTTGTAATTGTATCCTTTATGTATAAAGTGTGGCCCTTCCAGATTCTTGATTTTATATTGAAGTTACTGATGGTGTAGTTTGGGAACTGGAATGGGCAACACATAAGGTAATCTTCATTTTATACCATACTGTAGACACTGCCACTGCCACCACCACTCCTACCGCCGCAACCACCACACCTTCACCACCATTGCCACACCATCGTCACTACTACAACACCACTGCCCACACCACCACACTGCCACCATTGCTGCCACAACCGCCACTGTCATCACCATCGCTACTGCCACCACCACATCATCGCCACTACCATTACGATCAAATCTTTGAACTTGTAATATTGAATGTATAACTTAATAGTTATTATATAAAAATTATATTATAATTGATAAATTCTTTCATTTTTTTCTCAAATATTTCGTCAAATTTATCATTTAGATTTTTTAAATTTTTTATCTAATTTTAATTTTAGAAATACCGATCTTTCTAATAATATAGTCATTTCTCATTAAATTTTTTCATTTTATAATAAAAAAATTGATGTATTAAAATTTGTATTTTATAATTATAATTTTTTTATCTAAATTAGTTACAGTAAAAATAATTTAGTTTTACCTATTTTTAATTTTTTACAAAAATAATATATTATGACATTATACACCAAATACAATATATTATAGTACAGGTTAATATAATTTTGTACCAAATACTAAATAATAAAATACAGATTAATACTATACAAATTAATATTATACAGGTTAATATTATACAGGCTAATACAATATAGTGAACCAAACGTGATCTCTATGTATATCGGCTCTATGTATATCGTAAGATTTACATTATTGTCAAGATTCTCTCTCTTCTATTTATGTATGGATGTAAATTCGTTGCAGTCATATTTAAGAGATAGAGAGAGAAACTTTTGGCAAAGGAAGGGTTGCATATTAGCATAGGTGTTCTTTTATATATATATATATATATATTCCCCCTTTTCTGTAAGGTTTACCTTTGTCTCCCTGGGTTTTTTTATAATAGTTAGAAGATCAAATTAAATACACCCAGAAGAACTAAATCTGGTGGTTCTGTCTCTTCTTTCTCTTCAAAAACGCACCCTATTCTTTCCTATTTGCATCGCATTTGTTCCTCTTGAATCTATCTTTTGTAAAAAAAAAAAAAAAAAAGAACAAATTTGGCTAGAGAGAGAAAGAGAATGTTCCATACAAAGAAAGCTTCAAGTATGAATTCGCATGATAGAGCTATGTGTGTTCAAGGTGACTCTGGTCTTGTCTTAACAACTGACCCTAAGCCTCGGCTTCGTTGGACTGTTGAACTCCATGAACGCTTTGTTGACGCTGTCGCTCAACTTGGTGGCCCTGATAGTAATCTTTTTAATACTCACACTTCTAATTTTTCATTCATTCTCTTTTGTTGCAGAAAAAAAAAATTGTTCTAATAGTTAATTTGATTTTTGCAGAGGCAACTCCTAAGACTATCATGAGAGTTATGGGTGTGAAGGGTCTTACACTTTACCACCTCAAAAGCCATCTCCAGGTTTGAATACAATTTTCATTTCTTTTAATTACTTTTAGCTCAACACTCAACTTTTTTGGTATTTTCTTTTAGTTTCTCATGTAGGGTTGGCTTCATTTCATTCTTCTTTTCCTTTGATATTTAGTTTTCCTTAGCTTTTTAATTGTTTTTCTTTCTTTTTTCTGATTCAGAAATTTAGACTGGGAAAGCAACCCCACAAGGAATTCAATGATCACTCAATCAAGGATGGTATGAGAGATTTTTTTTTTTTTTCCAAAATAACAATCACGTATTTGCAATAGAAACTAAATGGAATTTTTTTCCTTATTAAATTCTTTGGTTTCATGGCAGCTCCAACATTAGATCTTCAACGTAGTGCGGCATCCTCTTCTGCGATGATGGGCCGTAGTATGAATGAGTATGTTCTATCTTGAAATTGATAATTTCTGAATGACTTAATAATTAATTTTTTTTCCAAAAAGAATAATTCAAAGAATTTCCTAAAATTTTATTTTTCTTTACGTTCTTGTTCCTTTTTTTATTATTATTATTTTGAGGATTTTTCTTTCCAAAATATATGGATGTGTGAAACTGTAATATAGCAGTAACTCACACATGGTTGATGCGATTAGGATGCAAATGGAGGTGCAGAGAAGATTGCATGAGCAACTAGAGGTAACTTCTACAAATTATATCAATTATTTTTTCTATTTCATTAGCCATAAGAAAAATGTTGTGACGCCAAATGAGATCATGATATTACATAAATAGTTTTGCTTTTTTTTTTTTCCTTAAAAAAAATCTGTATGCATATATACGCAGGTACAAAGGCATCTCCAATTAAGGATAGAGGCTCATGGGAAGTACATGCAAAACATGTTAGAGAAAGCTTATCAAACTCTGGCTGGTGAAAATATGGGCTCTGGGAGCTACAAAGGGATTGGAAATCAAGCAATTCCTGATATGTGTTCAATTAAAGATTTTGCTTCTCTAAATTTTCCACAATTTCAAGACCTTAACATTTATGGAGGTGATCAACTTGATCTTCAGCAAAACAATATGGATAGGCCATCTTCACTTGATGGTTTCATGCCCAGTAATGACAACATTTGTTTAGGAAAGAAGAGGTCAAGCCCTTATTCCGGTACAGGAAAAAGCCCTTTAATTTGGTCTGATGATCTTCGTTTGCAAGAATTAGGGTCAAACCCAAGTTGTCTTGGACCCCCAGATCATGATCTTTTTAAAGCTGATCATCACATTCCGATTGCTCCCTCACCAATGGATAGAGCCACTGATTTGGATCCCATAACTGATATTTATGAAACAAAGCCAATTCTTCAAGGTGATCCAATGGGTGAAAAGAAATTTGAAGCATCTACTAAGCTTGAAAGGCCATCACCCAGAAGAGCTCCACTTTCGACTGATAGGATGAGCCCTATGATCAATACTTCTGCTATGACACAAGAGAGAAACTCACCGTTTGGTTGATGATCTAGATATTATGTAAGTTAATTACTTAATTAATTATATTGATCATGCTCCTAAAGCATAGGAGGTCTAGGGTTTTTGGTCTCAAATAGTTGCCAATTTGTTACAAGTTTTGGTCTTTCCACATGGATATCATATAAGGCCATACATAAATGGCAAAAACCATCCAACTATAAATTGCATTTGTTAACTAACTAGTTCGCTTGTACTAATGTTATTACCTTTGTTTCTTCTTATTACATCATATATATGCATATCATCATAAATGCATCTCATATCATTGATGGTTTTATACTGGTATTACTATATTGTTATAAACTTTTCCTTCCTCTTTTTTAACATTTTAAATTCTAAGCAATTTTTTTAAAAAAATTTTATGAAAGAGATATGATGTCTAATTTAATTTGAAATATTGAGAAAATAAATTGAACTCAATATCTCCTACACTTTTAATCAAATGATAGCTATCATATTAAATATCTTATATCGGCTAATTATAAAAATAAAATATATATTATAAAGATTTGGACGATTCTTACTTCACAAATTATTTTTTGGAGTTAGAATTAGGCTTAAACTCATCTTCACATGGAATCTAGAGCCACTAGTTTTGATGTTGGACATTCTACTATTTTTACTTTTGTTCGGCGCTGAGTATGAGCAGTTGTATTAAGCATCACGTATCGAACTAATTACATTAGACAATTCTTACATTTTCTTTATATATCAAACCAATTTGTTGTGGTTAATATAAAATAACTATTTCTCTAATAAAAAAGAGAAGTACACCACAAATTTACTGCTGCTGAAGTGAAAGGGATTTACATATAATTGAATAAGAAGGTTTTTCAGTCAATGCGGGTCTTGTCGTTACTAATTCAGAACAAACTTTCTAACCGTTGCTTTTTAGTTAGTTACTCTAAGTTAGTTATTCCTATCATTACAGACAAAAACATTGGGGAAATAAGATTATTAAAGAAAAAAAAAACAAAAAGAAAAAGAAAGACCGATTTTAAAAAAGAGGAAAAAAAGCTCATGATCTGCATCAGTTAGTGAAAAACAATTTTTCGGGTTTCGGGGAAGACAATCTTAGACCGACATAACAAGAAAATAATTACATAGTTTCTTTTCACCCAATTGCCATGCAAATATTTTTTTTTCTCGAAGAAAAATTAATATATATAGAACCTCCTTTGGCATGATTAAGTTTTTTTCCTTATGCTAGAAGACGACAAAGAGTATCTATCTTTCATGCTTGATCCTTTTTTTTTTTTTTTACTATGAGGAAGATGACAAGAAAACTAGGGCATACCCAAATCATTTTAAATTTTGATACTCTTAAGCAAGTCCCAAGAGTGTAAGTAGCTAGCAATGCAATTAATGAGCTTGTTGATTACTATAGTTATTTTAGCGTTGTGAATTCAGGAGTCGGAAAGTTAAACTTTGGGGGAATTTTATTTTTGAAAAATAAAAATAATACCCTTTCTTAACTAACCATTTCAGAATAAGAAAAAATTAAATTTTTCATGAGTAAAATAATACTATACGGATGGATAGAAGAGGAGTTTTTAATTTGTTTAATAAGTATTTGGAAAAAGAGAAGGGTGTGCTGCGGTGGTGCCACAGAAAACTTTATTGGTTGCAGAGAAAAAAATGAGGGATGTGCAATGCAAGTTGTCAAGAAAGCTCCCTCTGTGCCTATACAGACACAAAGAGAAAGCGAAAAGCCAATAAAGATAAAAGTATGTTATGATGAAGAATACAACGCACTTCCATGACTACATATATCGAGGAAGCTTCTATCTTTATGTACTCAAAGTTAAGGTTTCTACATTGCCTTACACAAAGAAAAGCTATTGCTGATGATGCATGGGGCTGGTTTTCTTTTATGCAATCTTCTTTAATTTTTTTTATTATTTATTATTACTATATTTATGCTTAATGTGAATGTTTAATTAAATATTTGTAAGCACTTTTTACAATGCTAATTAAATCATTTGCAATCTAATTTTAGAGACTTTGGATTCTGTACTTTGGTTGATAGAGGTTTTGGGTGTTCTCTTTTGAATTTTCATTAACAAAGTACAGCCTCAAGAAGCTTCTTTTGTCTGCTTTCTCTCTCATACTTTGAGGCGACTACCAGAATTTGTCAGGGACCTACCACCTGCAATTAACTTTCTTCATATTTTTGTATATATTTTTCATATTTCCTTGTATGTAATTTGTTTACTACGCATTTCCCTTTCCCATAAATTCTGGCATAATAAGTTGTAGAACCAAGCGACAAATTCGGATTTCATGGACCCAAACTATGTATTTCGGGATTGCTAGGGAGGAAGGTAGGATGATTCCTTTTCCTATTTAAACTTGCACAGTTCCACAGGTCCAAAATTTACACGCCATCATTTCCTTATACATACCTCACCGAAATTCCATTCAAATTATACCGCCAAATTTTTTATGTGGAATTAGTTTTAAAGTCCAAAAACCATAAAATTCTTTTTTTTTTGCGATTTTTTTTTTATTTTTCTTCTTTCTTGATATATAAATTGTGTATTTTATATTTCTTAGATAAACATACTTAGTGGGTAAAAAATTATTGTGTTATTTTTTATTTAGTGGGGGTTAATCGAAAAATTTCTGTGATAATTTTTTTTGTGATAAAATTTTTTTGGCACGCACAAAATATTGTCTTATATTTATTGATTATGATGTCAAATTTTTCAAAATGTCAACATTATCTGTTATTATGACAAAAATTTCTTCAATCACTATATTTCTTAAATTTTATTATCAATAGATTAATTTTGTTAAAAAATATATATTTTTTTAAAATTTGTTAGGAAGTCCAAAATTTTCACTTTCTTTTTAATAAAAATGATTTGATGACAAAAAATAATTATTCGTGACAAATAAATTTGTTGTAACTATTTATTTTTTGCGAGTAAATTTCATTTTGTTATAATTAAATAAATATGTGACCATAAAAAAATATATTTTTATAATTATATATGGTGGCAAAATTTTTCTATTTTTTAAGAAAAAAGATTTTATGACAAAAACAATAATTATTGGTGACATATATATTCGTCACAACTATTTATTTTTTATTTCTAGATTTCATTTCGTCACAATTATTTACGGAGTCAAAATTTTTTCACCTTTTCTGAAGGGGGAAAGATTTGATAATGAAATAATAATTATTAGCAACATAAAATAAATTTCTCTCAACTATTTATATTTTGTGATTAGAGTTATTTTATCACAACTAAATAAAAACATGATGAAAAAAAGTCAATTACATATGGAGGCAAAAGTTTTCTATATTTATTTAAGGAAACAAATTGATGACAAAAAATAATTATTTGTAACGTATAAATTTGTCACAACTAGTTTTTTTTTTTCAATAACAAGATTTAATTTTATCAAATTAAATAAATATGTGAGAATAAAAAGTATTTTATCACGTTTATATATGGTAGCAAAATCTTTTCACCTTTTTTTAAGAAAAAAAATTGATGACGAAAAACTAGTTATTGGCGACATGCCGTGACATCCTGATTATATATATATATATATATATATATATATATATATATATATATCAGTGCTATATTTTACGCCATCTCTTTGATAATACAGTCAATTGTAAATACCTTATGCGCAAATTCGGATACTATTTTCATTCAAAATTCATTTTTTTTCATGATATGTTAATATTATTATTATTAAAATCTCAATTCAAATTGATTTTGCTATTATTATTATTATTATTATTATTATTATTATTATTATTATTATTATTATTATTATTATTATTATTATTATTATTATTACTGATGAACGAAAATATATATCAAGATATATCACGAGAATTAAACATAAATTTCTCTAGAATCGCAGATCGTTGAAGCGAAAATCGATTATTTCACGTTACCGATAAAGCCTTTCATCCACATGTCATGAACTGCGGGATGCAAGTATAGATCCACGAACTAAAACCCCTCTGACAAATAGAGAATATGCGAGGAGACAAACCGACAGATTTTTTATATCTCTAATTTTCTCTCTTCCCCTCAAATGAAGAATTTTAGCCCTTATATAGGACTCCAATTAAGATAACATAAATTACCTTAATAATGATGAATTAAATTGAAAGTTACAATTTTAAGGTAATAATGCTATATTAAATATGTTAGTTACAAAACTAATATATATAACTGCCATATTAATATATACATAAATGGTAAATTCTCTAATTAAGAAAAAATCCAATATGAAACTAATCCCATATAAATTATTTCATGTTTCGATATTATCTCTATTATATCGGGGTCAATTTATAATCTTGTGAGTCATGGACATATCCCAAACTCCTTCATCTCCCACTCTCACATAACAAAACAATTTTCAGTCATTCTCTCCTATCATACAGGCAGATAGTTCGTGTGATTGGCATATGTCGAAACTACTAATGTTATACACTTGTTAGAGATATATAGCATCTCGAGAAATAATATCTTCTCACAATTGTATGCCAAACCCTATATAGTTTTCTCACATTCATTATTTTATTTCATGATCTTATAAAAATAATTTTCGTGTTCACTATTGTGTCTCTACTTATAAAGACTACAATAGGTATACCGGTAAACCACAAAACTACCGAATGTAATTGAAAAATGTCTTCTCCTTTTAATATATACCATCTATCATATTCCAACTTGTTTTCTAGTTAGATCCATCGGGCTGAATTTTTTTCATGACCCTTTGTAGACTAACTAAGCTAGCCATATTGAACTATAATTTTGATATAAGTTAAGGGTCCGAAGAGTCAAAATTTAAGATCTCCACTAGGGAAAATTTAAGATCATTCACATAAGATTTTCTTTCCTTGGTCAACTTAAGCACACATGGTATGATATATATGCTATGGTGTTCTCTTCTTTCCCTTAAATGAGCGTATATCTTATTATTATTATTTAATATCATATAGAAGCATAAGGTTACAATGCACTGAAGCATTCAACTTTAGTCTACTTCCTTCAAGACTACTTCTGGCTTTTGGATAGAACATGATAGTTACATTCACCTTATCATGGGATTACACTTAATCCAGTTTGTATCTCAATCTAAAGTATACATTCTCATGTATGTCTTTATCTTGCGCCTTAAAAAGACTAATCTTGTATTTTCTACAAGACATTATTTTTATTTTGAAGAGGTTCTCGAGTTCATTATATGTTCAAAAATTACCTCATCTTGGTATTTGTCAACCTATTGTCAAAACTAAGGTAAAGACCCTTGTGAGTGGGTTACTTCTCTGTCTGACATGCTTAATCATATAATAAATAACAGTAAATGTTCACATATAAACATTCACACTTATGTATTGCCAAATAATAAACATTATTATTATTTATAAATAATAATGTTAAAGGATTACATAAACAGTATAAATCAAATCCTATGCAAAGCTTGAGATCTAATGTGTCTCTCAAAACACATCTCTCAATATAGGGTTTTTTATTAATGGATCTACAATCATATCCAATGAGAAAATATATTGTAAGTTTAATTCTCCTAGTGTAACAATATTTTTAATTTATTGATACTTAATGTCAATACATCCATTGATGACTGACTGTCACCATAGATTGTCACCAATTTCTCTAAAAAAGTTACTTCCAAATGGTTCACAAACCATTTTAGCCAAAACTGTCTTTTGTACTGCAGTAGAGGAAGCAACAAATTTAGCTTCCAATGTTGATGGGGCTTCTTACTACTCCACAAAATGGCACCCTTACCAAGCAAGAATACATATCCTAAAGTGAATTTTCTCTCATCCATATCACTTCCCTTATCAACATCTGAGTATCCTCCCACTACAAAAAAAAAATAGGAAATTAGCGACTAAAAATAGTGACGGACAAAAATAGTCGCTATTTTGCGACGGAATAGCGACTAAATTACAAATCAGTCGCCACAAAAGTTTTTTCACAAAATACAGATTTTTAGCGACTAAATAGCGACGAAAAAAGGAAACAGTCGCTAAATTATGGCGGCAAAAATTAGCGCCTTTTTTTGCGACGTAAATTTAGTCGCTAAATTTTTTTCAATTATTTTGTTTGGAAAATTGATGTGTTGTAATATAGCGACGGTTTGTAGTCGCTAATAGGATGGTGAATTTTGCGACGGATTAGCGATGGATGTTTTAGTCGCAATTTATAGCTGGATTTTTTACCGCTTTTTTTGCTAAAAATTTAGCAACGGTTTTTAGTATATATAGTGACAGAAAATTCCGTCGCTAATTTAGTCGCTACTTGAAAAAAATTTTATATGCAGCTTTTATTTTGGGAAAAATTTAAAAATTTTTATTATATATTATAATTATTTTGAAAAGATAATAATTTTGTCAATTATTTCAAAATTTAAACTTATTTATTTAAAAAATTTACATTTTTAATAATAATAAAAAATTAATTTTTACAATTATTATATAATTACATTATAAAAATTAATAAAAATATATATTTATAAAATAATAATATAAAATTCAATCCAAATAATTTTTGCCTTTTAATTTATGTTAAAAAGATTTATAAATTTTCTTATGAGAACTTTTATATATTATTAATAGCAACGTATTATATGAACCCTAAATTATTATATATTATAATTTATTTTGAAAAGATAATAATTTTTTATAAATTATCCCAAAATCTAAACTTATTTATTTAAAAAATTTACATTTTTAATAATAATAATAATAACTTAATTGTTACATTTATGGTATAATTACATTATAAAGATTAATAAAAATAAAGATTTGTAAAATAATAATATAAAATTTATTATCTCATTTAAAATAATTATGAAAAATTTTATAATTTATTTTTATTTTGTTAAAATTTTGAATAAATATTAAATTATTGGAAATTTTAATTATATATTTATCAAATTATCCTTGAATATAAAAATAAAATGGTGAAGATTGGCAATGGTAACCTTAGATATAAAAGCTATCATTTTAAGCTAACAAAAGAGAACAGATATCGTGAAAAGGAGAGGCGAAAAAAAAGTAAGAGAAGAGAGAGAGGGGCAGAATTCGATGTCCATGCCACCGCTTCCTCCCATCTCCGGCCACAGCAACAGCGTACTTCCCCGTCATCAATGGAGCTGCGTTTTCTTTTTCGCTAATTTTTTTCTCTTATCCCATGCCTCGGTGTCCCCTGCTCCTCCCTAATATCTCTAATTAGAGTTGCGTTTGAATCTCATCCTTGCAGGTATATTAGTCGTGCTGTGGTTTTCTTGATTTTGATTTTCTTTTCCTTAATTTTGTGTAAATTCACTATGAGAAATAGTTCACGATTAGAGGAGTCATGGCCGTCAAAAGCTCACAATGAGAAACAGTTAGACGTTGAGATTCCTAAAACTGCCCACCAGATTAGTAGTGGTTTGTTTACTTGTCTCTTGAAGATTCTTCTTTTCTTGTTGTTTTGGGAATTTTCAATGGGATGTGTGTAATGGCTGCAATGATCAAGGATGCAGTTGCATCTATTCCCCTTGACAAGGTACTTCAAAGTGTATTTTCTTCTTCTTTTTGCCTTTTGCTTGTGTGAAGGTGTGTGTGTGTGCTTTTTCGTTTTATAATTGTAAGTTGCTTGGGTGCCTTTTCATTTCTTGTCAGTGTTAGTTGCATTGTGTTACTTTAAGTTGCTCAACTACTACTGTATTAAAATATGCAGGTTACCTATGCGAATGTTATTGTACCAATAGCAGATTTGGAAGCACAACAATTCCCTCTAATTCAATCTTGTGTATTTGAAGCTGAGCGGAGAATAGATGCTCACATTTCAACATGCAGGTTTCATTTATTGATTTTGATTCTTTTTGTACTGCCTATTTATAGGAGAGGGAGATATAAAAAGTAGTTGGTAGCAAAACTATATTTATTTAAGATTTGAATGCAAGAAGGTGGGATACAACTAGATATTTTATTAGTTGCTAATTAACATAAAAAATATTCCATAAATATATTATGTTAAAAGGAGCCATATATACTTCCATTTTTTAACTTCTATATTGTGTGGTTTAATCAAGTTTTGCGAAGCAACATCAGTTTGATCATTAGCTATAATAATTCCTTTATTTCTGTTCTTAAACAATTAATTGATAAACAATTGGTATGTTTTTGTTGGCATGTAGTGAAAGATTGTCGAGTTAAATAATGACTTTTTTTTAAAAATTTTTTTGTTATTTGTTTTTAAATAAAATAGGTTTGAAAAATGTTTGGTGGTGTTAAAAGTAAGATGGTTTGATTAACATAAACAGTGAAGAAGTTCTGAGGGACCTTAGACCTCTTTTGTCATGTCATAACCTACGCAAGAATCAACTCTAGTAAAGACAAAAGTGGAGGTTATTAGAAATTATGGATGTTAAACACGGCAATATGCACTAATTTATGATGATTGTGATGATCTTAGAATGAGGTATAGAAATAAAAATGTGGAAATGGCTACATTTTCATTAACATTAAACTGGTCAAAAACTTCTAAATTGTGCTGGATGTGATTAACAATATCGTGAAACTTATGGCTCTCATAATCAAACATGTTATGCATGAGATTACAGAAATTTATTGGATTAAAGAATGAATGTGCAGTGATTATTCATGTATGGAACTGAACATTGACCTATTTTGCAAGCTGATCAGAAAAGTGAGGATGTATATCGCGTGGTGAAAGCTTTTTATGGGAAAGGGGAATGTATGAATTCTGAAGTGAAACACTATGTTAAGTGCCTGGTAAGGAAATCTATGAATTATAACCATGTACATCTTTGAAACACAGTTTACTTGATCTGCAGAAGATTTTTCATTTTTCATCCTTGGGCATAAATAAAAATTTCATTACATATGCAGTTCTAGATATAGTATGTACTAACCATGTTTTGGATTAGCTTTCACAAAAAATCCATAATTGAATTGTTTAAACTAATTTTCTTGATACTAGTTGTATAGTTTATTAACCCTTATTACATTAGCTTCAAAGAAACAGAAATCACAAATAATTGTTTTAATATATTATATACTTTGTATGAGTTCAATTAACTGAATTCACTTCTACATGTTTTTTCTTTCTGGAATGACTTTTCTTCTTTTCAGAGTTTGGAAAAGGCTGAAAATGGTAAATATAAGGTCATGATGAAAAGTCATCATGTTGTGCCACTGCTAGAGCTTTGCAAGTTATGATTTGTTGTGGCTGAGATGTTATTTATTTCTTTCAAGTTCTGCTGCATTGTTTACAACTTTGGATTAGGACAGGTTTTCTCTCTCAACATAATTGAAAATTTGAGGACTATGGTTTGAGTCAAAAAGTAGGACTATTTGTATTTCTTTCTTTAACTTTGCTTTGTTCTCATATGCTGAATTTGGACCATAAGCTACAAACACTTTTAAAATATATATAAGTGTATTACTATAAGTTGCATATTTGACAGAGTCAAAGTTACAGTCAGGCATCTGGATGTTTTCTTGATGTTGTCTTGTATTTGACGAAGTTATAGAGCACTGAGGATAGAATTGATCTTAGGAGAACATTTCAACTTTGCTTTTCTGGTTTATTTTTTATTCTTTTAGCACTAAACTAGTTATATGAAGAAACAAATTGATAATTATGATATTTACATTGAGCACATGAAGGTAGGAATAACAAAAAGGATTGTGGCGATGGCATATGGGAAGAGGTGTAGTGAAGTGAATCTTTCTGTGTTAGAACGTTTGGTAAATATTGAAACTATGTCTAAATGTTATTTGAAATCTTATTGTTTGGTCTGGTGTATGGAATAATATATTGGCACAAGCTCTTTGTCTTTTGTGGCAAAATTTAAAACATAATAATGAAACTGATTACGAACCATTATCATTTAGGTATTTCATATTAAAATTTGTTTGTTAAAAATCATAAAGGGCGCATTATCACTCATTTTAATTGCAATTATATATATATATATATATATATATATCAATTACTTTATCATGCTGATTTTTAAGAGAAAAGATAATCTATTTGAAGAAGACAGAATATATGGATGGAGGATAACAATTTCTCCAGACTGATGTGAAACGAGGGAAAATAATAGATAGAAAATAGAAGAAATTAGTAACTTGCTATATTGGTTAACATTCAATGTCAATTCTCTTAAAATCTTAAAAACTCATAAATTGACTTGCAGTCTGATTCATCTTGGATTGTTAGCGTATTTTTGTGTAACTAGTTGACTATATAATCATTTTATTTCTGAAGTTGGAATTGTGGTAAACATGAAAACTGATGCTGCCTCTTTCTAAAAATTAAAAAAAATTTAAAAAAGGAAAAAGAAAAAAGAAGAAGAAGAAAATGGGCAATGTTGGTTGCATTACAGTTTTGTCTTGATTAAGATTTCATCATTTGTCAAAGAGTTGCTAATAGGACAGAGCCTTAAATGCTAATATTTAAAGTATTCTACCAATTTATGATTATAGAGCAGTCAAGAGTATTTAGATGAAAGTCTACTTCCTTGTTATCTCAATAATTCTTGGTTTGAATAGGTTGAATTTGTCAGAATTTGTTAGTGAGTTAAACTTAGAGGGGTTGAGGCTTAGTTAAATTAGTATTGCTATCAAGATGGTTTACTGTTTTAGCCAGAGCATCTTGTAATGTTATACCATGCTCTATCTTCTAAAGTTTTAATCATCAAGCTTATGTTGCCATCTAATCAGGTTTTTGAATTCCTAGAGGATATATCTGCCAGGATAACAAACATGGCAACTAGGGAACTCACTGATAATCTTGTTTTTAGTGTTTAGTTTCTGGATAATTTTGTGTGTTTTAGTGTCTCATCTTGCATGTTTTTAGTGTTTTAAAGCTATATTATTGTTTTTTATGTTTATTTTAGTTATTTTGATTAATTTAAAGTTTTTAGTTGATTAATGGTCTTAAATTTCACTTTTTGTAGGAAATTTTGTTAAGGCACGGCTAAGACAAATTGTCCCAGCCGTGTCCAATGTAGATAGCAAAACTCACCGTTTCACCAATTGCCACGGCGGAGACAAACTGTCCCAGCCGTGCCCAATCCAGGAGTCAATGCTCACCGTTTCATTAAAGGTCGCGGCTGAGACAAAGTGTCCCAGCCGTGGCCATTGTAGATTTCAAAACGCGCCGTTTCATCAGAGGTCGCGACTGAGACAAAGTGTCCTAGTCGTGGCTATGGCAGCCCGAGAACATACTTTTGATCCAGAAGCTTGCCACGGCTGAGACAAACTATCCTAGCCGTGCCATTTCGCTCTGTCGCGGCTGAGACAAAAGTGTCCCAGCCGTGGCCTCTTAGACAGCTCTATAAAAGCTATGAAATTTTCTGCTTAAAGGGAGTTTTTTTTAGGGTTTCGTGCTTAAGGTTTTAGGAGAGTAGAAATGCAGTTTCTCACATTTTGTGGGTTTTTTATACTTAGTTTTTGGATTTTACTTGTAAAAATCACTCTTTTAGTGTAGTTTTACTTTAAGAACACAAAGATAGTCATAAATTTAGCTTATAGTTGTGAAGATTTCAACTTACAATCAAGGTGCTGTTTGGAGAAGGAGGGAGGAGCTTCATCAACTTCAAATCTTCAGCTTCAAATGGGTTTTATAGTTTTCACTCTTATTTTGTTCATTTTTTACATTATGAATAATGAGTAGTTATCTTTGTTGCTTGGGGAAGCTTTGAATCCCCTACTCACAATGTGAATATTGAGCACATTTTTATTTTACATGAATGAATGGTTCATTTCACTATTACTTATTTATATTTCATGGATTTTCAATCTATTGAGTTAATTTCCTTACATGGATGAATGATGTTCATCATATATCTTTGGATGTGTATTGAGTCTAGTGGATTGAAGTCTATGAATAATCTTGCTCAGTTTTTCTTTCATGAATGCTGTATTATTTAGACGGCTCCGGAATAGGATTCTAAATGTGCAGTAATTATGATTTTAAGACTAGAGTGTGGAGTGAAATGGATGAGTATATGGGTTGTTTGGCTCCGGATTGGGAAGGCAACCCAAACTTAGGATGTTAGACCCGTGCATAGGCTAGTTGTTGGGTTGGCTCCGGAATGGGAAGCTTAGCAACTAGAATAGCTGGCTCCGGAATGGGAAGCTTGGGTTAAGAGGGTTATTCCGAATTCATTCATGTATTCTGTAAGACAAAATTAATTCACAGTGGGTATGGGGTGGATAAGTGTACCTAGGCAACGCTTTAATTTATATATATTTTCATACTTGTTAATCGTTTTTGAATTAAATACATACTCAATTCACTATCATTAGAATTAATTTTCCTTCATTGCACATTTTTTTAGTTTTTTGAAGTTTACACTATAAAAATTAATAGCTCATACAAACTGAATTGGGAATTTTTTAGCATACAATTAATCTTTACAGTTTTCACACACACATTTCCCTTGGGTTCGATATTGAGGGTCCTAACTATATCCCACTATATTACTTGTCGATCTAGTGCACTTGCTAGGCTTGCAACAAGTTTTTGGCGCCGTTGCCGGGGAATTTGGCATTATTAGTAAGCTGTGATTATTGTTTGTATGTGTTCTCTTTTCCTTATTTTATTTTTCTTGATTCTTTTCAGGTCAAATTGGTACATGAACAAAACAAGACAAGAGCAATTACTACCTTTTGATCCTGAAATCGAGAGGACCCTACACTAAAGAAGGAGAGCTAATAGAGATAACGATATGGAGCACGATCCTCCTCTTGATGAGTTTCCTCCCTAGAATGAACAAGTGCTAAGGGCACATGAACAAATGCCAGGGGCAAGAAGAGAAGAAATGCCTAGGTAAAGGACCATAAGAGACTACGCTGTGCCAAGGTGGAATGAAGATCATCGAACAATTGTATTACCGAGAGGAGTGTAATTTGAGCTCAAGCCAGCCACCATTACTATGGTACAGAGGAATCAGTTCTCTGGTTCAGAAGTAGAAGATCCAGCTCAACATATTGATATATTTCTGAAAGTTAGTGACACTGTTCGAATTTCGGGTGTTAGTACAGATGCAGTAAGATTGAAGCTGTTTCCATTTATATTGATTGTCAAAGCAAGAGAGTGGCTACAAATGTTACCACGGCAGTCAATATGGTCATGGGATCAGATGCAAGAAAAGTTTTTAATGAGATTTTTCCCTCCAACAAAGACTGCAAGCATTCGAAATAAGATCATGGGATTTCATCAAATGAATGAAGAGCCTTTTCATGAGGTCTGGGAGAGGTTTAGAAGATTATTGAGAAGCTATCCACATCATAAGATAGCTGTTTACCAATTAATGACCATCTTCTATGCTGGAGTTACACCTCAAACAAGGTCATTATTGGATGCAGCATCAACAGGATCCTTCTTGAACAAGCTACCTGAGGACGTATTTCAGTTGTTGGATGAGATGGCGGCAAATGACTCTCAATGGACTGCCCCTAGATCAGTCCCAAGGAGACAAAGTTTACACAATATGAATGAAGTGGCATTATTAAAAGCCCAGTTAGAATTGGTAAAAAAAGAGCTGAGCGGGCTGAAAGTTCAAAATGTGGCTGCAGTAAATCAAGGAAGTGGGCCATGTGAAAGTGCGCAAGGGGTCCAAGAAGGGGGAATTGTAGGAGATGTAAATGCACTAGGCGATTTTAGAATGAATGATCCCTACAGAAATTCATATAACCCAGGATGGAGAAATCACCCTAATTTCTCATGGAAGGAAGGGAATCAACAAGCTTCATCTTCTCAACCACAACAAAGAGTCCCTTATCACTCAAATGCTTATCATAGTCATGCTCAGTTTCACCAACCACAAGCCACCAATCCCTCCCAAGCACCCTATCCACCAAATCATCAAGGGAAAAACTTTAATCAGTCTCAACCTCAACCATACCATCCACCAGGATTCCAATCAAGGCCACCCATTCAAGAAAAGAAACCAAATCTAGAAGACATGTTTGCCAGTTTCATGAATAGCCAACAACAATTCATGGCGAGTCAAGATTCAAGGTGGAAATCTCAAGAGCAATGGAACCGAAACCAAGATGCTTCAATGAGAAATTTGGAGACTCAATTGGGTCAACTTGCGACTTCAATGTCGAATAGACAACCAGGGATATTTTCTTCAAATGTGGATCGTAATCCCAATGAGGAGGTCAAAGCAATCACTTTGAAAAGTGGCAAGGAAGCAGCACGAGAGGAAGAAAGAGGTAAATCACCAACTTTATCAACTGATTTGGAGGAACCAACGCGGAAGGTAAGTATTTCTAACTCTAGAGTAGAGGTAGATGTGGATGCTCCAAGGAATGACAAAGGAAAAAGTATTGCAAATGCAAACATAGAGGATCTTGATATCAATAGGTTGCCATTTCTTGTTGTAGCTAGGAAGGAGAAGAAAAATGAGCAATTGGCTAGATTTTTAGAAATGTTTAAGAAATTACATATTAACTTGTCTTTTGCTGACGCACTAGCACACATGCCAAATTATGCCAAGTTTATGAAAAAATTTTGTTCTAACAGAAAGAAATTAGAAGGGTATGGAACTATGCAACTCACGAAAAACTGTAGTGTAATTATCATGAATAAGATCCTAGAAAAATTGGAAGATCCAGGTAGCTTTACTCTACCTTGCGAAATTGATGAGACCTTTGTTGGAAATGCTTTATGTGATCTAGGAGCCAGCATTAATTTAATACCTTATTTTATGTGCAGGAAACTCAATTTAGGCGATCTCAAGGAAACAAAAATGAGACTTCAACTTGCAGATAGATCGATGAGAAGGCCAAAGGGAGTTATTGAGGACTTATTGATAAAAGTAGGAAAATTCATTTTTCCCGTAGATTTTGTAGTCATGAAAATGGAGGAAGACAGGAAGGTGCCCTTTATCATGGGAAGACCATTTTTGAACATTACAAAGGCTTTGATTGATGTCCATGGACAAAAGGTCACTCTTCGATTCAACAACGAAGAACTGGTGGTAGATATGAACAAGTCTCAGAAATATCCATCAAGTGACCTAGAAGATTCAGCCTACTTCATGGACAAAATCGACGAATGTGTAGAGGAAGTGCAAGAAAAAGTACTACTAAATGATCCAATAAATTCAAGTTTGATGCATTCCTTGGAAAATGAAGAATTGGATGGAGTAAAAGAAGAACTAGTAGCAGGTGTGATGAAAGACTGCGAGGAGGAGAATTCAAAGCAAGAGAAAATCACTTCGTAAGAGGGAGAATTGAAATATGAACTTAAATCCCTTCCTCCTCACTTAAAGTATGTATTTTTGGAAAGAGAAGAAAAATTAGTGATTATTTCTTCTTTGTTGATAGGTACTAAAGAGGAGACACTGCTCAAGGTATTGAAAAAGCATAAAGAAGCAATAGGATGGGAGACAGCGGACTTGAAGGGTATTAATCTGAGTTATTGTACGCACCGAATTCTTATGGAGGAGGATTACAAATCGGTCGCTCAACCCCAAAGAAGGCTCAATCTAGCTATGCAAGAGGTTATGAAGAAAGAGGTACTTAAATTACTTGATTCAGGTATAATCTATCAAATCTTTGATAGTAAATGGGTTAGGCCAGTGCAATGTGTCCCTAAGAAAGGTGGAATGACAGTGATAAAAAATGAATTAGATGAACTAATCCCGACTCGGACGGTCACGGGTTGGAGGGTGTGCATAGACTATAGGAGATTAAATCATGCCACCCAAAAAGATCATTTTTTATTGCCATTCATTGATCAGGTGTTGGAAAGGTTAGTGGGTAATAGGTATTATTGTTTTTTAGATGGGTATTCGGGATATTTGCAAGTCCCCATAGCCCCTGAAGATCAGGAGAAAACAACCTTTATCTGCCCTTATGGCACTTTCGCCTATAGGAGGATGCCTTTTGGCTTGTGCAATGCGCCAGCTACGTTTCAGCGGTGCATGATGGCAATTTTCCATGATTTTATAGAGAAATTTATGGAGGTATTTATGGATGACTTTACCATTTATGGGCTTGACTTTGAGAGCTGCTTAGAGCATCTCGATTTAGTATTAGGTAGGTGTAAGAAGACCAACCTAGTGCTAAATTGGGAAAAATGCCACTTTATGGTAAAGGAAGGCATAGTTTTGGGACACAAAATTTCTAAGAAGGGGATTGAGGTGGACAAGGCAAAGATAGAGGTTATAGAGAGGCTTCTACCACCGACCAATGTCAAGGGAGTTAGGAGTTTCTTAGGGCATGCAGGTTTCTATCGAAGGTTTATTAAAGATTTTTCAAAAATTGCGAAACCTTTGTCGAATTTGTTAATGAAAGATGCTCCTTTTGAATTTAATGATGAATGTTTATTGGCTTTTGAATTGTTGAAGTAAAGGCTTATTTCAGCTCCGGTGATCATATCTCCGGATTGGAATTTGCCATTTGAGCTAATGTATGATGGAAGTGATTTTGCAATGGAAGCAGTGCTCGGACAAAGGCAAGAGAAAGTCTTTTGTGCTATTTATTATGTGAGCCATACTCTGACAGGAGCTCAAGTCAATTATACCACAACTGAAAAAGAGCTTCTTACCATTGTATTTGCATTTGAGAAATTTCGACCATATCTACTGGGAGCAAAAAATGTGGTGTGGTCTAATCATGCAGCACTAAGGCATCTCTTTGCCAAGAAGGAATCCAAGCCAAGACTGATAAGATGGGTACTCCTATTGCAAGAGTTTGATTTAGAGATTAAAGACAATAAGGGGGCAGAAAACCATGTAGCAGATCATCTGTCAAGAATGGAGCATGATCATATTGAAAAAGGGGAGATTTCGAATTTATTCCTTGATGAACGAATTTGTGCATTATTTATTTGTGAAGTTTCTTTACCTTGGTTCACTAATGTTACAAATTTTCTCGTAGGAGGTTATATGCCAAGGGACTTCACATGGCAGCAAAGGAAGAAGCTTAAAGCTGATGCGAAGCACTACATCTGGGATGATCCCTACCTCTTTCGTCTTTGTGCTGATCAAGTTCTCAGGAAATGCATTCCCAAGGAAGAGCAAGTAGAAATCATGCAAGCCTGTCATAGTGGGGAAGCTGGTGGACATCATGGCCCTAACAGAACGGTATCAAAAATTCTTTCTTCTGGATTTTATTGGCCCACCTTATTTCATGATGTTAAAATGTTTATTCAAACTTGTGATCGATGTCAAAGGGTGGGAAATATAACCAGGAGAGATAAGATGCCATTAACCAACATGCTTGAGGTTGAACTGTTTGATTTATGGAGGATAGATTTCATGGGGCCTTTTTCAATTTCTCACGGGTTTGAATATATCTTAGTGGCAGTCGATTATGTGAGTAAGTGGGTAGAAGCTATAGCCACTAGGACTTGTGATGCAAATGTTGTCTTAGAATTCTTGAGGACGAACATATTCACCCGTTATAGAGCCCCGAGAACTATCATTAGTGATGGTGGAAAGCACTTTGTTAACCACCAATTCAAGGTCTTGTTGAAAAAATTTGGAGTGAGGCATAAAATCACTACCCCATATCATGCCCAAGTCAATGGCCAAGTTGAAGTGTCCAATCGAGAGTTAAAAGTCATCTTAGAGAAAACTGTCAATGCATCTAGGAAGGATTGGTACCTTAAGCTAGATAAAGCTTTATGGGCATATAGGACAACCTTTAAGACACCAATAGGAATGTCACCTTTTAGGTTAGTGTTTGGCAAGTCCTGTCATCTACTGGTGGAATTGGAGCACAAGGCTTATTGGGCTACTAAGTTCTTAAATCTTAATCTTGAGAATGCAGGAAAATGTAAGTCCTTGCAGTTAAACTAGTTGGAAGAGATTCGATTCTGGGCCTATGAACATGCAAAGAAGTACAAGGAGAACATGAAGAAGTGGCATGATCATAAGGTCGCCAAGAAGGAATTTGTGCCAGGAATGAAGGTACTTCTCTATGATAGCAGACTAGGGTTGTTTCCCGGGAAATTGAAATCAAGGTAGAAAGGACCGTTTGAGGTTGTCGAGGTCTCTAGCTATGGAGCAGTAACCATCAGCCATCCGAAAGAAGGTCATGGGAAAGAATTCAAAGTAAATGGTCACCGATTGAAGCCATATCTCGATTCCAAGTATGAGACTGCATCGGTGATCCTCACTTTAAAAGATGATCCATGAGAGTTATAAAAGTCGAGCTGGCGACTTGTTAAACCCAGAACTTTTTCTTATCCTTAAACTCAATTTCTTTTCTTTTTGTTTCTTTAATTTTTTGCAAATTTAGCATGTTAGTGTTGTTTATTTTGTCTTTAGATGGTTTTTAGTGTGTTGTTAGTTTGGTTTCTTTGAGGAGAGAAAGAGTCTTTAATAGGGCAATTTTTCAGTTGGGCACGGTTGAGACAATTAGTCCTAGCCGTGTCCTTTAAAAATTTTTGAGAGGCAGAAGATTGCCACGATTGAGACAAAATGTCCCAGCCGTGGCCAATTGGGTGTGTTTAGATCCAGAGTGGGGGCACGACTGAGACAATTAGTCCCAGCCGTGGCTTTCTCCGCGCCATATTTTTTGTTGGAGTCCAGAAGGTAGGCACGGCTGAGACATTTAGTTCCAGCTGTGTCAATTAAAAAAATTAAAATTTAAAAATCTACTTATTTAAAATAAATTCAAATTTAAAAAAAATTCAGTTGGGACACGGCTGAGACAAGTAGTCCTAGTCGTGCCTTTTGTTTCGTTTCAAATCCAGTAGGGTGGCACGGCCAAGACAAACTATCTCAGTCATGCCTTTCATTTTTTCAAAACGGGGAGTTTTGATTTTAAGGGGGCACGGCTGAGACAAACTGTCCCAGCCGTGCCTATTTGAAATGTTATGTTTCGTTTTTAACCCGATTTTTGCCCTCTTTCTCTTTACTTCTCCTCTTCTCTGCATTTTTCTTCCCCACTCCAGCCTCCTCTCCCCAATTTCGCACACACACTCTCTCTCTCTCTTCAAGAAACAGGTACATCTCTCTCTTCTCCTCTCTTTAATTTTGGTTTACTTTTTTTCGTTTTTTTTTGGAGTTTTGTTCTCCTTTGTTAATTTTGAAAATTTTGTGTTCACATCCCCATGTTCTTGATTTTTTTTCGTTATAATTCTTGGTTGTGTTGTTTGTGTGTTGTTTTTAGTTCGTTTTTATGCATCCTTTGTTTTTTTTGGTAACAAAATGCATTCGCCCACCACGTGTTTGATGAAATGCCACAGAGAGGTAAGTACATTTTTATTCTCTTTAATTGTCATGAATTCTTGCTTCTTTTCTTTTCAATTGTGGATGGTTTTGAATGTGGGCATGTGCTTGGTTAGTTTCATGCATTTTTATGTGTATTTTGTTGCCAAACAAGCCTCGCCCGTCACTTGTTCGATGAAATGCCAAAGAGAGATTAAGATAGCTTTTCTACTTAAATTGTCGCTATATCTTGTTTCTTTAGCATTATCTGTTGAATCGGTTGTGATTTTGGCATGTATTCTGTGAGTCTCATGCATTTAGGTCGGGTTATTTCTTGTTTTTGTTGACACAACATTTCTGCACACCACCTGTTCGATAAATTGCCTAAGAGAAGCATGACGAATTTTTCTGCTTTAGTTTCTTTGTTGCTTGCCCTTGTTTTGCCTCACACTCATGCTCAAGAAACATTTGCCATTTTTTTTCATGCTTCACGAATGGTAGAGAAGATTAATATAGGAGTTAGGCAATCGTATGTGTTTTGGCCATGTTTGTTGAGTTTTTGGTTGTCTCTAACACAATTGCATATGCTTTAATTTGTGTTTTGTTTCCAGTAGTCCACTTGTGTTTGTTTATGTTTGTTCCTTATGTTTTAGACAAGTTATTTGTTATATATTTTACTGTTCAAGTGCTTTATTTTGTTTTGTTTTTAATGCTTATTTGTTGTATTGTTGTGTTGCAGGCGCAATGGCACCCAAACGATCTCGTCCCGACGCTGGTGCTTCATCATCTGCCCCTCAAGGGTCCTCAAAGGTTAAGGTTCCAGCATGGGTTCCCTCAGAATCTACAAATAGGTGGGATATCTTTTGCAAGCAGGAGTATCTAGCCACCCCTCGACTCAATATGGAAGTTATGGCAGAGTTGGGCTTCAAGAACGAATTGGACAGATTGTTTAATGGTGTAGGCTGGAAAGTCTTCTACGAGCGGTATGAAAAGTATATCCTCATTTGGTCCGTGATTTTTTGAGCACATCCAATATCAGAATGGGCCTAGATAGTTATGATGATTCGGGCCATGTGAGTTTTTGGCTCGACGGTAGTCCGTATCAGATGACCTTCAATGCATTTTTTGAAGTCTTGGGTTTCGATCAACATGCTCCCCGGGACATTACTCATCTAAACAAATAGAAAATCTGGATGGGAGTTTGTGACCCCGAGGATCCTACATTCTTTAACCCCAAGAATACCAAGGGCACATCACCTGAGGGATCATTCATTGAGAATTATGCATCGGTATTTGGCCTTGGCCCTCTTTAGTCATCTTGGTGGGCTCAAAAATGTTAATGCCAGCAAGGCCACCATTCTCTATGCGATGCATAATGGTATTAGGTTGAATGGAACTGCTTTTATTGTCCAGAAGGTCTTGGATTTGTGCTCATTCCCAAAAAGGGATTCGAAGCTAGTAATGGGAGGGTTCGTAACCACTTTAGCCCCTTTTTTTAACCATACGAGGTTGGGTGCTGCAGTTGAAAAGTCCATGATCATTGATTGAAAAATGCTGCAAAAAATGGCTGTACTGATTGACGACCCTCGCTTTCCAGGGCAAGGAAATTTGGTGGTTTTGGAGCGGGCTTTATATAGAGCAGCAGTGCACAAGGGAGCCACGGAACTGGAGCGACCTGAAGCTGAAGCATCTTCCTTATCCTCTGAGCAGTACACTGCTCTTAATACCAGACTCGATAGCATTTCTCAGAGGATGGACTTCGAGTTCACATCAATCACGCAGCAGATGGACGACATTGTTACAGCTCTCGGGATGCTACAATCCCGGTTCGACAGCCAGTTCCCGCCTTCACCTCCTCCCTCCTCGTCATGATTTCAGGGATTTTTCCTCCACTCATCACTCCATTGTTGTTTGTACTCTTTTGGTCTTTTGTTGGGGACAACAAAAGTTTTAAGTGTGGGGTGAGGGTTTGAGGATGAAGATTGTTTAACTTAGTTTTTCTATATTTGTTTTTGTTGTTGTTTCTTTCTAATTGTGGGATGTTGTTTTGTTTTTAGTTTTTGCTGTTGTGTTATGACTGTAGTTTGCTAATCGAATTTCTTTCATGTTTTTCATAGTTTTTATCTTGGTTGTTTGATTTTGGTATTAGTTCTTTTCTTTTGTGTTTGAAATTTGCATTACATTCTGCATTCCTTTAGTGTCGATTTAGTTTAGTCTTTGGTTGTTAATTACTCTTGCAACTAGCCTGAGCTTGCCAGTTAATCTTGTTTCGAATCAATTTGAACTTAATATTTGAACTGCTTATTTAGGATGTTTGAGTAGCTAGAGAGTAGTAGTATTGTTCAGTGAAGTTCTTCTTTTGAATTGATCTCGATTAATTATATACCATTAAATTTCTAACTTAATGAGCACTGTAGGCTAAGTTTTATGAAATTAAAATCAGTGAGTAAAAGCATTCGAGTGAAGAAATTTTGGAATAGTTAGAACCTTCCTCATCACCCTTTGAAATGAATATTCAACTCAGATAAGATTAGGATCTGACCCAGGCAGCCTTCTTTGGTAACCAATTTTTAAAATGACTTTTGACCTACCCTTAGTAAATTCTACCATTGTTAGCCTTTTTGAGCTTAATTGGTATGCTAAAAGCATACTATTTAATTTTTTCTTGATTACACTTATGCTAAACCATTCAGCCTAAAATGTCTTTGTCTGTCCTATTTTGGAATTGGCCACTCTAGGTTGGGAAATGAAATTTGCATGTTAGGTTTGATAAATTTTTGATTATCAGTTAAGAAGTAAAGGGAGGTGAAGTTTTTTTAGGGATTATTGAGTTTAAACATTCTGAATATTATAGGACAGGGTTGATAAACATTCAGTATTTTTGGTGCCCTTCTTAGTAAGTGAATGAATATACTGTTAAAAAAATCAGTTATTATGCTGCAGAAAATAAGTGTGGGGTACCTAGCATTTATAGAAAGTGTCATTTATCTTGCTTCCTGCAATTTTGAGAATCCAACTAATGTCCTGAGATTAGTTTCCCTTCTTTCAATGATAGAGCATGAATTTTGAAGGAGTTATTTTCTTGAGAAAGTTAGGTGGTTTGTATTTCTGGATAGTATGGCTAATTCTATTTTGCTAACCTTATCAAAAAAAATTTTTTGGAACCTTTGCCCTATCCCCATTACAACCTTAATATAAGCCCTGGTGATCCTGTTTTGTCTTGAGTTGTTTAGTGGAGATGACCCTTGTGGTTCAGGTGCTAAAGGAGAGGCTTATGACTGTTCTGATTTGCAAGTGCAAAATTGTTGTAAAACTCTTTTTGCTTGATTGTTGAAATTCACTAGTAGTTTTGGTTTTTGAAAGAAAATAAATTTGTTTTAGCCTTGCACACACACAAAAGAAATTGTATGGTATAGATTAGTTTGAGTCTTTTTAATTGAATTCTTCATCTGAGTGTCTTCTACTAAGTGTTGCTAGAATCTCTCTGAATTTGTTTGTTTTTGTGTGGAGTTTGAATTTTCAAGATTATGGATGATTCGTTTGCTCGAGGGCGAGCAAAAAGCTAAGTGTGGGGTAGTTGATAATCTTGTTTTTAGTGTTTATTTTCTGGATAATTTTGTGTGTTTTAATGTCTCATCTTGCATGTTTTTAGTGTTTTAAAGCTATATTATTGTTTTTTATGTTTATTTTAGTTATTTTGATTAATTTAAAGTTTTTAGTTGATTAATGGTCTTAAATTTCATTTTTTGTAGGAAATTTTGTTAAGGCACGGTTGAGACAAATTGTCCCAGCCGTGTCCAATGCAGATGGCAAAACTCACTGTTTCACCAATTGCCACGGCGGAGACAAACTGTCCCAGCTGTGCCCAATTCAGGAGTCAATGCGCACCGTTTCATTAAAGGTCGCGGCTGAGACAAAGTGTCCTAGTCGTGGCCATTGCAGATTTCAAAACGTGCCGTTTCATCAGAGGTCGCGGCTGAGACAAAGTGTCCCAGTCGTGGCTATGGCAGCCCGAGAACATACTTTTGATCCAGAAGCTTGCCATGACTGAGACAAACTGTCCGAGCTGTGCCATTTCCTTCTATCGTGACTGAGACAAAAGTGTCTCAGCCGTGGCCTCTTAGATAGCTCTATAAAAGCTACAAAATTTTTTGCTTAGAGGGAGTTTTTTTTAGGATTTCGTGCTTAAGGTTTTAGGAGAGTAGAAACGCAGTTTCTCACATTTTGTGGGTTTCTTATACTTAGTTTTAGGATTTTAATTGTAAAAATCACTCTTTTAGTGTAGTTTTACTTTAAGAACACAAAGATAGTCATAGATTTAGCTTATAGTTGTGAAGATTTCAACTTACAATCAAGGTGCTGTTTGGAGAAGAAGAGGAGGAGCTTCATCAACTTCAAATCTTCAGCTTCAAATGGGTTTTATAGTTTTCACTCTTATTTTGTTCATTTTTTACATTATGAATAGTGAGTAATTATCTTTGTTGCTTGGGGAAGCTTTGAATCCCCTACTCACAATGTGAATATTGAGCACATATTTATTTTACATGAATGAATGGTTCATTTCACTGTTACTTATTTATATTTCATGAATTTTCAATCTATTGAGTTAATTTCCTTACATGGATGAATGATGTTCATCATATATCTTTGGATGTGTATTGAGTCTAATGGATTGAAGTCTATGAATAATCTTGCTCAGTTTTTCTTTCATGAATGCTGTATTATTTAGACGGCTCCGGAATGGGAATCTAAATGTGCAGTAATTATGATTTTAGGACTAGAGTGTGGAGTGAACTGGATGAGTATATGGGTTGTTTGGCTCCGAATGGGAAGGCAACCCAAACTTAGGATGTTAGACCCGTGCATAGGCTAGTTATTGGGTTGGCTCCGGAATGGGAAGCTTAGCAACTAGAATAGCTGGCTCCGGAATGGGAAGCTTGGGTTAAGAGGGTTATCCCGAATTCATTCATGTATTCTGTAAGATAAAATTAATTCACAGTAGGCATGGGGTGGATAAGTGTACCTAGGCAACGCTTTAATTTATATATATTTTCATACTTGTTAATCTTTTCTGAATTAAATACATACTCAATTCACTGTCATTAGAATTAATTTTCCTTCATTGCACATTTTTTTAGTTTTTTGAAGTTTGCACTATACAAATTAATAGCTCATACAAACTGAATTGGGAATTTTTTAGCATACAATTAATCGTCACAGTTTTCACACACACATTTCCCTTGGGTTCGATATTGAAGGTCCTAACTATACCCCACTGTATTACTTGTCGATCTAGTGCACTTGCTAGGCTCGTAACACTCACCATGTTGAAAGATTTCAAGGTTAGATATGTTTGCTGCATTTCTCTGCATACAAAGTTTTACCTATTTATTGTGTAGTTTCCTTACATATGATTTTCTGGTATCAGAGGAAAGATGATGAAAAAGCATTTGATACCAGTTTGTTGTGTTGTTTATTTGGGTTTTCATCTTCTTTTGATGCCTTTATGTTTCCAGACTCCACTAAGCTATGTTATTGGACTGAAAAGACTCTTCCTACACTTTTTATGCACCTAGGAAGATGGCTAACATTTCCATTTTTGCATAAGTAGATCCTAAGTTTGTAGTGCCATTGATTAAAATTGTGATGGTTCCATTCATTGACTTGTCTCCATAACCTTTTTGAACTCTTTTCAGGTTGAAGAACACCGTGTAATCTCAATACCTTACCAGTCTGTACAGGTACTTTATTACTTCTGGGAACATGTAATGGATCATCTGAAAATAAAATACTCAATGATCATATTGCATAGTACATTAAGATAACATCATGATTTAGGATGGGAAGATGTGAACTGCAGAAAATATTCTAATTTACTGGACCTTCAGTTTCCACTAATGATGAATGTCTGAAACCCAACCTTAGGATTAGAATGCATTTAGGATTGAATTTTTTTACTCATTGGTTCCCTTTTTCTTTTAACTTCCAATTTTCAGATTGATTTAAATGTAGACACTCATCTCCCTTCTGAGTATATAAATAATGTGGAGAATATAAACCCAAATCTTAAAGACCCAATTTCTCAATTTTCTTTCCCTAATGTTACAATAGATCTGCCCGAACCCAATCCAAGTCCAATTAATAGTCACGTTGTTTCATCATCTCAAGAAAATTGGAACATGTATGTTCTGATGATCCTATCTTTAGTAGACATGGTCAGCTCTCACAATTGTAGGGGATGGCTTTTTTATGATAATGACATAAATGTCGTTTGTTTAGAATGAAGTGTCCGAATTATATGCAGTGATATCAATAAAATATAAACTTGATTTAAATCTTTAGATGTTTCTCTTTGGTTGTTCTTTATTGTTTGATTAATTATTCCAAGGCCAAAGGTCATACGGTAGATGAGAGTAGCTAAAAGATTATCTAATTTCAGGAAGAAATACTTAGAATTGTAAAGCAACGGCACTTTATTCCCATACATAGAGAACTTTTATTCTTGAAAGAGCACGAATTACTTGGGAAGTCAACTAGCATTTGACATACTACTATAAGTCACCTTTGTTCTTATTGTCATTAAACATTGGAGGGTAGCGTTTATGTTCTCAATTTGACTAGAAAGACCCAAGGACATTAGTAATATAATATAATGTATTTGTAATTTACTACCTGATTGCATCCCATACCACTTCAAGTTTTAACTCACTTCATGGTTTAAAATGTGTTTCTTAAGAGTAGACCAACATTCCATGGACTCGATGGGTTGGTGCAGGTGAGCCAGTGGATTTTGTCACATGAATGGACTGTTGGAGAACTATGGAATATGCTGGTGGAGTACTCATACCAGAGACTAAATAGGGAAACTAATGCAGGATTCTTTACCTGGCTGATTCTGTCATTGATCATCCACCAGGCTGAGTTTGCAACTTTCAACATTCCAAGCACTCCCTAAAACATTATATGTATGATCCTTTTGATTTTTTGAGTAGTCTTTATAATAAGACAGTTCAAATATTGTTGACTCTAATTAGTACAATAATATTTACTATTTTATTGTTTCATAAGAGATTGTTCGAGGATAATATTATGTAATGTTTCAAATAATTTTCTATATATATGTGTATTTTGGAACATATTCTGATTTGGAATAAATATATGTTTGTATGTGTGAGATCATTGTTATGTATAGGTTGAAAATAAATAAATAATGGTTATTGTATATAGGATTAAAATTTTAAAATACAGCAAAATAAAAAATTCTATTACGCAATAATTTAGAGACAGATTTGCGACAAAAAATCTGTTGCTAATGTAATAGATATAATTTAAGAAATAATTAGCGACAAATATTCATCGCTAAAGTTTATAGTAAATTTATACTTAGCGACGGAAAATTTAGTCACTAAATATTATTATTATAATTCCACAACTAATTATTAATATAAATTAGCGACGGAAAAAAAATCAGCGACGAAATTTTTCGTCGCTAAATTAACGACTGATTTTGAATTCCGTCGCTAATATATTCGTGACTGGCCTTTTAGCGACTGTTCGTCGCAGCGTCACTAATTTAATTTAGCGACGAAAATCTACTAATTAGCAACGAAATTGTTCGTCGCTAATTAGTAGTTTTTTTTTGTAGTGTCTTGATTGCAGTTCCTTTCTTTAATAACAGAGAGAATAGTCTATAATACCTTTGAGGTATCTAATTATCCTCTTTACAGATTTCTAATGTGCTTTACCCGGGTTAGATTGATATCTACTTACTATGCCCACCGTATAGCATATATCAAGTCTTGTACACAACTTTGCATAAATTAGACTAAACACAGCAGTGGCATATGGAACATTCCTCATGCGTTCCATTTTATCTGGCATCTCAGGACATATATTTTTGCTAAAAAACTAATCCTTAACAATGGGGTTGTCTATGGGTTTAAATTTTGCATATTAAATCATTCAATAACCTTATTATTATATGTCTTTTAAGATAGTGATAATAACCTTCTTAAGCAATCCTTTGAAATTTTAACTCTAAAGATATAAATTGCTTTACCCATATCTTCCATTTTAAAGTTGGATGAAAACCAATCTTTGATTTGATTTACGTATTCTTTGTCATTTCTAGTTATAAATATGTCATCTACATACAACGTTAAAATGATAAATTTATTTTTAGAGCACTTTGAGTAAACACAATGATCTTCATCAATCATATTGAACTCATTCAACATGATTATTTCATGAAATTTCAAATACCGTTATCTCGAAGATTGCTTTAGGCTATAGATCAATCTCATCAATCGACAAACCTTATATTCGCTGCCTTTTTAAATAAAATCTATAGGCTTCTCTCTATATATATTTTCTAATCCTCCATTGATGAAAGCAATCTTTACATCCATTTGATATAACTCTAGGTCTAAACTAGCCATCAAGGCCAGAATTAACTTTTTCAACGTAAATCTAATAATAGGTGAAAAAAATCTTCTTATAGTCAATTCATTTCTGTTGTGTAAACTCCTTATTGACTAGCTGAGACTTGTATCTTTCGATACTGCCATCAACTTTTTGCTTTATTTTGAGAATCCACTTATTCCTAATTAATTTTTGTCCTTCAAGTAGATCAATCGATTCTCAAACATGGTTCAATGTCATAGATGTCATTTCTTCTTCCATCACTTTAATTCATTTATCTTTACCTAGGCATTCTTATGGGATAACTAAAAAGTCATCATCATAGAACACTTTTCCTTTTAGATTTTTGTAATTCTAATTCTTGATAAACATGTCTCATATATTTATCATACTTTAGAATGCTCCCACTAGAATTAAACTTTACGCTCCCACTCAAATAAGGATCATGAATGTCCATACTCCCACTGAAGTTAGGCATGCTCATCGTCCCACTAGAAGATGGATCCTGAACATCCGGACTGTTGAGAAGAGAGATTTGACCTTTTTTTCAATTTTCCTTCCATTTAGATGGAGAGATCTAGGAAGTTCATCTTCTTAAGTTTTATAAAAATTAAAGTCTCGACTTACTTGGCCTAATTTTGAAAACTTATTTTCTAAAAATATAATACCTTATGATTCAAATTCTATTACTAAACCATTTGTTTGCTTACCCAAGAGCATGTACCCTTTCGATATATTAGAATATCGTATAAAGATACTCTTTTTACCTTTTGGTCCTTATTTACCAAATTTACTCGAGGTATCATAGACATAAGTAGCACAACTCTAAGGTCGTAAAATGACTTAGTTTAGGTTCTGACAAGTCCATAACTCATAAGAAGTGGAAGCAATAGACTTGGAAGGCATACGATTTAGAACATATATGGCCATTAACAAAGTATCTCCCTAATAGAAGATGGGCAAATTTGCTTGGGCTATCATACAACTAATGTTCAATCCCTTTTTTATCACATAAAGTTTAAATTCTTCAGAAAGATTTTCTCAGCCATGGTCGATTCTTAAAGCTTTAATCATCTTGTCCAATTGATTCTCAATAAGATCTATAAAAGTTTTAAAGCAACTAAATTCTTCGGACTTGTGAGAAATCAAATGGATATAACCATACCTAGTATAGTCACCTACATAAGTGATGAAAAATAATAGTCCCTATGCCTTGCCCTAACATTCATTAGGTCACAAACATTGAAATGGATTAATTTCAATAGAGTTTTCTATCCTAGTTTCCTTTTTTGAATGATTTCCTTACTAGTTTTCTTTTCAGGCAATGCTCATTGGTACATAATTCAAGCTTATTCAAATCACCTATCAATCCTACTTTGGCTAACTGACTCATTCAGTTTAGGCCAATGTGGTATAATTTAGCATGCCATAATTTTATATTATTCTTATAACAATGTGAAATAGAAGAAGAAATTAATGAAAAACTTTGAGTATTATAATAATCAGGATCAATATCCATAATAATTACTACAAGAAAAATGTAATTTAGCAATGAAAAAATAGCAACGAAAATTAGCAACGAAAATTCCCGTTGCTAATCCGACGGTTGCTATTTTTTAGCAACGGAATTTCATTTTCCGTTGCTAAATTCAACCAACTCATTTTCGGTGAATTGGTAATTTTTTAGCAATGGAAAAGTCAATTCCATTGCTAAAATTAGCAACGAAATTGAATATTCCGTTGCTAAAATTAGCAACGAAAAATTCAATTTCGTTGCTAATTTTAGCAACGGAATTGAAATTTCCGTTGCTAATTTTAGCAACCAAAAGTCAATTTTGTTTTTTTTCATAAGCTGCATAATTTTGCATATATACAAAATGAGACTAGTTCTGATGCTTTTCAGGGAATAAACTGTAGTTCTAATGTGGAAATCAAGTAGGGATTTGTTACAAGGTAGTCATTTGAATTTACACCAGTGGTCCATGCTAATACATAATTTTATATATGCTTAATGAGACTAGTTGCTAGTCAGAAGCCCTCTTACATAGCAATTATGGCCAACAAATAGTGTTTGACCATGTATTTACTTTAAAAGATTTAACAAGCCTGTTATGGAATAAGGCAGATTTAACATAGAACAAGGCAGATTTAACATATATGATTACCATATACAGTTCATAAGACACCAGAAACAACATATAGAGCAATAAAAGAAAACCAACCATAACAGCCCCCAAAGAATACGAGAAAATCAGCCTAAATGGATTATTTTTACGGTATAGACTATTTTGGTCATAACTTTTGCTACAAATGTCAGATTTCTTATTATAATATGTTTTCGAAAAGCTCGTTTTAAGACGGACATTTATAAAGAGCAAAGCTCCTGTAGCGGCATTTTTCGAGCCTAAAAAATGACGTTTAGGTTGTCATTTTTAAGTTTAAAATTTTTAGGGTTTTTCAGGGACATTTGGTCTTTTCTTATTTTCACTCATATAAATTATTTTCTTTCCCTAATTCAAGTGAAATGAATCCATATCTTAATCATATAATTTAATAATAAATTTAAATATAATTATTTATTATTTATTATTTTAACACCATCTAAAATAAAATTTATTACAAAATATTAGCACAATTGTCCAATTAACAAATATATTATCTAATAAATCAAGCAAAAGAGAAGAAATAATAGTATCCTACCTCTTGGCTTCCCAACATAGGCATTAAAGATCCAGTGTGCTTCCTTCTTTGGTTTCTTGATTAGGACACTGGTTAGAGATTTACAGAAGTTGAGATTGAAGATTTTTCCCACCCTCACTATTAAAAATTACGAAATTATGCTTTTCCCTTAACCTTTATCGAAAAATAATAAACTAATTCATTTTTAACCCCTTTGGAAAACTCATTTTACATGCTAATTTTCTCTTAAATTCGGGAAATGCACATCTAATTGAGGATAGAATTTGACATTTTTCTTTATCAAAGAAGGAAATTTAAAAAATGGAAATGAAGGAAAGGGTAATACTTGAAATCCTGGGTTCCCAATTTTCACTATTGGAATTGAAATTCCTTTTGCATCTGCCATTCTTGTGGAAAGTCTCGTTTCTTACTTCTCTGAAAGTGAGGGGAAAATCATATAAGCTGAAAAAGACACCAACTTTCTTATATAGATAAAAAGACATGATACAAAATCAACAAAGTGCTGAACCCACTGCTGAACCCATTGCAACAAAATGCTTTGGTGAGGATGAATACAAAATCAAAGAAATGAATAAAATATGAAAAGCTGAATTAAGTAAAATCAAACCTAATTAACGAAGGTGGGAGGGAAGTAGATGTCCATAGCGAGAATTCCAACATTCTTTGCTATTTCTCTTAGCTACAAAGATAAATCAAACCGAATAGCTCTCTTCTTCTTCTTCTTCTTCTTCTTCTTACTCCTCTTGAAATAGAGATTTGAAATGAATAAATAAATAGAAAAAAGGAGAAAAAGGACAGAAACTACAAACCCTTGAAAGCAGCAAAGAGAAAGGAGAAGATGAGGACTCACGGTCGTCCGATCACTGGATAGTGGCAAATCTGAGGAAGAACGAAGCAAAAAGTGGCAGATCTGAGAAAAAGAAAACGCCAAATCATGAAAAGAAGAACAGAAATGAAAGAAATAGGGTTTTTTCTTATAGATATTATTTTTTAGAAACGAAATTTAATTCCATTGCTATTTTAACAACGATTTTAAATTTAGCAACATAATTTAATTTCGTTGCTATTTTAACAACAATTTTAAATTTAGCAACGGAAAATAATTTAGCAATGGAATATGGCAGCACTTGGCAGCGAGAAAAAATTTGGGATGAAAATTAGCAACGAAAATCAAATTCCGTTGCTAAATTAAATTCCATTGCTAAAATAGCAACGAAAAATAATTCTGTTGCTAAAATCCGTTGCTATTTTAGCAACAGAAATAATTTCGTTGCTATTATTTATACCTTCACTAAATTCGACATAAAATAACAACAGAATTTATATTTCGTTGCTATTTTAGCAATGGAATATAAATTCCGTTGCTATTATTTATACCTTCACTAAATTCGACATAAAATAGCCATGGAATATAAATTTCGTTGCTATTTTAACAACGAAATTAATTTCTGTTGCTAATTTTCATCCCAAATTTTTCCCGCTGTTAAGTACCGTTATTTTTAGCAACGGAAATTATTTTTCGTTGCTATATTTTGGCGCTAAAATCTCCCTTATTTTTAGCAACGAAACACAACCATTTTGTATTTCGTTGCTAAATCCCTAAAACTTCAACCAATTTTAGAACGGAATTTAATTTTCATTGCTATTTGGCTATTTTCTTGTACTGAATGAAATCGTTCAAAACAAAACCAAAACTATATTAAGCATCATCTAAACATAGCATGCGTTGTTATCTTTAAAATGTAAATGAAAACAAGTTTCATTAAAGCAAAAACAAAAACTAACTAGAAAAAAGTATCTCAATCCTTTGTCATGTGGTCCATTACACCTATATCTATCACCCAAAAAGAATGAAATTCAATAGAAAGACATGACTAGATAAACAAATTTTACTCACTTATGTGTCAAGATGGTGCATCTATTGGGATACATTGTAGTCTCTTTCATAGTATTCTTTCTATTAGCAGTTGAAGAAATGTTTCACTCTTGAAATATTTATCCTTTTATTGCCATTAGACCTTATGTAATTTTGTTTGATCTTTTGTCTTTTAGGATCTCGAGCCTTTTTCTTACTCTTCCCATTGAGGCTTCTTTTCTTACTCTGGTTAGACCTCATTCTACTAGAATAGGACTATGCCATATGCACTTTGGTATTGATCTTAATTATCACTATACAGCCCTCTTCAAGTTTTAAATGACAAGCGATATTCCTAAATGTCTTTATACTATCTATATGAGTTAGTTGCATCTTCATATGCTCCTAACTCTTGGGTAAAGAATGGATAACAACTTGGACCTGATACTCAATGATCATCTTATGACTAGGTTCATTAAGCTCACATATCATTTTATCCATCTCTCTTAGATATTCCCGTATTATATGAAAATAATTTTCTGATTAGTATCAAAAAGTTTGATCACTAATGATCGAAACTGAGTCAGAGACACCTCTAAAATTTTTTCTTGTAATGCGATCCACAAATTCATTACATTTTGACACTTGCAAAATTGCTTAGTTATGCCATAATCTATTTGCACTTAGCAATATGATATGAGCAGTGGAATATCTTTTTTCCATGCCATATAGGCATCTCGATCGCGGTTATACTATACTATGGTGCTATCCTAAGGTTCAATCACAATCAAGCTTAAGATTTCTAAAGCCTCTTGCTCTTCAAGCACATTCTAGATTTACATTTTACATTTAGATCCTCTGATCACTAATGGAACATATGTTGCAAAATTTTAAAGAAGATCTGGCAATACATGTTATTTACTATGCATCTGAAAAACTAGCCTAATAAAACTATCTATTAGGCCTGAATTTGAAAATGTAACTTAAAGTTACCAATTACCCTTTAAGTCCCAATGTCTAACCTTACATGTTAAAAATTTATGCATAGCAAATGTCAATTGTTGGGTATTAAGTTCTTAAACTTAATACAGGATATTATGCATAAGATAATCTAAATCTTAACTCAATTATCATGCAATCATTTTACTCATAAAATTATTGTTAAGTAATTAACTATAATATAAATAAAGTTATAATAAATGCTAAAAGCCAACATAATATCCAAAAGATAAATGAACTTATTAATTTAATCAATTATTAAATATCCAACAATCTAAAAAACTTATAAAATAAGATAAGACACACTTGTCTTTAATGTAGTAATAGGAAATATAAATCCTAACCAAAAAATCTGCTAACCAATAATTACTTGACACTCATGTCAATAACTCAGGAACTCAATAAAATGTGACAAAACTAGTCTCGTCACTGGAAATGATTTCTCAATCCTTTTGAACAAATCGAGAAGTATGCCATAAAATTGATGATTAAGCCATGGATGATACACACAACGTCCGCTTCTGAGCACCATCTCATATTTAGTGTTGCTTTTCAACACTCATCTTTTGGTCACTAATACAAAAATTGGATAATGGATATCCTATAAATTCCATTTTCCATGATCTCGACATTAACCAACTAGTTTCTTATATCTAAATGGTGATCAAAAGAGTCTTTCATCACCTTAAACAATGTCCTATCATCATGTCCTCTATCCAAATGACCATCCCAAATGCACTTTTGCATTTGTTCATGCATACACAGAATATGAAGCACTATTGTATCAATGTCATCAGTTCAGACCTTCTTATGCATCCTCATTTTGCAAACTATTTGCACTTTTGCTTCGATTTCTACAATACCTTGAGGAATTCATGTACATCTAGGAGTCTTTATCATCACCATTTCTATCACACATAATATAAAATTAAATAGTAAGTACACTCATGTATAAACATGTATGATTTAAAATCATTTCAATCCAAAAAAATAAGGACAAAATGCTACTCATAATAGTATATAAATAGTCAGTACACTAATGTACAAACACACATATGATTGAAACTCATTTCAATCAACAAATAAAGAAATACCCACATAATATAATTTTTAAAAAAATTTGAAAATTTAAGAAGGCAGAAAAATAATTTTTCCAATTTTTATCAATTTTAATATAATCTTTATTGGAATAAAATCCAAAATAAATTTTTGGTCCTAAAAAATTTTCCAAAAAATCAGAAAAATTAAAAAAGTTAGACTAGAAAAAAATTTAAGCTATTTTGGAGGTTGAAGGATGGCTCATGCGCTCTAACACATCAGCAAGGGTGGGCCTCACATGCCACATGCATTACGTGCCTGCTGAAACACTCTGCCACATGACGTGACCTCACTAGGCCATATGTCGCCATGTCAGACCCATGCCTGACACATGGTGACCACATTGGTCTACATAGATGACATGTCTCATCCAGGTGAATTGACATGTGGCATCCAAGGTGAACACATATATGCCACATGGCAAGACCATAATCTGCCATATGGCAAACCTTGACTAGACCACATGTTGACACATGGCATGACTCATCAAGCCATATATCTGAAAGCACCTACCACATGTCAGCATCATATGCTACCACGTGGATGCCATGTGGTATGATACGTCAAGCCACATGGCATACCCCTTACCATATGCCAGCTTTATATGCTACCATATGGCAAATTTTATTGGTCCATATGGTGACATATGGCATGATCTAAACCCATCCTACCACACAGTTGACATATGGCTCTTCACCATTGGGCCATGTGTCACGTTGTAATTGGGCGACATCGCTGAGTGACACGTTGTTCAAGCATGTGGGCTGGTACGTGCCCAGCATTGGTAGCATATGCATGCCACAAGCCACCTTCTAGTTGTTTCAAGCCACCGAATTTTTTCTAGGGTGGGGTTTTTTAGGTCCCTAAGTCAGATGGTGTGCTTAAAAATAAAAAAAGTTTCCATTTGAAATTTTAATTATGGATTTTTAAATTAATTTTTTTTCATGTATAAATACGTAATATATATATATATATATATATACATATACATATAGACTAAAACTAATACATACATACATCAATAGTAACAATATGCATATTATTCAGTCAAAAATCATTTTTAATTTTCACAAAAATATAGATCTAAAAAATAAACAAGTTAGAATGCAAAATATACATGTTTTGATACCAATGAAGGAAAATATCAATCAAGATATCTCCTGAGAAGTAAACATAAATACCTCTCAAAATGCAGATCGTTGAAAAGAAAATTGATTATTTTTCCATGTTACCGATAAAGCCTTTCATCCATGTATCATGAACTAAGGGATGAAAGTATAGATCTACGAACTAAAAACACCTCTGACAAAGAGAGAATACATGAAGAGACAAACTGACAGAGTTTTGATATCTCTAATTTTCTCTCTTCCCCTCAAATGAAGAATTTTAGCCCTTATATAGGGCTCCAATTAAGGTAACACAAATTACCTTAATAATGATGAATTAAATCGGCTGTTACAATATTAAGTAAAGGAAATAATGCTATATTAAATATGTTAATTACAAAACTAATATATATAACTGCCATATTAATATATACATAAATGGTAGATTCCCTAATTAAGGGAAAACCCAATATGAAACTAATTTCATATAAATATTTCCTGTTTTGAAATTATCTTTATTATATCGAGGCTAATTTATCATCTCGTGAGTTATGGGCATATCCTAAACTCCTTCAACTGAGAACTTGAATATATATATATATATATATATATATATATATATATAGAGAGAGAGAGAGAGAGAGAGAGATGAGTTGTGGTTCACTTATTCTTTTTACTCATTTAAAAGCTTTAATTGAACATTTTGGACTTCAAACTAGATTATATAGTATTAATTTATTTCCATTTTTTCTTTTAGACTTTCAACAAATTAAGCTTCAATATTATAAATATTATTATTTTAAAGTCTTTAAATGTTTTTTTAATGTCAATTTTTTTTTCATTCTAAATTAATGGGTTAGATATTAGGATATATAGTTAAGTTTTTTTTATCTATTGTAATCGTTAGTATATTGATCTTTCTTATTTAGGTTAGGAAATTTCAATATTCTTATGATAGATTGAGTGGCTTCTGCATATTCTATTTCTAGTTTTATTTGGATTTTTAGGTGAGTAGTAATTACAATATACAGTTGTTTTGTCAAACCATCTTTTTAAATTTCGATTCAAAATATGTAGCTTCTTAAATTTTATTTTATTAATAATCACTCCTGTTGTAAAGAAGAAGGACGGGACACTCTGGTTGTGCATTGATTACCGATAGCTTAATAAGGTGATCATTAATAACAAATACTCCCTTGCTCGCATTGAATATTTGTTTGATCAGCTGAAGGGAGCAGGTATATTTTCAAAGATTGACCTGAGATTAGGTTATTATCAGACGGCAATGAAAGAAACAGATGTACCTAAGACTGCTTTCTGTACCAAATATAGTCATTATGAGTTATTGGTCTTGCCATTTGGGCTTACAAATGCACCAGCCACCTTCATGGACTTGATGAATAGGGTTTTCCACCCTTATTTGGACAAGTTTGTGGTGGTCTTTATTGATGATATCCTAGTGTATTTCAAGATACAAAAAGAGCATGACAAGCATCTGAGGATCGTTCTGCAGACCTTGAGGGAAAAGCAATTGTATGCCAAGTTCATCAAATGTGATTTTTGGCTGAATGAAGTATCCTTTCTAGGTCATGTAGTGTCTGTTGAAGGCCTAAAGGGGGATCCTTCAAAGATCATGGTGATTCTTCAGTGGATGCAACCTAAAAATGTTATAGAAGTGAGGAGTTTCTTGGGTTTGGCTGGGTATTACAGAAGATTTATAAAGGGCTTCTCCACCATTGCAGTTTCTTTGACTCGACTATTGCATAAGCATACAAAGTTTGTATGGATTGACAGATGCCAAGAATGTTTTAAGAAGCTTAAAGGTATGCTAACAGAAGCTCTTATAGAGTCAGGAAAGGATTTTATGATCTACAGTGATGCCTCCAGAAATATTTAGGTTGTGTATTGATGCAAGAAGGCAAGGTGATTGCTTATGCCTTCCGATAGCTTAAGACTCATGAGAAGAACTATCCTACTCATGATCTGGATTAGCATCCATTGTTTTTCCTTTGAAGATTTAAAGGCATTATCTATATAAAAAAATATGTTATATCTTTTCAGATCATAAAACCTTGACTTGCTCACTCAAAGGGAGCTTAATCTTGGGTAGAGATATGCTGGCTGGAGTTGATCAAAGATTATGATTGTTTTATTGACTACCATCCAGGAAATGCTAATATAGTGGCTGATCCACGCAGTAGAAATTTTATGTCAAGTAATGTGAATGTTTTTAAATGAATGTGTATAATTGACTGATAAGTGTAATTGACTGATAATAGTGTTTGTAGCTCTTCGGGCTATGAATGTCAGTTTGAGTTTGGCACCAGATAAAGCATTATTAGCTAAAATGTAAGTGAAGCCTGACTTTGTGCATCAGGTGAAAGTAGTCCAGAAGCCAGATGATCGACTAATAGCCATTATGAACAAGCTTAAAGATAGTAGTGGTGGAGACTATTCCTTGAATTATGATGGTAGCCTCTACTACAAGAAATAACTTTATGTTCCAAATCAAGAGGAACTAAAGAAAAGCATACTTAATGAAGCTCACCATAGTATTTATGGTATGAATTCTGGAGGTAATAAGATGTACTAGGATTTGAAAGCTTATTATTGGTGGCTAGATATGAAACAAGATGTGACATAATTTGTAGGTAAATGCTTGATATGTCAGCAAGTAAAAGCAGAGCACCAGATTCCCTTATGATTGCTTCACCCCATCTTAATACCGTAGTGGAAATGGGATAGAGTGACGATGGATTTTGTTACTAGATTGCCTGTGACTCAAAGGAAACATGATGCTATATGGGTGATCATTGATAGACTCACCAAATCTACTCATTTCTTGCTAGTACGAATGAATTTTCCTTTGACCAAGCTAGCAGAAATCTACATTAATGAAGTAGTGAAATTGCATGGAGTGCCATCATCCATTATTTTTTATAGGGATCCTTGATTTACTTCCTATTTTTAAAAAAATCTACAAGAAGTTCTGGGTACGGGGCTCCATTTTAGCACAGTATTTCACCCTTAGACGGATGATTAGGCAAAGCGAGTGATCTAGATATTGGAAGATATGTTGTGATGCTGTGTGCTAAAGTTTGATAGCAATTGGGAGAAATACTTATCTTTAGCAGAGTTTGATTACAACAATAGCTACCAATATAGCATAAAAATGGCTCCTTTTGAGGCACTGTATGGAAGGAAGTGCAAAATCCTCTATTAGACATAACTGAGTGCAAGGAAGCTGGTAGGGTCTGAATTGATCTATAACTCATAAGAGAAAGTGTGAGTCACCAAAGGTAGATTGAAAGAAACTATGGATTGCCAGAAATCTTATGTAGATCTGAAAAGGAAAGATATAGAGTTTCAGGTCGGAGATAGAGTTTTACTGAAGGTATCTCCGTGGAAAAAAGTTCTAATATTTGGCAAGAAGGGCAACCTAAGTCCAAAATTCATTGGCCCCTATGAGATACTTCAACGAGTAGGTCTTGTAGTTTATCGATTAAAGCTACCATCGGAGTTAGAGAAGATGTATGATGTGTTATACTTGTCGATCCTCCGAAGGTACAAATCTGATCCTAACCATGTGATCACACAAGAAGAGATCCAAGTGCAGGTCGATATGACATATGTAGAAAGTCCAGTGAAGATCCTAGTTAAAGAGGTCAAACAGCTTAGGAATAAACAGGTTCCATTAGTAAAGGTACTCTGGCACCAACACAATCTAGAAGAAGTTACATAGGAGCTCGAGGCTACAATGAGACAACATTATTCTCTATTCTTCAATACAGGTAAGGATTAAATTTCTTTTAGTAGAGGAGAATTGTAATGGCCTGAACATCGAATTAGCAATAAATAGTATTTTCCAATATTGAACAATGCTTTCGAACTGAAAAATGCATCTGAATGTGAAAAATATTTTATTTACCATCGAAAAATTTTGATCATGGTTAGTTCAAAGTTAAAATTTGGAGTGAAATCGAGGTTAAATAGGCCTCCAAAAGTCAAAAATATGAAAAACGAAGCAGTTCGGTTTAAAGGTTAACTAGGTTAACCTAGGTTTGATCGAGCCCTTAAAAAAAGCAAATGAGTTCAAAAAATTTGTTAGAAATTGCAAATTTGCCTAAAATGATGTGTAGAATTTTTTGGCTGTAAAAAGTTAATTTTTCGGTGATATCGATAATTGTTGAATCGGATCAATCTAGTTGAATCAAACCAATAACTAACTCCAATTAGGCTAAAATTTACTATAAAGCCTATTTTAAATATGATAAGAATGATAGAATCAAATTTGGGTTGATTCAATTTTAGAAAGAGAGAAAACCACAGAAAAATTGCATTTCAGCTTAAAAATGGAATTTGGGCTTGTGAGATGGCCTTTAGGTTGGACCAAGGCCCAACCCATCAAAGCCACTATAAAAAGGCAAAGGAGAGAAAATTTTTTGGTGTGATCCTTATCACTTCAGCTCCTCCTCTCTCAACTTGTAAAATTGTCTTAGAAAATTAGATTTTTTTCCTTTTGCAATGGAGTGTAACTCAAATATGGCACTCAAGTTAGCAAATGGGCCAAATAATATAGATATTCCTTAATTGCATAGGTGTGCATTGAAAAAAATGCATGAAAATGACCCTTAAGTGTATATTTGGAATATTCTTCATTATTTAACTCTTTTGCTTTTCTTAACAGCCCTATATAAGTACAAAAAGACTCTAAAAAGATTTTAGAAAAGTTTGCAAAACACGAAAAGGCCCTAGAATTCTCTATTCCTCATCTTCCAAGGAGCAATCTTTCTTATTAGGTAACCCTAACAAATGTTGCCCCCTACTTTGGAAAGGCTAGTACACTAAGTGCCTAAGTTGTCAACGTTTAGAGTAAAAGAGAGAAAGACACTTACCTAAGGAGGCAATCTCCCAATTGCTTCTTAAAAAGGCTTATAAAAGGTTGTAGGCACAGTGATTGGCACTAGTTTCTTGGCAATGACCAAATCATGCAATCTTCCTTTACCTTTTAGTCGGTGGTGGATAAAGTGGTTGTTACCATGTAAAATGGTCTAATATTTGATACATATTTTCTTTAATTATGGTGGCTAAAAGTGTCTAAATATGTTAATTTTGGATGTTATGTCTAGTTTATGTGTTTTAATTTTGTTACAGTTAAAATGAACGAAAAAGTGAAGTAGAGAGTAGCACGACTCGTGATGGTATGCACGAGTCATTATAGAGAAGAGGAGAAATGAAGTAAGGCCAAAGGAAGAAAAGAGCACAAGTCATTACACCCTACACAAGTCATTACAGAGAGGAATAGGCATGAGACGTGAAGGGAAGGAATGAGTCATGATTAAGCAAAGAAAAAGGAGATTGATCGACTCGGATGGGATGTCCAATTGGTGACCATAGAAGCAAAGAAGGGATGACTCGTGATGAGCTTCATGAGTTGTTACAGAAAGCAGTAAGGCAGAGAGATGAAGAAAGGAGCACGACTTGTGATGACCATAAAGAGACGGCCCAGATGCTAGTTCCCAACCAACATGATTTTCTATTGTAACTTCTCACAACCATCAAGCCTTTTCATCAAGTCTCTTCAGAGAAACTTTTCACCCTCACGCCTAATACTAAGAGGCATGATTGGGGTACAATTTGTCTATAAATTGCAAGGATAAAGGCAGGAAAAAGGATGAAAAACTTTTACTAGATGACTAGGAGGCAATGTTAAAAGAACAAGAGAACAGTCAAGAGGTGAAGTCAAAAATCGAAGTTCATTTTTGAAGAGGGGTTGAAGGGCTCATCTACATCTTTTCTTTTTATCTTTTGTTGTTTAATTTCTTGATGTTCTTTAGTACAGCTTTGTTAATTTTTAATATTTATTTTGGCTAAGTCTCTATGTATTTGGATTGCAACATGAAATTAATTTAAGAACTACTTTCATTTGTCAATACATGATTGATTTATATTCAATTGAGTGATTAACTATGTTATATATAATTAATCACTATATGTAACTTATTAATCAAATTGTTCATAATGAGAATTGGGGAAACTTGGTGGAAAGACAATTGACTCCATTTAGAGTTTTAGAAATTACTTAGAGATAAGGGTTTCACTTTGAGGGGCAAAAGAATTGACATTGAACTTAATGATTTTTGTTTATCTCCTTATTGACATGAGAATGCTTATGAACTCTAAATAAAAATACCTTTAATTGACGATGAGAATTACTTTTAAAGATGTTTGGTCAAATTTTTCAATCAAGTTATGTATGAATGTATTTTAGTTCTTAAATGATTTCTGCTTGTAATTCTAATACATGTAATTAACATTTGATCTTTTTAACAATTTAATTTGAATGCAATTTTATAGATTTTTAGATAATTATAATAATTCAATTTCATTTAATTTTTGCCTATCCAACTAGCTATTCAATTAATCCAAAATTACCCCAAGATTCTCTATGTTCGACACCCTTCTCACTCTATATTTAGTCTTAAAGACTAGGGCATACAATTTGGCCTATATCAGTTGTCAACACCAACTTTTTGACATATCGACTCTTGTTGTTAAACTTTAAATTTTGGTGCCCCTTGTAACAAAATGAATGCCATCATGGATGGTAGTTTTGAAGCTACATTAGTCCATACGAATATGACTCAAATGTGTTCCTTTTATGATTTTGCATTACTCCTCTTATGGACCTTATCTTGATCTGATTGTCCAGCATTTACAGTGTTAAAAAGGATTGAATGAGATATTCTTCTATGCTTCATAAGTTGTACAAGTATTATATTGGCTTGGTGAACATGAAAAAATGGCTATCCCTACATATTATGACAATTTAAGTTATCATGTAGTTTTCAAAATTCATTATGTGGATTATAATTGTAACAAATTACTGTTATTTTTCATGTCATTGCTCATTATTTTATTAATCAATATCGATTTTCATTGTTTATCACTTTCTATTTTATGATTCATGATATTAACATGCCGAATTGGTTGCAAAAATAATAAATATACAAAAGAATCAAATGATACATAAGTGAAATATATAACCATTCACATCATATATTTAATTTATAAGAAATAATTCATGTCACATTCATAATAAACCAAAAGCAAAGAAAAATAAAGATAAAGGTAAATAATAATAATAATAATAATAATAATAATAATAATAATAACCTATGATTGTATGATAAGTGGTAAATAAAAATAAAATGTATTAACTCCCTAAATCATGATCTAAAACCCTAGGATATAGTCATCGGGACCCCTCTATGAGTGACCATGAGCAATGCCTAAACACCGGCAAGCTCGACTTGTAGTCATAAGATGATAGGGTGGCTGAAAGACCTAGCTAATGCTGTGGAGGTAGAGTGGAGCCTGTAAGGTTAGAGGAGACGGGGTGTAGGACCTCCCTAAGATATCCTACAAGGTATCCCATCTCCTATTGTATCCCTGATAAGTCTACTACCTACTCATTAAAGTGCCTCTAGACACTTTCCCTCAAGGTGTGTAATGTGCCCCTAGAAATCATGATCAAGCTGCTCAATCCACTTCTCTATCATTTTATACCTCATTAACCCTCTTCTTGGCCGAGCTTAATATAGTCTTTATTGATTAGAGGTCCTCTTGAGTGCTTTAGATGCCTTCATTAACCTGCAACACCCCCTTCTCTACGAGGTTTCAAACTCTCTTTAGTTTTGGCCTCACAAGATTGGAATATTATTTTCCAATATTCTATTAGGTGGTGACTTCTTTTACCCACCTTGTGGTGCCCAACAAGATGCATATTATGCTCGATTACCAATAATGGAATAGGAATACCCCAAGACACTATCTCATGCCCTTTTGAGGCTCGAGACCTAGTAAATTAAGTTGATACCCTTGACTATTACTAAGCAATTGATCATTCAGGCAGGAGATCTCCATTAGTCTAGCCTTAAAATGTGATTCCAGTCAAACTGCCTAAGTGCTCTTTAATGTCTCTCTTCTCATTTTCACCTAAAAGGAACAAAGAGTAAAAGATAGGAATTAGGGGGTACACATATGTCACGCTTGGTTATTCTTTTTTAACCTTAAAATTGCACCATCCAAACTCTCCTTTTGGTTTGCCACTAGTGGAAATTGTATGGTGCCATTCCTAAAATTCTTAAACCTGAAGTTTAGGAAAGCTTTAACATTTTCAAAACCTCTTACAAACCTACTGATAAGGAAAAAAAAGGTTTCATCCCTTGTTTCTCTTCTCAACAAAATATTTCTTGCCATAGGTAGCAGCCTAGTATTTAGAAAATCAACAAAAGGAGGCACACACCCCACCTTTGTTAGAATATTCAAAATTCAGTAGTAGACAAAGTTCTCACTTCTAGCCAGTATCAAAAAACCCGCTGTTAGTCAATAGCCCTAATGACAAGGTCTTCTCAAGCTAAGTCCTCAATAACATAGTTTTTAGCCCATAAGCCTTTTGTCCAAATCCAATTGGTAGCAATAAAAATTTATAAAGCATATTTTGCAATAATGTCCTAACTCCTACAGAGTAAGGCCTCATCTTTAATGGCTTCTTCAGCTCCTTTAAAAGTGGATTCATCCTTAGACTATGATGATAATAAGGATGACTATTATGATATTTTCCCACCACCATAATAGGGCTTTCCTTTTTAAACATGGACTTAGCCCATACTTTTCAAAAATATGGACTTATACATACCTTATATTTCCAAAAATAAGTTTAGTCTATTTATTATTGTAATTGGCCCAACTTATTTTAGAAAAAAAAAAGGAAAATGATTTTTGTTTAGGCATTTTTCCTATTTCCAATCTTTCCAACAACACTCTCAAAACCATGTGAAGAAATAGAAATTCTACATGTAAAGCATCAGCCTTACAGCTCATCCAATCACTTTATCTTATTTAAACCATATGAAGCTACAAGATTCTTGTAAGTGAAAACTCGACTTTCTAGCCCATCTAGTCACTTCACCTATCCAAACTCTTACAACTAACGTAGGAGACTCTCTATAAAAAGACCCTTCCTCCTCCTTAAAGGCAAAGACCTTTTTTAAGCAAAAATTTCCTAGTCTCAAAAACACTTAACTTAGATATTAGAAAGCTTTTGTGCTTAGCATACCCTATAATCTTGAGTTAAGTGTATATCTCCATAAACTCAGAAATATTTTTACTTATTTTATATTTTAAAAAATTGTAAGTATTTATTATGTTTTGAGCATTTTATTTTATATGTGATTTTCTTCTTGTTTGATTTTAAGTTTTTTTTTATTTTAATATCTAAAGTATCCTTTGCACTTTAGTGTAAGCTGATATAGTGCATCAAAAATTTTATTTCATATCATTTTATTTTTGCATTATACACACACACTCATATATAATGCTTATAGAGTGGTAGCAATTGTAGACATTATATTAGTGGAATCTATATAATTTTGGTTATGTATGGGAGTTAGGTTTTGTAAGTTTAGCTTAAGATTTAGATGGCTTAATTAATTTATGACGATTATAGGTTCATTGCTTATTTTTAAGTTTGAAAATTTAAAGAGCATGGGAAATAGTGAATGTATTTAGATGGATGTGGAGATAAGAAAATGATTGGTTTTATAAAAGTGTATTTTATATTGTTTAATGGGGGATAAAGTCCTTATAGGGGAAACTTTCTATAAAAATATGAACAATAAAAGCTTTATATGAATTAAAAGATGATAAATTTGAATTTCATATATGGTTTTAAAAATATCGATCAAGTTATGTAACATTCGATATCTGGCCCCTTAGAAGATTAAGTATTAAGTGTTATAAGGTGCATGTAGATGCTGGGTCTTAAAGAGGCTTTTGTTAGGGGTACCTAATTAGGAAAATTATTCTTTGAAGATAGTAAATTGATGATTCTAAGGTCTTTTTCATATTCAAGCCTTTTTGAAAAATGTTTTGAAGTGTTTTATGATTAATTCAAGCACTTGAAGGGGGCAAAGGGTTGAGTAGTGAGAAATATTCTCGATCAAGAGCTTAAAAGTCATTTTCAATAGTTTTTGGCCTTGCATAGCTTGTACACCTGTGCAATAAGGGAATATTATCATTATTTGGCCAATTGCCAACTTGATTGCCATTTTTGGGTTATACACCTATGTAAAGCCCTTACACAGCTGTGAATGTCAAAGCATCTTGCTTTTTCAAGCAAGTTGACTATAGCACTCAAGTTGTACACCCGTGCAAGCTATTTGCATGGCCATGAAAGTGAAACATAAGTCAACTTTTCGAAGGCAAATTGATAAGTTAGCTAACTTTTTTGGGCTTGCACACCCATGCAAGGGACTCGGACAATCATGCAACCCTTTCTATATAAATTTTTGGTTGAGCACCTTTCAAAAGGTTAAAAAAATTTTAGAGGTTGGAAAAATTCTTAGAAGGTTAACTTTATCATGGTTACAAGCTTTTAAACTTTAAAATTTTTCTTTTAGAACTTAATTCCTAATTTTTAAATTGATTTTTCAACTATTTCCATACAGAAGAGATCCAAGAATTTGACATTCGATAGTCTAATTGAGTAAGTACACCGAAGGTAATATAAAAAGTCTCTTCAACTCAATTTGGTTTTCTGATATCATAAGGTTTATACATTCACCATTTTAGATGCTATAAACGTTATTTGATTTATTTGCTATTTTTTTGTCACTTATTTATTTTTGTCTAGATCTAGAATGTGAAACCCTTTGTTGGTGTATTTTTTTCGTGTAATAAAAATTACTAGGCTATCATTTTAAAATTCCCTTTTATCCTTTTTAGTCATTTTTCTTTAAAAGTTTGATTTAAAAATCATTTTATGTGTCTAGCAATCCCTTTTTTTCTCACTTTTGGATCTTTTTATAAATGAGGAACTTTACTTTAAAAGAAAGGGAAAACTATCCTTTTACTTGGTAAGTTCGGCCATGCATTGCACACATATGCATCATGTGATGTATGGCCAAAAATATATTTTCCCATTCTTTTAAAATAAATAATTCGATTGTACGTCATCCAATATGCACCGGCTCACTTCTTAACATATGTTAAAGATTTTGTTTTCTCTTTTATTTATTTTATTTTTATTTTTATTATTGATATTATTATCTTTATTTTTGCAAATAATCTCTTTATGAGTACAACCAAGCAAGCGCTATGGCTAAGTTTATCCCTTCCTATCTTTATCACAAAAAGGCTTTTGATCGCAATTGCAAAATGTAATAAAAAAATATTTGTATTAAAGAATTGAGACCTTTTGCTAATAAATTATACAAAGTCCTATTTCTTGCCTAGGAAACTCGCTTCTAAAAATTACCTTTTAATAGTGTAAAAGATTTTGTATATAATTAAATAATATGGGATGTTTCTTAATAAAACTTAGACTAAAAAGTCCTTATCATCAACCCTCGTAATGAAATACTTCTTCATAATTTACATGCGAGGACTAATGTCCTTATCAAAAGAATCGCAATGAATTACCCAATTTATGGATGCATGTTTTATTGCTTTATTCTATGCCATGATTTACTGCTTTCATATGTGCTTATGTGTGCCTTTAATTTATTTATTTGCTCTAATTTTGCATATAAGAAAAGAGATAACATCATTAATTTAAAAGCCATTATGTCACATTCATTAAAGATAAAAATAAGAGTGAAGTTTCGAATGCTCTCTAGGTTTTGGCCTTACGAGGTCAAAACATATTTTTTTAATGTTTTATTGGATGGTGACTCCTTGTATCAACCTTGTGGTACCCAACAGATACCTCCCATTGGTCGATTGCCAATGATGGGATAGGGATACCTCGAGATACCATCTTATACCTTTTTAAGTCCTAGATTGAGCGAGTCGGGTCGGGTTCCATTCCCATTACGATGCGATCGATCAGTTCAAAAAAGGAAACATTAACCTATTAGGACCCTAAAAGTGGGATCAGGTTACCAAGGTAAAATATTTTCCTCTATTCTAAACAAATATCCATACTTTAGTTTTGGGGGAGGGTCCTGGACCAATATCGATGTGTATCATAGTGGCCACTCCATTAGGGACTTTGAGACTTCGCTCTGAAACTACTTTATATTTATGTGACATAAAAGGCTTGCAATTAAGAAATTTTATCTCTTTTTGAATTTGCATTAAAATGAAACTAGAGCCTTAGAATAAGTTAGGCATCCTAAATTTTTGATCTCAGTGCATTTTTGAAGCACTCTCTTATCATTAACTCAACCAAAGGTACTATTAGCGATATTCACCAGCCCAAGTTTAATACCTTTTGGTATATCAAATAGTAACCTTAATTGGATATTATGCTTATGATAAGTTAGACCTGTTAGCAAGGATCATGCTTGGGTAGCCTTGTAATCGAGCACCTAGACCAAAGCCCATGTAATGGTATAGAAATCTCTACTAAGATGCCCTTAATAATCTTGCATTACTTATGATGTGGGTCTTTATGTATTAATCACACCCAAATAAGTCCAGATGTCCACTATTAAAGGTTGTCATGCCTCAGTAAGCCCATTCTGATTTGTTTAGGTTGTTCAAATGCATATTAGCTAAAGCCTTTTTGTGTATTCTTTTGAGAAGCATTATGCTGCCATATTTTCACCGTGCACCATGCATGTCTATGAGGGTCCCCTACTGACCTTTGGATTAAGCCCACCTAGGAAGAAGACTTTGACCACGTGTGTGAGAGAAATAAGGAAGAGATGATTCTTATATGTAGTTGTCGATGTTACATCTCATGATCATACATCTACATTAACTTATACATCCTGAGGGATGGTTACGCTCAAGTAATCACCTCACACATACAGTCATACAAAATATACCAGATTTCCATTAAGGGTTGGCTACGATCAAGTAATCACCTCACACGTACAGTCATATAGTCCTCATCTCATATATCTAGTTCAAGAATTTTCATCGATCGCCATTAGGGGAAAAATTGTAAATATATAAGAAAATAGGGATTAAATGGTAAATTACGTATAAAAGCTATCATAAATGTGAATAAGTAATAAATAAAATGAAAAGTGTAATTAATAGTTTAGAAAAGGGTAAAAATGTAAATACATAAGAAAATAAGGATTAGATGATAAAATATGTGCTAAAGATGTCATTTGTTTGATAAAATAATAAGAAAGATTAAACATAAGATCAATTGGATTAAAAAAAGCAAAACTGTAATTACGTAAGAAAACAGGGGTAAGATTATAAATTTGCATTGAAAATGTGATTAAAGAGGTTAAAATAGTCAAATAAGTAAAGAAGGATAAAATTATAATTAGTGAAAAATTTCAGAGATAAAATTATAATTTACCACTTTATGGGTAAATATAAGGACTAAAATGAAAATTCTACAATTAAAATATAGTAAAAGTAAAGAAGGCAAAAAGAACCAAATTTGGAGTTAAATAAAGCAATACGTGAAGAAAAGAAAGTTTAGGGATCTAATGGTAATTTTACACCTAAACAAGAACTATGTGAGAATAAATGAGAAAAACATATAAGTAAAGGACTAAATTATAATTTTCCACCATATGGATAGAATATGAGGATCAATAGGCACATTAGGACTAAAGTGGGGTGCATATCAAAAAGGGAAATCAAAAGAGTTCAGTCAGTGACAAATAATCAAACGTGCATTAAAAAGGAAGTCTTGGGATCAAATGGTAAGTTTACCCTAGAAACAAGAATCAAGGATTAAAAAGATATAAACATGTGAAAACAAGGATTGATAATATTTGTAGACTAAACATAGAATAAACAACTAGATGACTAAAATGGAGTAAATATCGAAACAATTAGAAAGCAAAAAGGAACTTTCACGAGAGTATGTATGTGTAAAACAAATGGACAACTCATGACTGAAAATAGAAATAAGAAAGATAAAAAAAAGGAAGTTAACTCAAGTAAAGTTGAATATTTGAAGATATATAAACGAAAGAAATAAAGAAAAATATTTTTGCTTGTACACTTGTATATCTGTATCATGAAATTTATTAGTTGGGCTTCCACCATTGAGCATCATGTGCTTAACAAGTAGCTTGTTAATGTGCGCAGGTTTTAAAGCATTTAGGATGGTACTCGAAGGGATAGGCGCTAGATATGGATGGAGTTACACACCAAAAGTGATTAATTTTGGTATTTGTATGTAACATGTCGATGTATTACTGAACTCTATATATAAAATTATGTTGAATTTGCAGTTTTGTTGCATTATGATATTTACAGTATATTGATGTTATAAAATGCCTCCAGATATAATGGTAGCTAGTGACGACGGCATCAATCAGCTCCCTTCCTTCGAAGTTCAATCGGGTGCACACAATTTCTTGCCTTATGCCCAATTGCTAGGCACATTGCCCAGTGATATAAAAGGAGGCTCTATACAGATCGCAAAATGGAACACAGCCAGAGCTGCCATCACAAGTCACATCCTCTAATCTTATCTGTCGACACATAAAGTTTACCCTCCACTCAGCCATCGAGCTTAGCCATATTATACCTTTTTCCACTGAACCAACCCAGTACCAGAGCATGCAGGTGCCAAAGAACCTCAAGGAATATGTGCCCATCACACGAGGAGGGAGCTCAACCAGCATCCTGAGTTTTTTCTATAGCCAAAGCTTAAAAATAAGGGATCACCATCAAATCAAGGTATAACCATAGAAGCAAAATCACCTTTAAATTAAGCTATAGCTACATAGTGGGATTGCCTTCAAATAATGTATAGCTATAGAAGCAAAATCACCTTCAAAATAAGGTATAGTCTTTGAAGTGGAATCGCCTTCAAAGTAAGAACACGCCACAGGCTAGCGTTAATCACTCATCATGACTACAAGCCTTCTTAAAAAGCAACCAGAAGATTGCCTCCTCAAGTAAGTGTCTCTTTCTCTTACTCTAAACTTTGGTTCACCTAAGCATTTTTATGTACTAGCCTCCCTATAGTTGGGGGTAACTGTAGATACTTGATCTTGAGGTGGCTTTTTTCAGGGTTACCTAATGGGAAAAGCTGTTATTTGAAAGATAGCAGATCGAGGATTCTAAGGTCTTTTTCATACGTAAGCCTTTTTGAAAAATATTTTGAAGTGTTTTTTGGTAAATTCGAGCACTAGAAAGGGGAAAAGGGTTGAGTAGTGAGAAATATTCTCGATTAGGGGTATAAAAGTTATTTTCAATAGCTTTTAACCTTGCACAGCCTCACAACCCTTCCTATATAAAGTTTTGTCCAAACACCTTTCAAAAGGTTGGAAAAAATTTAGAGGTTGGCAAAACTATTTAAAGGTTAACTTTATTGTGGTTGCAAGCTTTTAAAGTTTAAAAGTTTCCTTTTAGAACTTAGTTCCTGATTTTCAAATCAATTTTTCAAATGTTTCTATACAGAAGATATCCAAGAATCCAACATTTAATGGTCTAATTAAGTACACTAAAGGTAATATAAAAATTCTCTTCTACTCAATCTGGTTTTTTAACAGTATAAGGTTTATACATTCACCATTTTAAATGCTATAAACTTTATTTGATTTATTTGTTGCATTTTTGTCGCATATTTATTTTGGCCTAGATCCAAGTTGTAAAACCCTTTATTAGGGCATTTTTTCCATGTTATAGAAATTATTAGGCTATCGTTTTAAAATTTCCTTTTTATCCTTAGTCATTTTTCTTGAAAATTTTGATTTAAAAATCATTTTGTGTTTAGCAATTCCTTTTTTTCTCCCATTTGGATCTTTTTGTCAATGAGGACTTTACTTTAAAAGGAAGGGAAAACTAACCTTTTATTTAGCAAGTATGGCCATGCATCACTTGATGCACACCTGTGTATCATGTGATGCATGGCCAAAAATATATTTTTCCACTCTTTTAAAATAAACAAGTCAGTCGTATGTCATCCAATATGCGCTAGCGTATTTCTCAACATATTTTAAGGATTTTGCTTTCTCTTTTTTTCTCTTTTATTTAATTCATTTTTCTTTTAATATTTATCATTATTATCGATATTGTTATCTTTATTTTTTCAAATAACCTTTTTATGATTATAGCTAGGAGAGCACTATAGGTAAGTTTATCTCTCCTTGTCTTTATTATAAAAAATCTTTTGATTGTATATGAAAAATGCAACAAAAACATTTATATTAAAGAATTAGGACCTTTTGATAATAAAATTGGACCAAAGTCCTAATTTTTGCCTAAGAAACTCGCATGTAAAAATTAACTTTTAATAGTACAAAAGATTTTGTATATAATTAAATAATATGGAATATTTCTTAATAAAATTAGGACTGGAAAGTCCTTATCTTCAACTCACAATGAAACACTTATTTGTAATTCACGTGCAATTGATCCTCATAAAAAAATCACAATGAATTGCCTAATTTATGGATGTCTATTTTATCATTTTATTCTATACCATGATTTACTGCTTTCTTATGTGCTTAGGTACGCCTTTAATTTATTTATTTTCTCTAATTTTGCATGTAAGAAAAGAGATAACATCATTAATCTAAAAGCCATTATGTTATATTTAAGAGTTGAGTTCCAAACTCTCTCTAGGTTTTGGCCTTACAAGGTCGAAAAATATTTTTTCAATGTTTTATTAGGTGGCGACTCCTTATATAAGCCTTGTGGTGTCAACGATAGGGTAGGGACACCTTGAGATCCTATCTCTCATCTTTCGATCTAGGATTTAGTAAGAAAGGTCGGGTCCCATTCCCACTGTAAAGCCATCGATCCGCTCAGGAATGGAAACCTTAACCTATTCAAACCCTAAAAGTGGGATCGAATTACCAAGGCAAAAGGTTTTCCTCTATTCTGCTCAAAGATCCATCCCTTGGTTCTAGGAAAAGGCCCTCAACCAATATAGGCACGCATCATAGTGCATTATTCATTGATGGATATTAAAAGGAAGTGTTAAATCCATGAACTTTGGATGTTTATAACCCTCAAAATAGATGATATAACTTATTAGAAGAAAATGATGAATGACTACAGTCCTAAATAATTAAATATCCTTGTAGGATAATTGTAGGCTTATAAACAATAAATCTAAAGAACATCGAATGTGTAATAGACATAATTGCTTTAAAAGATATTATTTTTAAAGAAAAAAAGGAATGAAAATTTTTCAAAATGACACTTCAAAAAAGGTCAAAAGCAACATACATGGATCGACAACTCCATATTTTTAAAGAAGTATACTAGAAGTGGCTTCGATATTAGCAAATGATGAGATTTTATTAAAATTTAGAATTATGTTAGAAATAGATGAAATTGTTATCGATAATGTGTTTGCATGTGTAGTAGCTTTTGAAATAATAATTAATATGTAATGCTCCCTCTAAGTGCCTTTCTTCTATAATCATATATACCATATCGATAATACACGTAATCTGATTACCTATCATTTGTATCCATTAATGAGGAATATACCCAATTTGCATATTATAAACTCATGTATAAATTCCATGGTTAAGATTAAACATTTCATATGTATATTTACATATCCAACTAATTTTGATATATGTACTATTATACAAAATTTAAGTTTATCCAACCAATACTACATTACATCATCTCCTAGTACAAAATACCATACATAAAGACAAAAGCAAAAATACAAGATTCATACTTTTGACCTTTCATAAATCTTGTGTAGGCCTTTCTGCTACAGATCATGTCCCTATGGAAGATTCCTAACTTGGGTACCTACACGAATAAACACATGTGCTAAGCTATAAAGTTTAGTGAGGAACAATTAATTTTGAATAACCACTCACACTGGTCACTTCCAAGCACACAAGCATAAATAATAATAATAATAATAATAATAATAATAATAATAATAATAATAATAATAATAATAATAATAATAATAATAATAATAATAATAATACATTTGCATTAACTACAAAGGAAATCTCATTAATTAAAGGAAGGAACAATGCCATGGCAATATTGTATTACAAGTTTAATCATATAATATGTCATTGATTAGCATACAATTTACCTCTTTATCATTTCCTGTGGTTGTCCACTTAAGTTCTGTGGGTATGGATAACAGGTCCAATAGATACACAAAGGAATCAATCATGTGAATAGTCATAGGTATTTAATCCTGTGGATACCCGAAGGTATCAAACGTGTAGATCCAAATAGGATCGAGATTGTAGTCCCAAACTAGAACAAATTATAGATCCAAATGGGACCAACTGTAGCATCTATAAATACCCTTATAAGTATGTCTATCTATCCACAACCAAGCTTTAAATCCAGGCATCAAATCATTTTTCACATTGTTTCATTCATCATTTTCAATTCATCACATAGTACATCTATGTACATACAAGCATCCATAAGTAATCATAATAGTATAGCATTGATCATTAATGCATATTTTTATGAATATAAACATTTGTATACATATGCATCATTTTATTGGAACATCTTTAATTATATATATATATATATATATATATATATATATATATATATATATATATATATATATATGCCCTCATTTGTATTATTATATTCTAGTTACATTGGTATACATACATAAGGTTGATATGTGGACCTAGTAATGGCATAAAATGCATATGTTTTCTCATGCTTTGATTCATTTTATAACTATATCTCAACATTCCATCATGTGTTACATGCACTTCATGACACATTATATCCCTATTTTTATCTTTAAAGTTCTTTAAAAGTGTTTGGGGAAGTTCGAGTAAGTTTCAATAATGTTCTAGGGTCTAAAAGTCAAGTTTAGGTGAAAATGGGGAGTGACTTGACTGGGATAAACTTTGTCCCAATTGGGTCAATTGCTTTTATCCAGTCCAAAACATTTTGATCTGATAAGGTCAACTGGTTGGTTCAATCGGGTTGATTCAAGACTCTAGTTTCTCAATAGGCAGCCTTTCTGCCTTAACTTGTGAAGGGTTTTTAACATAGTAAATGTAATTTTTAGGCAAAGTAGCCTTATAGGAAATTTTTTCCCTATGTAGTTTTCAAATCATTAAAAATCAATCCATTTAAGCATCTAGATCTTGAGATATTTATAAAATAGTGAAAAATGCTCCAAATGATAGGGTAGCAAATATTACTACATTTCAAGTTAGTTTTTAACAATATTAGGGGTAGAAGCAAATTTGTACATCTCATAAGAAATTTAGGTCTGTGAGTTTAGTTTATGATCTAATTGGAATTACACAATTTGGAGCCCTACAAATCAACTTATACTTAAAACAATCCTACTAGATTAAGTGAACCTTATGATAGAATTCTCTTATCTCAAGAATACTTACTGTATTTCATCTCCTATGCATAAATAATCATCGCAACCATGTTTCCACCTTATTAACATATCTAATATAACATATCTAGTCATTTTATGTAGGCAAGAACATGCAAGAAATTTGAAAGTTCCCTTACCTCTTTGATGTAACCAAATGCATTCTTCAACTCCTCTCAATCTCCTTCTATTTTTTCTTGCTGGATTCTCTTTATTAAAAATGATAAGCTCTAAATTTTCTCTCCTCTCAAAATATATAGCTGAACCTAAAATTGTTGTATTTTTGCTGGTGAAAAATTGCTAGAATCTGGGGAAGATTAATTGTATTTGGACCCTAAGGTGGCAGACCATCATTCTCCCTTTATTTCTTGGCTTTTCATACATTCTCATGTAACTTCTAGAGTGGGCAAGGTGGCCTCATCCTATTGGTCCACTTGTAGGTCTTAGGAGAATTCCATCTTGCTCCCTCACTTTTTTTTAATTTCTCAATTCCACCCCCCCTAAAATATTCCTCCTGTTCAATTTAATTCCTACACTATGCATCTCTAATTATGCATGTGCATGTCTTGAATTGAAATTACCATAATGCCTCTATCTTTTAAAATAATTTCCTCTTGATCCCTTCCTATAATTTATTAACTAACCACGCATATTCAATTCTAATACAACTTAAACATGTGTATATTCTATTCTCGTAGGGCATATGTTAGGACCTCCCATAATGAGTATGAGTATGAGTATGAGTCTCAAACTATCAAAAAAATATCGATATCAAAGTTATTAGCTAAAATGGAAAGAAAAAATTCAGGTTAAATTGCTTTACATGAATATAAGGTATTTAGACCAAAAGTTCAAACACCAGAAGATGTCAAATATCTTAACTAAAAGAGTAGTAATCATTGAGCTATCTATTCAATGTTGGCTATTCATGTAGTTAGTTAAGAGTTCATATGATTGAGAGCCACAAATCATCACATCAAAAGAATATAGAGATTATTGTTCAAGAACAACAATCAACAGTAAAGCATCATAAAGAAAGGCCAAATAACAAAGCTCACTCAAGTCACAAGTTAGCTTATTTCTCTACAGAGATTAGGGGTGTGCATCGATCGTATTCGAGTCAAATTCGACCTAACCCAATCAACTCGAACTCCAAAATAAGGCATCATTTCAACCTTTAACTGAACCTAAATAGAAGTGGGGTCCAACGCCTATTAACTTGAATTTTTTAAGCCTCGACCTGACTAACCAAAGAATTTGAATCTAAAAAGAGAAGCAGAAATAATGTAGGGCATAAAAAACTTGAAATTAACCAAATCAAAGAAAAATTATCAACTAAAATTGATTATAAATAAGAAAGGAAAAAGAATTAACAAGAGGCACAAATCAATGATAGTTTATTAAAGAAAAGCAAAATAAAGGAAATTAAAAAGAAAATTAAACAAAGGATGCACCAAGCAAATAGAGGTAGCTATAATGAAGGCTTCTTTTCCATGGATTTTATCAGCTTATAAAGATATAATTTTTATTATTTCTTCTTGGAATATTTTGTGTGTGTTACTAGCTATTTCACTTGTTTAAGCTACTAGGGAAGCTTTAAGATTTTGTATCTAGTCTTTTTCCTCTCTCAGATCTCAGATATCGCTTTCCATGGCATAACTTTTCTCATTCTTTTTTAATTTTTCTCATTGTTTTTGGATTTTAGTCTCTGTACACTACAAGAAAAATTCATTTTGTCGACGAAAATTCCTGACGAAATTGAGTGAATTTTTGTAGGAAAATCAAATTACTGATGGAATTTAGCAACGGAAAATGGCATTGGAGAACTGGTTATAGGTACTTTTACCGATGGAACTATTTTCCATCGGTAAATTTACCGACGGAAATACTTTCGTCGCTAATCCGTCGGAAGTTGCAAGAGAAAACTATCATCATTTGCCATATTTACTGACGGAATTTATATATCTGCAGGCAAATTTGGCGACGGAAAATGAATTCCGTAGGGAAATATTACCAAAAATGCGACGAAATTGCCCGTCACTATTTCGTCACTAAAAATATTATAAATTTTTAATAATTATCTCGAGACACATGTTTCATACTGATAATCCCTGCATTCTGCATTCAGACCATTAACACCAAAAATAATCAACAGCAGATAATTCACATTATAATAAGAAATTAGAAAGCAACCAAGGCAACTGAAGCATATGCCAGAAAACAAATTTAATAAAGGATGAATTATTAAATGCTGGAATTCATTTTCTTTTATTTCAGTTTTCCCAAAAATTCAAATAGAAGGAATAAAAAGATCAGATTAATGACAAGAATTATGTATTTACCTTAGGCTTCCCATCAGTGACCTTCAAGTCTAGTTCAGCACCCATAAAAGGCCCATGCATCAGCAACATCAAAGTCGTCTTCGTCAATTAAGTTTGCATTGAATTGTTTCTCGTCTGAACTCACCCCATTGACATAAAGTTTTCATATTGACAAGTTCAAAATAGATTGTAATACAAAACTATGATAAAGCAATTCAAAACTAAGACATTAAAAAATCAAGGAGATGATAAATGAACTCTCAAAGAGCACAACTGTACAAACAATGAAGGAAATGCAATTATAGTCAAAAACAAGAGATGAGAAGATAGCAAAAGAATTGTAGGTTAGGAAGTTAGAAATAGCATACTCGCCAATAAAACTTTTTGATTTGATATTACCAATTGCATATATAATATACGTCGGTGGTTTTATTGATGATGCTAATTTGGTCACTATAAAAATAATTCTACCAGCCAAAACATTTCCTGGAGTTTTTATCTTTTTATTTTTCTTTAAGAAGTACACTAAAATAAATACTCTATTGTTAAATTTTTATTCAATTTGATCCCTTATGGTTTTTTATAGAGAGTTACAATGCAAGTATTATCAAATTAACTAAGTTTGACAGACTAAATGTCATTCAATCTTCTTAAATATGCGCCATTATCATCATAACTATATACATATAAGAACATGTAAATTTAATTAAACACTAAATAGATATTATGCATTGTCCGAAAGAAGCATACATAAAAGAAAGATAAGGCATTGCCCTTAAAAAAAGTAGTGGCCTATGGGGTGCTTTTAACACAACCTGGTAGGGTTTGCTGGTTGTTGATAATGATCAAACTTGTGAAGATCTTAATTGTATCTCCTTATCTTAATTAACTAGTTTAATTGAACAAATCGTGAAAGATATTCAAAGTGATCAAACATAAGTTTTTATTGCATATCATTTGGGATTCCTGTCAACTGATCAAACAATTCAATGAAACAAGACACTAGAGATAGACATTACAACTGAAAATATTATTATTCACCTTGAGCATTTTTGTAGTCCAGGCTTGCTCCATATTCCATGAGGATGAAAGCTATATCAGTTTGGTTAACTAGTGCAGCCTACACCAGTTAATCTCTACTTAGTCACACATGCTTTCCTAAAGAAGCTACACAAAAACTACATGTATGCATCCACAGACATAGGAAAAGAGAGAGAAAGATCTCCTTACCAGATGTAGTAAAGACAGACCTTGTTTGTCCCGATAATTTGCATCCACACCCTGCCATATAGAAAGGATTTAATGACACTTCCAAGATAAATCTTGCAATAAAGATAATATTTACTTCAGTCAGTAGCTTCTTAACTACAGCAATATCACCGCTCTTTATGGCTTCCCTCAAACCCTAAGAACACATTTAAATACAACATAAATAACTAATCCATTACAAGATAAATTCTTATCCAAAATTAGACTACCTATAACTATCTTCATGAATATACCTCCCCATTTACTTCATAATCCCTCTGAGGTTCATCGATACCGCCATTTGTTGTTTGACTATGGCTGAAAAATGAACTGCAAATTTTATGACACTCACAAAAATCAGCTTAAGAAGTACAATCAGACATCAAACCATGCAATCTACACAAAAATAAACTCAATTTAACATAATTTAAAAATATCGACATGTCTTGGAATTAAATAGTAAAATACAAATATCCTAGAAGGAGGGTGTGAGGAAACAAAAAGAATAAATGTACAATGAGATCACAATTTCTGTGCAGAAAAGAGAAAATTGGAAAGGAATCAAGTGACCCAACTAGTACTCAGTACAAATAGGCTTGTGGTTTTTTGTCTTCAGTGAATAGACCCAAACTTCAGTTTTGAACCATATTGCAGACAACTTGAATTCAAATAAAATCTAAAAACACATGGTAAGGCACAAGTTATTTCAAGAAAAATACATGTATAACTCTTCATTGGTAACATATTACAGAAGAAAAGAGATAAAGTATCTAAAGCTAGCACACCTAGGTTTGCTATTTGAAGTGGAAGCTCTGTTCTTAGGAATGGCATCTAGCTTCTTTGGTTTTTGATTTGACTGAGAGGTACTAATGGAAGCAAATTTCATCTAGTAAATAACAGTTTTAAGTGTGTTATATCATGGACTGTAGATGCACTTAAAACCATTGAAAAAACCTTACCTGCAAAGGCAATGCATCTGTGGTAGGAGCTGGAGCCTCACATATGCACAAAGGCATCCCACATTTGCATTCTATGACACTAGCAGCAGAATGACTCTGTATAGCTGTTTCTGTTTTTGAATTAATATCTGCACTAATGTCTAATCTAGAAACTTTATCTGTTACTACAGAATTAACTGCATCTGAAGAAGCTTGCTGATTAACTTTTCCTGACCTACGTCAAAACAAAACGCAAAAGAATCATTTTGTTTTTCCTGAAAATAGAACAAAAGTTCCAATGAAGCGAGAAACCAAGGGAAGAAAGATCCTGCCAAACAATTCAAAGCTATAAAAACCTAAAGAGTATCCATACTGCTAACAGCCAAAAAAAAATTGCATGACACAAAATTAAAAGATAATAATATAAAAAAGAACTATAATATCGTGATTGGGAATGCTCTAAAAGAGAATATGCTTCAAAAGAAACATAGTGCATGGTTCCAACTAGTAAAGCAAAAATGAAAATAAGAGATCCATGGACTACAGTGAGTTTTGCTAGCCAACTCTATCAACATTGAGTTTTACTTGTGATATCTTGATTTAGAAAATGATTGCTTTCTCTCTAGATGAAACCTGAATATTCTTGTTCTTCAGCCTCGCTCTGGTGTTTTCAAAAATAGAAACTTCAATTTGCATGACCTTAAGTCTGCTAGTTGCTAATCAAACAACTTTAAAAGCATAATATATTCAAGAAAAACAGTTCATGGTTCAAGCATTAATAAATAAATAAATAAAAATCATCCTGACAAACATTTAAAATAGAGAAAATGATATGGTGACATATTTCAAGTAATCAACATGCAAAAAGTCTCATATTCAATGCGGACAATATGGCATATTTTATTTCCAACAAAGTATAATTTCTTAAATAGGAAAAGAACAGGTATAAGGGTCCTTAATCATTCCAAAAATTTGGAAACCAAAATCTGAGGTTGGAAATATATTCTAGCAAAGTATAATTCTTCAAGAGGGAAAAAAACAATTTTAAGGGTTCTTAACCAAGCCAAACCTTCTAATCCTCAATAAAATAAGGAAATCAAAATCTGAGGTTCAAAGGATATTCATATGTATGCCGACACCTGAACTTGTATTTAATTTCAAAATTCACACATCGACATTAAACTTTTTTAATCAACCCTTTAAACTTAAATTAACTATAATAAATTACCCTCCTCTTCTAGTTATACTGCTTACGTGGATTGGAAGGTGAGGTGTACAGCATGATGGAGACTGATAATCTATCTCTTAATAGTGAAAAAATATTACAGAAAATTGAACTAGTTGAATCTTCTTAAATGGAAGAAGAAAACAAAAAATTTAATCCATTAAAACAGAATCCATTTCACTTGATGGGGAAAAAAATCTTCCAAGCATAAAGAAGACAACTCATTTGGGGCAAAAATGATGTTAATAAAAAGAAGACTAGCAGCAAAGAGGAAGACAAGCCTAAGAGTTTTGACAAGGTTGTTCATTTAAGAAAAAATGACATGAATGGAAGTTCATAAGCTATAACTTGCAACAAATAATTTAACCATCGAGATTAAAGAAATAATCAAAGCACAACTAGACCAAGCATAGTAAAAAGAACCACTACCTTATCACTTGCCATCTCAAATTCTCTTTTAGTCGAGAGAGGGGTTAATTCCACTACCTTATCACTTGCCCACATAAATTTTCAATCAATTATATGCTAATACTTAATTTACAGCAACCTTAGATGATTAATTAGCCAAATCTTCAATTTAACCAACAATAAATAAATTTCCCCCAATTTCATAAAATCCCTAAATCTAAATCCCTCAACTTTCTTTCAATTTTCCATCACAAAACAACCATTAAAGGAGGATATAAGGCTTACCTAGGGATTAAGAGGAGAGAAGCAGCAAATAGAGGGGCGAATTTGAGAAGGGACTGAGCAAGAGAAGAGAGAACAGCAGGGGAGCTCGGGGCTGCTGTCACATGAGAGGAAGAAGGGGAGAAACGGCGGCTTCGACGGCTTTTCAGGCGGGAATGATGTCGGCAGTGTGGTGGGCTAACGAGGAACGGCGACGGTGGAAGCTTGATCAGAGAAGAGAGGGTAAACGGAGAGGAAGGAAAGAGAGAGGCGGTGGGAAGTGAAGGGAAAGGAAGCCGATCGTTCTAGGAAAAAGAGAAAGAATATGTTAAGGCTGCTTAGTTTTGGTAAATCTCTCTTTTAGTCTTTTCTTTTTATATAATTAATCAATTGCGCCCAATTCTCTTACTTTTGTGCATTTTAATCCACAATTTAAGTATAATTCAACCTATATATATATATATATATATATACACACACACACACACACTTTGAATTTTAAGTATTCTTAATTATTTATGTCTATTTAATTTTTTAATTTAGAAAAAAAAAAGAGAAGAGCAATTTTTTTATATAAGAAAGGTTTGTCTATGGAATTGAACTTTCGTAGGTAATTTACCGACGGAAAAAATATATTCCGTCGGTAAATTACCTACGGAGTTATTCTTCCGTAGGTAATTTACCTACGAAATTTCAATTCCGTCGGTAAATTGCCTATGGAATTTATATACAGAATTTTAATTCCGTCGGTAAGTTCAGTGTCCAATTTTTTGCGCCAATTTACCGACGATGTTTTTAATTCCGTTGCTAATTTCCATCGGTAATATATGGCGGCAAATATTTCCTCCAATTTTTACGACAGAATTCTTATCCATCGTAACTTACGATTTTTCACTATCATTTAACCTACGAAATGAGTTTTCCATCAGTAATTTAGCGATAGAATATTTTCCGTCGGTAAATTTCCGTCACTATTTTGGATTTTTCTCGTAGTGGTAGTAATAACAAAGGCGAATGAAGATAAAGTCAATAAGGAAAGTACAGGAAAGATTATGACTTAGCAATAAATTTTAATTTAAAGGATTTAGAAATTTTGATTTCTTTGTTACGGGTACGAGAGAGAAAGAGAGGAGAGGATTCCAGAATACAAAAAAATAGGAATAGAAATAATGGTAAGACAAAAAAAAAGAAAGGAATAAAAAGTGGTTAAAAATTTTGGGTGGGCTAGGATTTGAGCTTGGGTAAATAAAGTGTCCACCACTGGGCCAAAAATCTTATATATATATATATATATAAAAGTTTTTGGTTGTGTCAGGTTAGGCAAGATTTTCACCGATTAGACTTAAATTCGATATATATATAATTAATAGCATTAAGTGGATAACTATTCTTAATTAGAATTCGAGTCTACTAATATTTTGTTTCTATTCAAACTCTATTGATTTACTTGTTGGCCAAATTTTTATGAAATAAATAGGTTTATCGTGAGTTATTCAAAGACAACAAAAATATGAGAAGAATACATATTTTTTTTGGATTAATTACAAAAAAATGCCTCAACTATAAGGTACTTTTCAATGTTAGCACTATACCTCATTTCCTTGCAATGTCGGCATCAATCTTATAATTATCTATTAATTTTGGAACTTCATCAATTTAACCTTTAGTTTAAACAGATTATGCTGATTAGGACGCTTAGGTGGACTTAGCGACGGAAATTTCCATAGCTAAAAATATTTAATTTATTATTATTTTTTATATATTTGAATTAATTAAAATTTATAATTAATTTATAATTATAATTTGTAAATAAATTATATTATTTAATTTTATATTTATTTATATTTTCTTAAAAAAGTAATTATAAATTTTAATTAATAAAGTTACCAAAAATTAAATGTTAAATTTTATAACAATCAACTTCAACTGTGGACACATTTGAGAAGTTGAGTTGTTATTCAAAAAATTAAATGTTAAATTCAATACATGTATATGGATCTATATATTTTGTTTCGACTGTGGACACATTTGAGAAGTTGAATTGTTAAATTTGTCGTCATTAACCTAAACCAAATCATTTTGTGCAACAGAAGAATATGCCATTTTAATTTTATAACAATCAGCTTCGACTTTGAAGCTGGTAAGAAAAATCACATTCATTTGAGATTCACGTGTGGAATATGTCAAACACCATCAAATCATATCTAAAAACTAATGCTCAAAATATGCAAAAAAAAAAAAAACTCGTAAAATTACCAAAAATTATTTCTATCATGAGTTTTCAAATAGTTTGATGAATACCTATAAATCTAAAAAATAAAAATAAAAAAGAACTAATTTTCTTTACCACCAAAGCAACGTAGAAAAAAAGAATTAAATTTACTAATATTGATTTATTAGAATGCATGCATGTGGCAAAACTAGAAACCAACAATTGAATTATTCAAGCTAAATGTGTGTGTCTATATATATACACACACATTTGAATTTAATTTTTATAATTTATTTAAATATTTAAACTTTAATAATAAATTATTAAGCATATATATTTTTAATTTTATAAATAATAAATATAAATTTACATTATTATTAAAAAATTAGGGCAAATGACATTCCAAGAGACAAATTCAAAAAATTATTTTACGGTGACAAAATTAAGATTGGCAAAAGGTAGGGTAGCTGCAAAAAGTGCTATTTCCATTTTTAAAATTTTACAGAAATAAAATCGATAAATTAAAAAAAAGAATTAAATTTACTATATTAGCTAATGATTCAAAGAGTTGAACAGTAGTGATTTTGAATTTAATTGTAAATTCAAATTAATTAATTGTTAATTTGTTGCAATTAATTTTTAAAATTCATTAATTAAAATTTATAATTAATTTTTTAAGAAAATTTAAATAAATATAATGTTAAATAATTTAATTTATTTATAAACTATAATTATAAATTAATTATTTGTAGCGACGGAAAATCCGTCTCTAATTTGTTGGAAGAGAAGAAAATGATGTGGTAGTTTAATTGGCATCGAAATATTATTAGAGACGAAAATTTTCTTTGCTAAGTCCACCTAGGCGTCCTAGTAAGCATAATCTGTTTAACCTAAAGGTTAAATTGACGGAGTTCCAAAATTAAAAAATAATTACAAGATTGATACTAACATTACAAGGAAATGAAGTTGAGTGTTGATATTGAAAAATACCCTATAGTTAGAGTTTTTCTTTAATTAAATCTTTTCTTTTTATTATGTTTCTCTATCTTAATTTTATATTTGTTTTATTTATTTTTTTAGCTTATTATTATTATTATTATTATTATTATTATTATTATTATTATTATTATTATTATTATTATTATTATTATTATTATTATTAGTTCGAGACTTCCAAGTTGTATTCCAAGACTTCAAAGTCCAATAATGGAACCGCGTTTTGGTCAAAAAAACGTAGTTTTCATTTCTTATTTATTTTACATTTCCTATTCAGTTATAGCGGGATTGGTTTGACCGCTGATTGCTTTGATTTTTCTCTCTAAATAAATTTCAACGGAAAAACTATTTTTTGTCCCCAAATTTTATTTTTTTCTGTATTTAGCCACTGACGTTTTATTAAATTCTATTAGGTTCTTAAAGATTTCTTTTTGTACTTATTTGCATAGCCAAAGGTGCAAAAAGAAAAAAGAATTATTTCAATTTATTATCTATCCATTCTATAGCATCCATAAAACTGGACAAAAAATAACATAAAACACTTTTTATGGACAAAAAATATAATATTGTGTACAAAAAAACGTTTTACAAAAATTATACAAATTGCACGTAATAATATGGACCCTAGCGGTGCGTGCACGTGTATATATATAGATGCACCCTAGCAGTGCGCGCGCGTGTTTCTATATATATATATATATATATATATCAAAAAAAACTAATGGTATGAGCTTGATTGATTTGAATTTGGATGAATATGAAATTTCATAGTGATTAAAAATTTGGCGGGCAAACAGAAAAGAAAGTGATTAAAGACAGCCAAGATCTGATTTAGCCGATGGTTTTTGTTGCATGGAAATGCTATGTGCCCACTAATTATTATATATAGAATGTACCTATCAATCTAACACAATTTAACCGTTTAATCTGCAATATGTAAACTATGTGCCCTCTCCGCCCTACCATTAGAATCATTTTTAGCTCTTACATGCATCTTAAAATAATTATTGAATTCTCCTAATTTTATAAAAAAAAAGTTACTATAATGAATTATGATATCCTCTTTTATCATGATATAATTCATTTTTTTTTACTATTTTGTTCATTAATGATAAGAATAAAATTGAATAAAAAGCTAATTTAGATGTAATATTTTTTTTTCAAAAATCATTCTTACAGTATTAATTAATTGACTTAAAACATGTAAATAATGTTTTTTCACTTAAAAAAAATCTAAATAATTTTATTTACTAATGAAAAGAACATATAAATATATTAAGCAAAAATCATTTAAGTATTTATTAAAATTAATAATTGAAATTCACCTAAACATTTTCTTATTAGTTTATTTACCTTTTTTTAATGTAGAACTCCCTAACTTTTTTGAGCGGGCAAAGAGTAAAAAAATCACTAAAATTAAGTTTCTAAAATAATTTTAAAAATTCAGAATAACTCTATAATTATGTCTAAGTAAGTTAAAAATTTCAGTGTAGAGGAATATCACTTTGAATGGTATTAGAGTGTTAAATTAAATATTTTGGAGTGATTTTATAGATATTGGATATATCTGAAGAAGAAAAATAAGTTTTGGAAGAAAAAGAAATAGTTTTGGGATAATATCATAAATTTAAAAAATTCAAAAAAACGCATAAAGACCTAATAAAGAGTAAAATCATAGTACAATAGGGGTGTGCAAAATACGATCCGAACCGAAAAATCCAACCAACCTAAGATATTGGGTTGGATTATTTGGATTAGTAGAGTTGGTTCAGGTGGAGGAATTGGCAAAATTTTGGGTTGGGTCAAAACCCTCCCAAACTCGACCCGACTGAACATATATATAAAGTAATTATTTTCCACTCTGCCCCTCCCTCCCTCTCCCCTTCCATCGATCTCTTTGGATCTCTCTCTCTCTCTCTCTCTCTCTCTCTCTTTCCATTGATCTCTCTCCCTTTTCCTCTCTGTTTCTATCGATCTCTCATTTCTTCTTGTGTTTGATTATATCTGGGTAATTTTGGTGCATTTGAATTTTTTTCTTCTTGTGTTTGATTAGATCTGGATTCATCTTCCTCTGATTCAAGGTTCTCTTGTGATAAATGTTGGCGATGCTTTGCAAATTCTTAGTAATGGTAGGTTCAAAAGTGTTGAGCACTGTGTGATTACTAGTGGAAGTAACAACCGAATTTCCATTCCCATTTTCGTTAACCCAAAATCTAGTGATGTGATCGGACCTTTGCCGAAAATTCTAGCCAAAATTCTAGCCACTGATGAGAAGCCAAAGTATAAGAAATTTTTGTACTCCAATTATGTGAAGCATTTCCTCAAGAAGGCTCATGATGGGAAAGAAGACGGTTTCTTCTCCACAAAATGAGGTGTTTCATTATTTTCTAATATATATATATATATATATATATATATATATATATATATATATATATATATATATATATATATAATTTTAGGTTAGTCGGTCGGGATCCAAAAAAAAAGTAGGATTGATCGAGTAGAAATCCGAATATTATTTAGAATCGGTTCGTGTGTTGAAATATCCAACATTTCGAGTCTCGAATTGTTTGGGTTCAGTTTGGGTTCACCCGAACTTGACTGATGCACACCCCTATAGTATAAGAACATAATGTATAGTTTTTAAAATTTTGAAACTCAATTAAAAAAGTTGAATAGTTTATAGTCTAAAGTAATTAATTTTCCTGTTCTTTATATAATTAATAATTAAATACATTGAGAAATTTTGTTTACTATATAGAGGTTTCGTGTGCTTAGAGTTAACATTTATTTGATTTGGATTTGAAATAAAACGGTAAAATTAGTATTTTTTTTCCAAAATTTTGAACCAAAAGTACGCACGCCGCATATGTTATAATAATATACAATTTATTTTTATTTCCTATTTATATTTATATGAAATAATAGAAGGTAAAAGTATTAGCAACAAAGTAAAAATCATATAAAAAATATGGTTAATGTAAAAGAAATTGAAATTATAATTAGATTCAAAACGCTTAAATAAGGCAAAGTTTTAAGCAATTACAATTATGAAATGGGAACTTACCGATTTTTATTGATAAATTAATAATAGCCTGTACATGAAAAAAATCAAATAAATGCATGCCATAAGAAAGAAAAAAGGAAAGAAGGAAAAAAAAGTTGCGAAGAACTTGGTAAATAATTAGGAAGATAAAGAAAAATAACTTGAAAAAAAAAAAGGTTGCGTCAAACACTAACATTTTTCTGCCAAGCTTTGGTGTTTGAATTTTTATTATTTGTATAAATATTTTTTGTTGCCATAGTATCAATAACATGCACATGGAAAAAAAAATCAAATAAATTCCATAAAAATTAAGGGAAGAAGTAAAAAGAAAAAAGAAAAAGGCTAATATATATATATATGGGATGCCAGCGTGTCAGCTTTGTGATTCATCGCTTTAAGTGACAGTACATGTGCCACCTTCCATACAAACTTTATAATGTGGTATGCCAGCATGGATTTCTGATCGAGTGTCAAACTTTTTCGAGCCATATGGCTATATGTAATGTACCTAAATTTCTTTTGTGACTTTTTAGATATAATTTTATAAATTCGCTGATTTTACATAAAATTAACCCTAAAAAAGGCTCAAAATATATAATAATATTCACATATTTGGATAATTTTTTTAACAATATCTAATTATCTTTGCATTTATTTATTTGTTCCATTCATAAATAAATATAAGTACAAATAATCCATTTATAATATTAACTTATTTATTGAATAATTAAAAGGAAAATATTTGTCTTTTCTTGTATTCTGTTTTTTTCTTTAAATTATAAAATTACAACATTTTTATCATAATTCCAATATTTAGCCTAATTTTTTTTATGTTGAGGAAAAAATTCTTTTATAACATATTTATTAGTATTGACAAAAATAATATTATAAAAATATTAACTTCATAATTTAAATTTAACAAAATTAAAAGAATATAACAAAACACTAATATAGTACGACTATATGTTAAAGTAAAATAATGTTATTATAGTATTTGTAACTGACGTACTATTTTGTGTCAAAAAAAAAAAAACCGAAGAAGATATGTCCCAAACCAAAAAATCAGAACTAGAAGTGCGAGCAAGCAAACGAGTGCGATGGTTCCCAAATTTTTTAACTCAACCAAAAGATTAGTTTACATCTGAAATTTGGAATTCAAACAAATCCTACTATTAAGAGCTTTAATCACAAAATGAGAATCTGATTCCATAACTACATTAGAGAATGTTTTGTTTTTATCGTTTTCATTAAAAAATTGAAGGAGTTTAGGATACGCTTATAACTCACGAGATGATCAATTGGCCCCAATATAATAGAGATAATATCGAAATAAGAAATAATTTATATGAAATTAGTTCTATGATGATTTTTTCCTTAATTAGGGAATCTACTATTTATGTGTACATTAATACGGACAGTTACATATTAATTTTATAACTGTCATATTTATTATTTCCTTATTAATATTGTAACTGTCAATTTAATTCATCATTATTAATGAAATTAAGTATTCCTTAATTAGAGCCCTATATAAGGGCTTAGTTCCTTCATTTGATTGAAGAGGAGAAAGTTAGAGATACCGAAACTCTGTCAGTTTGTCTCCTCACATATTCTCTTTGTCTAAGGAATTTTTAGTTTGTGTATCTATGTTTTCATCCCGTAGTTCGTGACACGTACGTGATAGGCTTTGCCGGTAACATGAAACAATCGATTTCTGCTTTCGCTTCAACGATCTGCGCTTCGAGAGGTATTTATATCTATTTCTCATAATATATCGTAATATATATAATTTCTTTCATTGGTATCAGAGCTCATATTTTTGCATTCCGACATATCTATAATGTAGATATGATTTTTTGTGAAAATTCAGATGTTTATAAGCTGAATTGATGCATATATTAGATATGTTCTATATGTAATTTTTTTTAAATTCTGGTTTGATTTTTTTTTTGTGTTTATTGGACACCGAAATTAAATAATTATTTAAAAATTCGTAATTAAAATTTTGAGTGAAAATTTTTTATTTTTGACCACACCATTGAACTCAGGGACCTTGAAAATCCCATCCCAGAAAAAATTCGCCAGCCTGAAACCACCGAAAAGGCGGCGCGTGGCTTGCACACACCACCAGTGTGCTGGGTGCGTGCCAGAGGGCACGTCTCTAGCACGCGCCTGGCCAAGCGCTGAGTGAAACGTCACTCAGCCACTTGGCCTAATGGGGAAGCAACACATGGCTTTATGGTGAAGCACCACGTGTCAGCTAACGTGTCAATGGGGGCCCATATGTTGCCACGTGGACCAACCACATGATGACACGTGTCACCATGTGGCAGCCTGTGGGGCTGACACATGGCATGGAGGGTTCTGCCACGTGTCACGCCACTTGGCATCCACGTGGCAGCCTACTGTGCTGACACGTGGCTTATTGAGTCATGCCACGTTCAACATATGGGTCAATGACTGGCTGACACGTGGCAGACCATGGTCATGCCACGTGTCAATTTTGTCAGTCCACCTTGTCCACGTGGCGTCCACATGGACCAATAATTACATGCCACGTGTCACATTGTATTGCACATGGATGCACGTGGTCCAGTGGGATCGTGCCACGTGGCAAAGGCATTCTGCCTGCGCGTGACACCTCTGTCGCGCGTGGAGCATGAGGGCCACTTTCACCGGCCCGTGTGGACGTGTGAGGACTCTTTCAGCCTCCAAATCAGTCCGAATTCTTTTTAATCTAATTTTCTCAATTTTTCTGATTTTTTGGTCATTTTTTGAAAATTTTTTGAGGACCAGAAAATATTTTTTGGATTTTATTCCTATAAAAAATTATTTTAAAATTTATAAAAATTGAGAAAATTATTTTTCCTGCCTTCTTAAATTTTAAAATTTGTTTGAAAATTATATTATGTGGATATTTTATTGTTTGTTGATTGAAATGAGTTTCAATCATCTATGGGTTTGTACATGAGTGTATTGACTATGTATATTCTGTTATGAGTAATAGTTTGTATTTATCTTTTGGATTGAAATGAGTTTTAATCACACATGATTGTGCATTAGTGCACTTACTATTTAATTTTTTGTTAAATGTGATAGAAATTGTGAAGATAAAGACTTTTAGATGTCCACAAATTCCTTAAGGAATTGTAGAAATCGAAGCAAAAGTGAAAACGGTTTGCAAAATGAGGATGCATAAGAAGGTTTGAGCTAATGACATTGATGCAACAGTGCATCATAGTCTGTGTATGCATGAAAGGATGCAAGAGTGCATTTGGACTAATGGCCTGGACCGAAAAGGTGTTGACAGGACCTTGTTTAAGGTGATGAAAGACTCTTTTGAATGCCATCCAGATATGAGAAATTGGTTGGTTGATGCTTAGATCAAGGAAAATGGAATTTATAAGAAAACAATTATCCAGTTTTTGTATTTAGTGACCAAAAGAGGAGTATTGAGAAGCAACATTAAATCTGGGATGGTGCTCAGAAGCGGACGTTGTGTGTATCGTCCATGGATTCATCATCGATTTTATGGTAGACCTTCCGATTTGTTCGAAAAGGTCGAGAAATCATTTCCAGTGATGAGACTAGTTTTATCACATTCTAGGTTCCCTGAGTTATTGACATGAATGTCAAGTTTTTAATGGTTAACGAATTTGTGGTTAGAATTTATGTTTCCTATTACCAGATTAACGACAAATGTATTTTTATCTTATTTTAAATGTTTCATCTTTTTGAGATTGTTAAATATTTAATAATTGATTAAATAAATGAGTTTATTTATCTTTTGAATATTATATTGGCATTTAAAATTTATTATGAATGTGTTTATTTTATTATTAATTGCGTAGCAATATTTTATATGTAAAATGATTGCATGATAATTGAGTTAAGACTTATATTATCTTATATATAATATCCTGAATTAAGTTTAAGAACTTAATGCCCAACAATCGATATTTACTATGCATAAAATTTTAACCGGTAAGGTTAGTTATTAGGGCTTAGAGGGTAATTGAAAACTTTAAGTAACATTTTCGAATTTGGGCCTAATAGACAGCTTTATTAGGTTAATTTTTCAGATGCATAATAAATAGCATGTATTGCTTGATCTCCTTAATATTGTGCAATAATTACTCCATTAGTGTTCAGAGGATCCAAATGAAATATGTACATCCAATATGTGCTTGAAGAGCAAGAGGTTTTAGAAACCTTAAGTTTGATTATGATTGATTCTAAGCATGGCACCATAGTCTAGAATAAGCAGGGCCGAGATGCCTATATGGCATGGAAAAGAGATGTTTCACTACTCGTACCATATTACTAAGTGCAAATGGATGATGATATTGCTAAGCAAATTTCGCAAGCGTCAAAATGCAATAGATCTATGGATCGCTTTGCAGAAAAATTTGGGGATACGTTTATGACTCAGTTTCGATCATTAGTGATCAAATTTTGATACTAATCAGAAGAGTCTGATTATATAATGCCAAAACATCTAAGAGAGATTGATAAGATAATATGTGAGCTTAGTGAATTTGATCATAAAATGATCAATGAGCAATAGGTCCAAGTTATTATCCATTTTTTACCCTAAAGTTGGGGGCATATGAAGATGCAACTAACTCATATGGATAAGATTAAGACATTTAGGAATGTCGCTTGTCATATGAGCTTGAAAAGGACTGTATGGCGGTGATTAAGATCAATGTTGTAGTGCACATGACACAGTTCTGTTCTAGTAGAATAAGTTCTAACCTAAACAAGATTAGAAGCTTTAGTGGTAAGGGTAAAGGAAAGGCTCAAGAGTCTAAAAAGGCAAAAGATAAGATAGAATCACATAAGGTCCAAAGATAATAAAAGGATAAATATTTCAAGAGTGAAATATTTCTTCAACTACCAATAAAAGGATCACTGTGTAAGAGACTCTAATGTGTCCCAATAGATACACTATCTTGACTTATGAGTGAATGATATCTATGTATCTAGTCATGTCTTTTTACTAAATTTCATCCTTTGTGGGTGATAGATCCAAAAATAATGGATCTTGTGACAAAAAGTATTAAGATTCTTTTGTCTTGTAACGTACTCGGATCCGCAGCTAGTGAATATTGTCCGCTTTGCCACCTGTTATGCCACATGTTTGCTTTGGAGACCATGCTGATGCTAGGTGACTCACGGTTTTGTTCTTGAGGTTACCCCCAAAATGCATCCACTAAGGAGAGGTATTGTAACGTCCCCGATCCGCTGCTAGTGAATATTGTTCGCTTTGCCACCTGTCACGCCACATGTCTGCTTTGGAGACCATGTCGACGCTAGGTGACTTATGATTTTGTTTTTGAGGTTACCCCCAAAACGCGTCCACTAGGGAGAGGTATCCACATCCTTATAAGGCATGCTTTGTTCTCTACTCTAACAGATGTGGGATCTCACAGTCCACCCCCCTTAGGGCCAAATGTCCTAGCTGGCACACCAATCCGGCACCAGCTCTGATACCAATTATAATGTTCCCGAATCTGTCGCTAGTTAATATTGTCCGCTTTGCCACCTGTCGCGCCATATGTCTGCTTTGGAGACCATGCCAATGCTAGGTGACTCACGGTTTTATTCTTGAGGTTACCCCCAAAATGTGTCCACTAGGGAGAGGTATTCACATCCTTATAAGGCATGCTTCGTTCTCCACTCCAACCGATGTGGAGTCTCACAACTCCAGTAGGAGTATAGATATTCAGGATCTTTATTTGAGTGGGAGCGTAGAGCTTAATTTCAGTGGGAGCATTTCGAACTATGATGAATATATAGGATATGTTTATCAAGAATTGGAATTACAAAAAATCTAAAAGAAAAAGTGTTCCATGTCGATGATTTTTTAATTATCCCACAAGAATGTCCAGCAAAAGATAAATGGATTAAGGCAATAGAAAAAGAAATGGTTTCCATGAGATTGAACCATGTTTAGGAACTGATTGATCTACCTGAAGGACACAAACCAATTGGGAATAAATGGATTCTCAAAATAAAGCAAAAAGTTGATGGTAGTATCGAAAGATACAAGGTTCGGCTAGTTGCTAAGGGGTTTACACAATAAGAAGGAATTGACTATGAAAAGACTTTTTCACCTGTAGTTAGATTTACATTGATAAGGTTAATTCTAACCTTGACAGCTAGTTTGTGATGGAATATGACATGGCATATATATGATGATCACGCAGTGGAATAATAATAAAATCGATCATACATACCATGCAATCCATAAATAAGAATCGAAAACATGCAATTTTAGGGTTTTAAAACTTACAACTTTAGATGCACTTCAAGACTTGATTTTGATGATGACTAGCAAGTAGGATGAAATTATCAGCCTTAGATCTCGATCATCAATGCCAAAAGGAACAGCCTTTGCGCCACTTCTCTCTATTCTCACACACACACTTGCAAGCAATGCTTAAAACCGAGAGTGCTAGCTTTATGTATGTATATTCGGGAATGGGTATTGAACTAAAGACACAAGACCTGATCTTGTTCCTCCTAAAGTTCACCAATGGCTGCCCAAAAACCAAGAGAAGAAGGAAGAGTCCTTTCCCCTTGAGAGTGGCGGCTTAGAGAGAGAAAAAACCTAACTTGGAGAATTTATTTCATTAATTTATACCACTAGGTTTAGGAAATCTTAAAGATGCCGAAATCCCCTTTAATTAGGTAATATATTCAGCCTCCATCACTTCCTAATTAAGGTGATTCAAATTAATTTAAATTCCTTTTAGGTTTTAAATTCAAATTAATTTAAATGACATAAGACATTTAATCAAAAACTACCACCTAATTAGGAAATATGCATATGCCGAAATTCCCATTATTTTTATCTTAGAATTTCGGTCACTTTATCTCCTATTTAAGTGTTTTAATTTGATTCAAATGCTTTTAGGCTTTAATACTCAATTAACTTAATTAATACAAGATAATTAATTAATTGAAATTAAACCTTGTGGGCCGAATCTCTCTCTCTCTAATGGACCAAGGTCCATTTAGCAATTTTAATACCCATTACATACATTAATTTGACTTTAATTAAAAGCCCAAATTAATGCCCAATACTTTAATTACATGTTTTAAGTCTCATGCTTTGTGTGCGATCCTATAGGTTCATTTAATATTGACAATGAATTAATAAATTAATTCAAAGGCTATATATACTCTCTAGCAAGATATTATAGCATCCCAAATTAAATGAAAATGCAAATGGCATTTAGTGACCTAATGCAATTTTGCATTGTTCCTTATCCTCAAATATCAAAATTAATATAAGGCATAGAATTAGTCATCCTTATATATATTAATTCATTTCTTGATATTCCAGTGACACTGAACTCTCAGATAAATAATGATTACTCATTATTTCATCTCGGTATGGCCATACACTTCTCAGTTTACTGATCAAGTGATCGATTATATTTTTCTTTCTTATCGAGAGGGGTAATCCCTTCACTTCTCTCATGCTTTCAGCCCATTCCGATATTATTTTGATATACTTTTAGCTTTGACAGCCTGTGCAGCCGTTCTGAAATTCAAAATTTTAGAACAGCTGAAATTACCATTTTTCAGTTCCATGGGTGTGTTTACTATATTTGTAACACGTGTGTGAAATTTGAAGTCCATTGGAGGTCTTTAGAATCCCCGAATGTGCAGTCAAAATTTTGGTCAAACCTATACCGATCTGTGAAAATTTTCTTTATTTGTCCTTTCAGAGGCCTATTTGACCTCAATTTCTTCTTAAATTATACCACTAAATTTCGTTTAACATGTACTTTCATAATCTATCTTTAACTCACGTTGCCCATCGGATCACCCATCCCTAGGTTTTCCTGGCTCGGTTTGGGAGCATTCATCATTTGTTCCCCTTCAATCGGTTAGATCATTCTTTAGATCAAAGATTTAGGCTCTAATGTTTTCTTGACGGGCACTTGGCCATTTGGTCGCCTTCATTAATTTCATCAATCAAATGAGTCATCAATCGAAAGGTTGGAGTTTTAACTGCTTCAATCAGGATGTTACATCGGTCGAGAAAAATTATTTCGATCGGGATGTTCGTCGATCGAAAGTCAAGCCATCAATTTTAAGAGGATGTAATGAATATGTCGATTGGGACGTTCGTTGATCGAAATTAATATAATCGTCATTCTTAAGAGACTGAAAAAAAACTTCGATTAGGATGTGTCATCGATCGAAATTAATTCATCAGTCTTGAGAGGCTAGAATGAATACATCGATCGGGATGTTCGTTGATCGAAATTAATATAATCGTCAGTCTTAAGAGATTGGAATAAGACATTGATCAGGATGAGTCATCAATCCAAATTAATTTATCTACCTTGAGGGGCTAGAATGTATACGTTGATTAGGATTCGTTAATCGAAATTAATATAATTGTTAGTCTTAAGAGATTGGAATAAAATATCGATCGAAATTAATTCATCAGCCTTAAAAGGCTGAAATGAATACGTTGATTGGAATGTTTGTCGATCAAAATTAATATAATCATTAAGAGATTAGAATAAAACATCGATCTGGATGAGTTATCGATCAAAATTAATTCATCAGCTTTGAGAGGTTGGAATGAATATGTCGATCATGTTCTTATTTCCTTTTATGATTTTGCACTTTTTTAGGCATTTCTGTTCGTTCGTTGAAGGTTTTTGCAAAAAATAAGAAGCATATATATGTATATTTAATGTTTTACCCATTTTTTCGGAGCGTTTCTCTCTTATTGGTGATCATTGCTTTCCTAGGATGCGTTCATCATTCTTCTAGACTGTGATTGCCTAATAAGTCACAAATTATCCAATGAGAGGTTTATATTTGAGATGGGTTTCTCTCGAAGATGGTCTGTTGGTGATGCGATCACTTTTTTCTATTTCCCGTTCCTTATTCATGGTGGTGCTATTTTTTTTGAAAGGAATGCATTAGTGTGAATTGTTAATTAAAAAAAGGTAGAATTTACCTCTACTTTTCTGAGCTTTCTGACGTAATTTTATCAGGTCTGGTTTTCCTTTTATCCACTATCGGGTCATGCTTTGTGTCTTTGATGCAGATCCTGTAGGGTTCTAGTCGACTAATGTGGATCTCATTTGTCTCAGGCCTTTTTTAGAGAGATACGATCGATCATAGGTAGTCGACCGGTTTGCTCTTGAACTTTCATCAGACTTATCATTATTATTCTTTTACCCTGGCTTTTTGTCTAGGTGGGACCCCCTTTTTATAAGCTTATCTTGGTACTGAGGGCGTTACTAAAATGTGGGTAGCCTTGCTTAATCCTTTATTTGGTGGGTCATCTTGTGCCATTTCTACTGTGTTCTCCTTGGGTTATTTTCCTTCTTAGAGTTGATTCGACTTCTTGTGATACCACTGGTTGTTATTTTGGCTTTCCTAGTGGTGGCTTTGCTCGTTGCCTCCTTGGCTATCCCTTTCCTTGCACTAATTTGCTTTTAAGGGGAGATTGCATTTCTGTGGATCGTAATTTCATCTTGCGTGGTTTTTGTTTAACCAATTATCTTGCCACTTTCAATGGGCGATTCTTCTGCCATGGCTAGCTTATTTGCCTGACAATGTGCTGGAATAGGATGGTGGAGCTTTATTCATATGGATGCCAATTGGATCATGCCTCTTTCTTTTGGTCGAGCCAAATGAGCAATTTTTGTTTTGTCAACTGATCTGGCATTTTTATTGGCTGCTTCCTTCGTATTTAATATCAACCATTTTGTTTTCTACGCTAGTAGCCAATTTAGACACTTTAGTCCATGGTCCGCCCTTAATTAAGGTTGACATGTGGCTGATTCATTCATTTTTTTGAGACACATTGGGAGCTTTATAAATAAGCTTCCTTTCGCATTTTACTCATGTGTCTCTTCTTTTGCTTCTTCACTTTGCTCTTTGCTTTCCATGTTCCTTTTTTCCTGCCATGGAACCTCCTGATATTTTTGCATTTACTTTTTGGTTTTTCTATTTTAGGAAAAGAAATGAATTGCTAGGGTTTTCCTAGTTCCGTGTCTTCTGTCTTCGCAGATGATATGGGCTCCACCTTTTGCTGCTTTCTTTAGATTTTATTTTCTCAAAAAGAGGGTAACCTTCTTTCACTTTCCTGATTTTGAGGTGCTACAAGTGGGAGATGTTTGCAACGGTAAGAGGTGGTTTCAAAGCAACAAAACATGGATGTAGGAGCATGCCTTCTTTTTTCTCCTCACGCTTGATCTGACGGGAGAGCTTCCAAGGATGAGAAGTGGTCTTGTTGAAGTGGGACTACTTGCTATCCTTTTTTCTCCCTATTTATATATATATGAAGGGGCTTATGACTTTGTAATACCCTTTGCTTTTTAATGAACTTCATCTTTTGTTAATGTGTTGCCGTGTTATAATATCATTTTATATCATACTGGGATGATAGGAATGTTGGGATACATAGGTGCCCATAGATTTTCTATCAATCTTTTGATTGAGACACATTACTTCATTGATCTATTCATTGAAATGATAATGAATCTCATCGAACTTTCGATCGGGATAACAACAAATTTTATCAATCTTTCGATCGGATAAACATAAAAATTTCATCGATCTTTCGATCGGAACAACAAAGTTCATCGATCTTTTCATCGAAATAATAATTCATTGATATATTCATTGAAATGAAAATGAATCTCATCGATCTTTCGATCGGGATAACAACAAATTTCATCGATCTTTCAATCAGGATAAAGTTCATCGATCTTTCGATCATGTTCTCCATATATATATATGTGTGTGTGTGTGTGTGTGTGTGTGTATATACATGTGTGTATATATATATATATATATATATGAAGGGGCTTATGACTTTGTAATACCCTTTGCTTTTTAATGAACTTCATCTTTTGTTAATGTGTTGCCGTGTTATGATATCATTTTATATCATACTGGGATGATAGGAATGTTGGGATACATAGGTGCCCATAGATTTTCTATCAATCTTTCGATTGAGACACATTACTTCATTGATCTATTCATTGAAATGATAATGAATCTCATCGAACTTTCGATCGGGATAACAACAAATTTTATCAATCTTTCGATCGGATAAACATAAAAATTTCATCGATCTTTCGATCGGAACAACAAAGTTCATCGATCTTTTCATCGGGATAATAATTCATTGATATATTCATTGAAATGAAAATGAATCTCATCGATCGTTTGATCGGGATAACAACAAATTTCATCGATCTTTCAATCAGGATAAAGTTCATCAATCTTTTGATCATGTTCTCCATATATATATATGTGTGTGTGTGTGTATATATATATATATATGTATGTATACATATATATATATATATATATGGGCTTATGACTTTGTAATACCCTTTGCTTTTTAATGAACTTCATCTTTTGTTAATGTGTTGCTGTGTTATAATATCATTTTATATCGTACTGGGATGATAGGAATGTTGGGATACATAGGTGCCCATAGATTTTCTATCAATCTTTCGATTGAGACACATTACTTCATTGATCTATTCATTGAAATGATAATGAATCTCATCGAACTTTCGATCGGGATAACAACAAATTTTATCAATCTTTCGATCGGATAAACATAAAAATTTCATCGATCTTTCGATCGGAACAACAAAGTTCATCGATCTTTTCATCGAGATAATAATTCATTGATATATTCATTGAAATGAAAATGAATCTCATCGATCTTTCGATCGGGGTAACAACAAATTTCATCGATCTTTCAATCAGGATAAAGTTCTTCGATCTTTCAATCATGATAGCTATTGATGAAGGGGCAATCCTTTTAGATCATTTTTCATCTTTATTGGATCGTGTTTTTCTCCTTAGGAGTAGTTCGGGATTTATTGCCCAAATGTCCTCATTCAGGAGATGTAACTTGACTTCTCCATTTTTTGATCTTCAAATGTCAAGGAGAAGCTTTAAGGGGCTTTTTTTTACCTTTTTCTCTTTCTTATCTTAAGTCTCTCTAGTGGTCTTCCTTCACAAGACACTTTGGTATCTTTTTCTCCAATTCGACTTACTCCTCTCGAGCTTTTAATCCGATTGGGTGTAAAGGATAGGCCTTTGTTCGTTTGGATTTTTCATCTTTTTTGTGGCCGATCGATTTTACCTACCAATTCCTCCCTTTTTGCTTTTATTTTTATTGAAGGGAGGAGCTGGTAAGATAAGGGCACTAGCTCCTAGATTTTGGGGGACAAAGAGGGGGACAACCATTTCATCCCTCTCAGTATTTTTTTCAGTAGGCTGGTTTCGGGAGTCTCCTATGCTGTTTGCGCAACGGACCAAAAAAGGATGTTTTGCTTTCTTTTGATCCTGGCGTGCAATTTTCTGCTTTCTTTCAGTCTTGGACTTTTGCCTTCATTGTCCGACTTCTCGTGTAGTCTCAAAGACTTTCACGGAGTTCAAACATTTTACCTCTCTTTGTGGTATTTTGCTTTCACTGCATGATTTTCTGTGTAGTCTTGAAGACTTTCATGGAACTCAGGCATTTTGCCTTTCTTTTTGTGGTCATAAATCCACATTCTTGCAGAAAATATAGGAACTGGATATTTTAGCATAGCCATCATCTCTCAACGAAAGCACCAAATGATAGATCTCAAATTATCATAGAGGAGGGAAATGTCCCTGTATGAGATAGAAAGGGGCCTACATGCCTTGTCCCATGGTTCCTATCGACTTGTGGATGCTGAATCTTGCAAAAAGATATTTGCCCGGCATGGCCACGCGTAAGCATTCCGATACTTAAGTTAGCAAAAGGTGAAAAGTTCTTTTTTAGAGAGAGAAATTATATTATATAGAGAGATATTTATCCTATTTGATTTATAAATTGAACCTGTCATTTATAGAGCTGATGGAGCCTTGAACAATATCCTTGAATAGTTAGCCAACTCCGCGGCAGGTATAGCCTACCTTGTAGGTGACGACAATTAGATGGTGACATGTGTCAGACAGCCTTCGCCCGTCCGGAAAAGGTCACGTCCGATCAGATGGCCTCGACTGCTGTGTTAACCATCTGGCTTGTAGGATTTTCTTGGACCTCTTATTTTGGGCATCCGCTGAATTTTGTACCTCTTGACTAATGTGCCTTGCAGCTTTGATCTTTTAGGGGTTGTCAATATCAACATTTTAATATGGTAAAAAATTAAAAAATAGATAAAATACTTCATTTCAAATAGGGGTGAGAAACAAAATAAAAAATATGGTTAACCGTAAAATTGATCCGAAATCGAATCGATTTTTATGGTTAATCGATCCGGTCGACTCGGTTACGGTTTTTAATTTTTATATTTTTGGTTAAATGTTACGATTTAGGTTTTTAGGTACCGGTTAATCGTTAGTCCACAATTAACCGGTTCATATATATATATATATAAGAAGAGCCTATAACTCCATATTTCGAAAAAATGGTTGAATCGAATAACACATACTCTAAAGAGAAGAAAAGGATCTGAATGAAATCAGTCACCGTCGCATGTTTACAAGCGAGAGACAGAGCAACTACGCTCATTCCTTCTCTTTAAATAAAAAAGAACTAGTTGAATTTCCGAGGGGAACGGAAACGAAACTCCTTTTCTATCGGGAATCACTCTTACCGCTTAGGAGAGAGAGCGAGTATTGCATTTGAAGAACCGGATCTTCCTTTATTCTAAGATGCCGGTAGTTTGTTTTCTCATTTTACTTCCTGATTTCGCTTTCAAACTCATTTCTCGGAGAGCTGACTGGCTTAAAATAGCTCTTGTCCTTCCCTTGCTCTGGCTCTCGAAGACTATATATATATATATATATATATATATTCCTATAAAAATTATATAATACTTTAAACTAAATTTATATTATGTCATTTTCTTTAATTATATAGTAATATTTATATATAGTATCCGATTAAATTTTATATATATTATTTTTTTATCATATATTGGTGTTCATATTTTACTTAATAGTATTTAATTACATTTTTTTATATTTTAGAGTTTATGTTATATCATTTAATATTATTCAAAATTTCATTTGACTTAAAATTAAGCATATTATAATTTTTAATAAATATCAAATCTATTTTATAATATTAACTATTAATTTATATAACATGAATTTTGATTAGTAAATTAGATTTGTTACGTAATTTTTATATTAAATTACCTTACATATTTGAAATTAAATAGAATTTTATCTAATTTTTTTTAATAATTTTATATTATAAATTTTAATGGTTAACAGAAAAATATGATTAATTAAACTAAAAAATCGAAATTGATGGACTGAATAATCGAATGTAATGAACTGATTAACGATTAATAATTTTAAAAAACTGATATTAATAGACTAGTTAATTTTTTTGTTAATGGACTGATTAACCGATGCATGTTCACCCTTAATTTCAAATAGGGTCAATTTTATTTTTATTTTGATTCAACGTTTTTTCTTCATCTTCTAGAACAGTAGAAAGAGTGTTGAAGGAGCCATCCTTGGCTGGCGGGCCGTCTGGAGAGAGGAACAGGGAGAAGAATCCCTTGCTCATTACAAAGTCAAAGTCATCCATGCTTTGATTGTTTTCTATCTCCTCATCTCGTCAGTTTTAAAAGTCTCTTCTCATTCTCTATATTTACTCCAAATCTCTTTGTGATCTCCACCATCTCTCTTACCCTTTGTAAGATTTCTCAAAAACCGATTATTCGATGAGTAATAATACGGCGTCGTCAAGCGCAGCAACCAATGGATCAGCTGATGCTGCTGCTGCTAGAAGAAATTCAAAAAGGCCCAAATGTAATTTTCTCTTCTATTCTTCTTTTCTACTAAATTTATTTTTTGATTCGAAAACGGGGTTTGGGTTTATGGCTTAAATTTGGTGGGTTCTACCAATTTTGCTTTGTTTATGATTAGATTCGTGGGAACTTTGATGTATCGGATTTAGTTGGTTAGTTCAATTTTTCTTTTTTGTATTTTCTTGTTAATTTAGTGAACATAGCATATACTGCCTTGAGAAGGTAATTATGGTAGTTGAACTCCATTTATAACCACCCATGTCGTTTGATAGATCACATAAGTAATTAGGAATTCATCATTTAATTGCTTTGTGATAATTTGTCGATTTTCTAATCTAAATTCTAGGTGCTGTGGCTTGCAGACATCCAAATTCATTCCTTTTCTCACTATCGTAGTAATCTATTTGGGTTGAATTTGAAGCCAAGTGTTTCATGTATTAGGCATGCTATCTGTCCAATATTAGTTTATATCGACATAATTTAGCTAACATTTAATTTTTTTTCCCCTAGGTAAGTAGCTTTAAAAACTGAGGATGCGTTTTTTGGGAATTTATTATGATAGATTATCTAATTATCTGCAAATTATATTCCTTTATTTATGGTAGAACTGATGAGAAAAGAACCGGGAACTGAAATCTTTTATTAGCATTTATTTCTATGTTCTGGGGTAGTTGGTTCACTAAGTTTCTGATGTTACTCTTGAATTTCCATAGCATTCAATATGTTTTCTCTTCCTGCAGATTCAAAGTTTAGCCAACAAGAACTTCCGGCCTGTAAGCCAATTCTCACTCCACGATGGGTAATGATTTTTATAACTTTTTCCTTAAAAGTAATTTCGTTTATAATTTTTGATCAACTTTGAAATCTTATGTGTAGGTGATTTCTGCATTCTTGCTGGTTAGCATCGTCTTCATTCCAATTGGAATTGCTTCCCTGACTGCATCGAATGATGTAAGCTTAAATTGGACCTAGTTCTTGCAAGTTTTTTTTAATACACTTTCATTCGTAGTTAATTTTAGATTTCTTACTGATTTATCAGGTTGTTGAAATTATTGACCGTTATGAGACTGAGTGCATTCCTCCTGCAAATAGAAGCGATAAAGTTGGATACATTCAAAGTTCTGCAGATAAAAAATGTAACAGAACATTGAAAGTAAGGGTCCTGTGCATGTTCATACATCTATTGTCATCATTGTTGATTATTGTTACCAAATTCTGTTTTGCCAATAAGGTTTAGGCCAATTAAATCTCAACAATTAGGTTAGAATAGGTTGGTTATGGTTGGAACAAAATAAAATAATTACTATTAAAGAAACCCTTAATATTTAAAATTCTGAAGTGAGAAATGATAACATAAGCAAATTGATTTGCCGTGCTATTTATGAAGTATTGATAACCATACTAAATGCGAAAAATGAAAATCTAATGCTGAAATGAAATCCTATATGATCCTGGATACTCCTGCATCACCATGCCACCTTACGTAAAAATTATTTTAGCATCAAAAGCAATGCTGATTTCATTTTCTGTTATATGTTCCTTGTATGTCTAATCATCAATTGAAGATATCAGCAATCATCAGCTATGAAAAGTTTGTTGATTAACTCATCTTTCTTCTTTATCTTTTTATCCTGCCAGGTCACCAAGCATATGAAACAACCTATTTATGTGTATTATCAGCTTGACAACTTTTACCAGAATCATCGCAGGTTCGTTGCCAACTATTATCAATCCATCTATCTCTGTATATGTTTTTAAGGTCTAAAAGAACTGTGGTTGAATTTATGGAACCATAGGGTAATTTTTCATTACCATCTTCTTTGCCTTAGGCGTTCAGGAACATCAAACTGCCAAATTTGGTGCTCTTGTAAATTTTATTGATCCTGATAATAGTTTGGATGTGGTGCTGAATGTTTAATAAAACTTCTTCTACCTTAGGATGGTATTTCGTACTGAAACAGTTCCTGTTTAAGGAAGTTAATTATTTATGGATAATTAATATCTTTTTGCTATTGCTGCAGTTTCAAATGTTGTCAAGTAAATCTATTTGCTGATGCCAATTTCGTTCTCTTATTTTCCTCAGTAATTTATATTATATTAGTTGAGTTTGACATCATGTTTTAGATATTTTCTGAGATGCTGGTTGTACCATATTTCAATTTGAATCTTAACAAATAGTCGGTAATGATTGACAGAAAGTCTGAGCAGATTTAATTTAGATTTATCTATGGTTATTATTTGTTACAGTGATGATTGTTCAATAATTCAGGTATGTAAAGAGCCGAAGTGATCAGCAATTGAGAAGTCTTAGTGGGGAGAATGAAACAGATAGTTGTAAGCCAGAAGACGTGATTGGGGGAAGTGCAGTTGTACCTTGTGGTCTGATAGCTTGGAGTTTGTTTAATGATACTTACAGCTTCTCCCTCAACAACACACAGCTAGAGTTGAATAAGAAGGGCATCTCATGGAAGAGTGATAGGGAACACAAGTTTGGAAATGATGTCTTTCCTAAGAACTTTCAGAATGGAGGTCTCGTTGGTGGTAAAAAGCTTAATGAGTCAATGCCAGTAAGTCTTTGACTAATGCTTGCTTATTATATTAATGCATTGACAACATATCAATTTGTGCATAATGGGGTCTGGTAACTGAATCTATATGCAGTATGTCTAATGGACAAGTTTCTGGGATTATCTGGTGGTGTTTTGTATAAAATTGTTGGCATTCATCGATAAACCATTGTTGGAGAAAATTTCTTGCCGTTCTTTTGAATAATGCATTTTACTCTAGACTTCAGTACTTCTTCCTACATTTCGCTGTTGGCATGAAGATAGATGCTAACAATTTGAAAAAGTTGAATTTGTCAAAGCTTGTTTCTAACAGGGATCCAAGACCAGACATTATGTTTTTCATCCCTTGCCATTGGCCCATTGTCCCCACTCCCAAAAATGAAAATGTCCGTTTTTTTTTTTTTGCTGTCCTTGTTAAGCATCTTGAACTTGAAAGTAGTGGTTTCACTCCCCCCCTTTCAATTTTGATAATAACCAGTTGAAAATCTTCTTATCTAGGCCTATAGCGTATATAAAACTATAGCTCTTTTCGAGCATGGCACTACCTTATATTAAGATCTATGTATTTTACGAATATTTATGAATGTTTTCACTATAGAGATGGGATGATAATACAATATGTAGGTAATCCCAATTTATTCCTTTCAATTTTGATAATAACCAGTTGAAAATCTTCTTATCTAGGCCTATAGCGTATATAAAACTATAGCTCTTTTTGAGCATGGCACTACCTTATATTAAGATCTATGTATGTTACGAATATTTATGAATGTTTTCACTATAGAGATGGGATGATAATACAATATGTAGGTAATCCCAATTTATTGATATTTCTTTCATTGTTCCTCTTGTTCTTTTTTGCCTCTTTTAAATAACAGTAGAATTTATTCAACCTTAATAAGGTTACAGATAGTGTCAGTATCACAAGAAGTAAAACTAAACTCATGAAATTTTGCCTCTTCAAATATTTTACTTCCCTTTCAGAGTTTGTCATTGGAAATATCTTAAAATACATATGGTAATTTTTAATGGACTATGTGGACTGTAAAAAGTCAAAATAATATTTTCAATTTTAACTGAACTTGAAAAAATAGTAACCCTGACCCCTTGGTCCAGCCTCCTCTTCCACAACTTTCATTATATGAATATTGTTTGCTTACCTTAAGGGTTGACTTGTGGGATTGAAATTTTTATGTTGCTGTTTTAAACTAAAAATGGCCGCCTACAGACATCCATGAAGGTGTGAATCTAATTTTTTACTTGATTTTACATCTGTAAAAAGTCAAAATAATATTTTCAATTTTAACTGAACTTGAAAAAATAGTAACCCTGACCCCTTGGTCCAGCCTCCTCTTCCACAACTTTCATTATATGAATATTGTTTGCTTACCTTAAGGGTTGACTTGTGGGATTGAAATTTTTATGTTGCTGTTTTAAACTAAAAATGGCCGCCTACAGACATCCATGAAGTGTGAATCTAATTTTTTACTTGATTTTACATGTTTGTTTCCATCATTTTTGGGTTTTTTAAGCCATAATTGAAACTGTTCATGCTTCTATCAAAACTCATTTTGATTTAAGTTGTTTCCAACGACTGGCATGTATCTGAATTCTTTGATTTTGTTGTGTAACAGTTAAGTGAGCAGGAGGATCTCATTGTTTGGATGCGAACTGCAGCTCTGCCAACTTTTAGAAAGTTGTATGGGAAAATAGAGCAGGATCTCCAACCCAATGATTCAATAATGGTGACGTTGGAAAATAACTATAATACATACAGTTTCAGTGGCAAGAAGAAACTGGTGCTTTCAACCACAAGCTGGCTTGGTGGGAAGAACGACTTTCTTGGAATAGCTTATCTCACTGTTGGGGGAATATGCTTCTTCTTGGCAATGTGTTTCACTGTCATATATCTGGTCAAGCCCAGGTAATGTTCTTCACCATATTTACTCGCTCTTAAATTGAACTCATAAGAGGTGTTTAGGCTGTTAATTGTATGCCTTGAAAGTAGCTTTCATCTGAGCTTTTCCGATTTACTCAGCTGGGGGGGAACAAAATTTGGGTAGTGTTTTAGGAGCTGCTGTTTAGGTGTGTTTGCAGATACTACCGTGGGTGGGTGATCATTTAATGTTCTCGAGTTGTCATGATTTTATGGGATTTGGTCTCAACTGATTTTTATATCTGCCTCAACTTCATGCACATTTTTTGAGGCATACGTGTAACTGGGTGATGATTTCTGACTTTTGATTATGGTGTCACATCAGGCGGCTTGGAGATCCTTCATATTTGTCATGGAACAGAACTCCTGGGGGTCGCTGATACCTTACGGGGAACACAGCGCTGTTGGTGTAATTCTATGTACTAAAAATTCTTTAAAATAGTCTTGTTCTTTTCTTTTCTTTTTTCCTTCTTTTTCCTTTTTAAATTTTTTGAGCAGGTTTACGAGTTTGCTAAGTTTTATTTGTAACTTAATGCAATAGAAGTGAGTGGGACAGATTTGTCAAAGAACGATATTCATGAATGTTAATATGTTCAATTTTTGCATGTTGTATAAACATTGATGTGAATGCAAATATTTGTTATAATACTCTAAGTAAGATATTAGTAAGGTATGCTCCTTCTGGGTAGGATGGGTCAACAGGATGGTCAGATGCTGCACCTGCTTGTCGTATAACTGTTATTTTTCTTCCAGCTGCTGAAGCTGCACCCTGATTATATCATTAAAAAGTTTCAAAAAAAAAAAAGAGGTAGTGTAATCATCGATCCTTAAATTACAGCACCATAGGAGGAATATGATACAAGAACAACATTGAAAGTAAATAAAATGCATTTGGAATGGGTAGTTCTTTAACATTTTGTTAGCATCATGAATTAATTTCAGTCATTTAACTAATTTTCCAGGTCTTTCTATTAAGAAAACATAAATATGTATCTCATGCTATCCTGGAAAGTTCGTTTAATCCACAAAAACCAGTTGAAATTTGGGTCAGCACTCGTTTTTGAAGGGTCTCAGTTCTTGGCTTCAAAAGTGGTTGTTCACAAAATGTTCTATTTTTCGGGTACGTTATTGATTTGATGCATTTGAACTTGTTTCTGCATTTCTCATTTCTTTCAGAAATTCTTGTTAGATTTAGCTCTGAGATCAGTAGGAATGGTTCCCCTCTCTTTATCTTTTTGTTTCCCATCAGAGCCCTACCATTATTTGCAATAAACACCAACATGGATTGAAGTTATTGCGTTTGTTTTATTTATTTATTTATTTATTTTTGTCCATGATCATATTGCATGTTATAAGAATGCTCTGAGTTATTTTGAAAACATTAGATAATTTAAGTTGAAGTGCCTGTTAAAGAGTATAGAAGATAAATTATTTATTACGCCTTAATTACCTCTCTCAAAGAATGGGCTGTTAGTGATGTATGAGGAATATATATATATATATATATATATATATATATATATATATATATATATATATATATATATATTTGGGAGAAAGTATAAAATTCATTTGGACTTGAATTAAAACTTTATATAAGTTGCTGAAAGGAAAATAGAATCTAGATGGATTGAAAGTTGTTTTTGGGGAGGAAAATCTAATAAAAAAAACCAAGTACATTTTTCAATTCATGTCTATTCAGTTATTGACGGACAGACCTACAATTAACTATCAAAGTATAATTCCGTTAATTGGCAATTTAATGATGGCTGCACAAGTATTTCAAAGAATTTAATGGTTTGTAACTTGTACGAATCACAGGTTATAAAGTAATTTATTTATTTCTGCATTATCAGCAGCATTTCTCTTGGAATAAGAATTGTAAGTTAGTAGGTTGAAATTCTAGTTCGTGTAGTAGTACTAAGATGGGACATATATAAAATTGAAAAAAGAAAGAACTTGCCTGAAGAATACGCAAGAAGGTCCCACTTTGGGTCATGGCTCCAGAACATGAACAAGTCATGAGAAGACCGCCTCTCTTAGTCAATCTCATGGCTAACGTATTCAGATTTCTATACATTCCTGATGCACTTTGTAGAACCTGCTCAACAAGACTTAGAAAATTTAAACTCAATACTTTTACAAGTATACACAATAGGCCAGGTCATTGTCGTTTTAAGATAATTCAAGGAAAAAGACACTAAAATGCCATTTATGTTTTTTCATAAGCGCTGAAATGCCCCTAAAGTTTTCTTAAAGCAAAAAAGCCCTTTAACTTTTAAAATGATATTAAAATGTCCTTCCGTTAATAAACCCTAAACTCATTTAAGCTACAGTCCACTCCAGGGGTAACGGAGTTGATATGTCACATTAGCAAACCTAATTATTGCTTATGTGGCAGACGTACAAACAAGTTTATCCCTTATAAGTGCCATGTAGGTGCGGGATTCATAATATATATATATTTTACTTTTTTTCTCTTTTCTCCCAAGCACTATCTGTATTTTTTTTCCTCCAACAAATAGCTACTTTACAGATATTTTGTGTTTGCTAGAGGGATAAAGCACATATTGTGAATCCCACGCTTACATGACACCTATGTAGCATGAATCTACTTGCATATATACCATGTAAGCAATAACCAGTTTCACTAATGTGACATATTGGTTCCGTTACCCATTTCAAAAAACATAAAGGGCATTTTAATATCCTTTTTAAAAAAACATTTAATACAGAGTCCCTCACTTACTTGGCGTTTATGTGGCGCCACGATAGATTAACGGAAAGATATTTTAGTATCATTTTTAGAAGTTAAAGAGCATTTTTGCTCCAAAAAAAATTTAGAGGCTGAAAAAATATGAAGGGCATTTTAGTATCTTTTTTCATAGTCCAACTTCAAATGTACAAAAAATGTGTATGCCTTCATCAATTACCACAGTTCAATTATCACCGGAATCTATTTCATAGAGAGTAAGATTTTTCAAAAACATTGTGATGGTATGATAACATAACTAATATAATAGTATTCTAATACCTTACTAATCAATTTGATAAACACGCAAAATGATCTGAATTTCTAAACTGTTAACTTGGTTAATTATAACATAGCAAACTAGATTCCTTTTTTGTCAATCCCAAAGTGACATGATGTGTAAGAGTTTGTTAGATATACTAGAAGGTCAAAATTGAAAAATTAAAGAAAATTATATAAGTTAGTTATTGGTTGTTAGAAAAAGAATTTTCCGAATTGGTTAGATTTCTTTTTGTATGGTTGCAAATGCCATTTTGGCTGCATGACCACCTCAGCAAAATTTGTTATTCTCTCGCTATATGTACTAGTCCTTTCGGGAGACCATAATCATTAAAGAATCAAATGACAATTAGTCTCTTTTTTCTCTCTCTCCTCTCTCTAATTTCCTGCCTACTCTCTGTTCTATTCTTCCTTTTCTTCTTCCTTTTAACTTCTACTCTGTACTCTCTTAATTCTCTATTCTGGAAATTTATCAAGAATATTCCTATCAATTTCACTCTAGGATTAGTCCTAACAAACAATATTCTTATCCACTTCATACGTTAGGATTAGTCCTAACAAACTGGTATCGGAACAGCAACCATCTCTGGATAAGATGGCCAAGAATACAACAGCTAAAAAGAACAACATCTTCCATCCTTATCTTAGGAAGTTTGTGCTGGTTTTCTTCAATGATATCCTAGTTTACAATCCCTCTCTAGAACTCCATATCAAACACCTACAGTTGATCTTTGATAAGTTGCTGGAACACCAACTGTTTGCTAAGGAGTCACATTGTGAATTTGGTAGAGATAGGGTGAATTATTTAGGGCACGTGATAACTTTTGAAGGGATCTGTATTGACCCAAGCAAAGTTACAGCCATGCTCAACTGGCCAACTCCTATAAAACCTCAAGTCTTTAAGGGGATTCTTGGAACCTACAGGTTATTACAAAAGATTTATTGCAGGATATGGGGTAATTTGCAAACCCTTTATTGATCTACTTAAAAAGGATTAATTCCTTTGGACCTCTACTGCTCAAGCAGCATTTGAGAAACTGAAGAAGTTAATGACCCAAGCCCCATTGCAGGCACTATCAGATTTTAAGGAGCAATTTGTTTTGGAGTGTGATGCTAACAACACTAGATTGAGGGTAGTTCTAATGTAGAGGGGGAGACCTCTTGCCTTCATCTCTAAACCCTTGAGCCCTAGAAACCAATAACTGTCTGTCTACGAAAGGGAATTAATGGCCATCATCCTTGCTGTAACAAAATGGAGGCATCATTTTGAAGGGTCTAGTTTCATCGTCAAAACTGACCATGAAAGCATCAAATACCTATTAGAGCAGAAGCTTCATAACAACATCCAGCAGAAGGGGATCTCTAAATTGCTTGACCTAGACTACACCATTCTCTACAAGAAGGGGGCTGAAAATAGTGTGGCAGTTGCTCTATCTAGATAGCATGAAGGGGTTCAATCCATCACTTAACTCCATCTACCTACACTCCAAGTTGGATAGCAGAAGTTTTCAATTCTTATGAAGGGGATTATATTCTATAGGAGCTCATTACAGCCTTGTCCATCACACACGAGGATCTTCCCAATCATTCACTCTCAAGGGGCTGGTTAAGTACAAGGGTAGATTGTACATTGGCTCTTCTACCTCACTTAGGCAACAACTTCTTGCAACTTGCCATGATTCTCCCATTGGAGGCCACTCAGGGGTCAAAGGGAGATTTCGGCTACAACAGACTTTTTATTGGCCTAGAATGCAAAAGGAGGTGGTGAAATGGGTAGCACAGTGTGATGTTTGTAAGAGATGCAAGTCTGAATCAGTGGCATACTGAGGACTCCTTCAACCATTGCCAACCCCTTCCCACATATGGAGAGATATCTCCATGGATTTTATTGAAAGGCTTACTAAATCTACTGGGCAGAGATACTATTCAAGTGGTAATTGATAGATTTTCTAAAATGAGCCATTTTCTTGCCCTCAAACACTCCTTTACTGTTGTTGAGGTTGCTCAAGTATTTATGAATCAAATTTTTAAGCTACATGGAATGCCTAACTCAATTGTAACAAATAGGAATAAGCTTTTTACAGAAGGATTCTCGAAGGAATTGATGAACCTTTTGGGAACCAAATTGCATTTCAGTTCTGCCTACCATCACCAAGGTAATGGCCAGACAAAAAGGCTGAATAGGTGCCTTGAAACTTACTTAAGGTGCATGACATTCCACCATCCAACCCACTGGTTCAAGTGACTTGGCCTAGCAGAATACTGGTAGAATACTAGTTATTACTTAGCCATCAACATGGGTCCCTTCTAGGTTGTTTATGGCTATGCACCTAATCTACCCAACCTGCCAACAGAAACAAGTTTAGTAGCAGTAATGGAGGAATTCCTGCAAGCAATAGACTTCTTGACTACATATCTAAGGGATCAACCGGCTCACACTCAAAATATGATGAAACAGTATGCAGATAGGGGAAGAGTCGAGAGGAAGTTCTCCGTGGGTGATTGGATTTTACTTTAAAATTCAACCCTATATGCAGAATACTTTAGCCTTAAGGAGGTCTCTCAAATTTATTGCTAGGTATTATGGGTCATTCCTATTGTTAGAGAGAGTTGAGAAAGTAGCTAACAAGTTGGAACTTCCCTCCAATTGCAGGATTCATCTTGTTTTTCATGTCTCTCTACTGAAAAAGAAGGTGGACAGTAATACCCCAGTTCAGGTCACCCTACCTCCCCATTCTGATTCAGAATTTATCATTCTACCAGAAAAGGTCCTCAATTCCAGAACCATTCTGGTTAATGGCTCTCACATTCAATAGCTCCTAATCAAATGGCAGCCGCTACCAATTATTGATGCTACATGAGAAGATAGTGCCTTCATCCAGCAACAATTTTCGGATTTTTATCATTCTTGGGGACAAGAATGTGCAAAAGGGGAGGGTATTGCTAGGTATACCAGGAGGGTAAAATTGTAAAAATTAAAAAGAGTTAGTTAAGATAGTTATTGATTGTTAGAAAAGGAATTTTCAGAATTGGTTAGATTCCTTTTTGTATGATTGCACATGCCAGTTTGGCTGCATAACCACCTCAGAAAAATTTGTTATTCTCTCTACATGTACTAGTCCTTTTGAGGGACCACAATCATTACGGAATCAAATGACAATTATTCTCTCTTGATTTTTCTCTCTCCTTTTTTCTCTCTCTCTTCTCTCTCTAATTTCCTGCCTACTCTCTGTTCTATTCTTCTTTTTCTTCTTCCTTAAACTTCTACTCTGTACTCCCTTAATTCTCTATTCTGGAAATCCATCCAGAATATTCTTATCCATTTCATACATTAGGATTAGTCCTAACAAACTATATTCTTATCCATTTCATATGTTAGGATTAGTCCTAACAGAGTCCCAGTTCAACCATTCTCATCATTAGGTTGCATCTGTTAGAAATTAGCATGAAGCAACCCAAGTTTGATAGACAAAGATTATATGCATGCCGCTGTACCTTCTTTCTTGGTGCTAACTTGGGAGGATCCAATATAACTATATCCCACGATTCATTTCTGGAAAGGGCACCCTTCATAAACGCAGTTGCATCTTCTCTCAAAAATGATATTCTTCTTGGGTCCATGCAGTTAAGCACTGTATTTTCTCTAGCAAGCTCTAGAGCAGGTAATGACGTGTCAACACCTAAAATAATGTAAGCCAAACAATCAGATAAATTCAAGCCATTTTAATATCTGCTCATAAATTCAATAAAATTTTGTTAGCTGTTGCAATCTACAAGTAAAAGTTTTCCACTCCAATGCATCACACACAGGTTGCATTTTATTTTTATATTGGTATTTGTATGTATTCATAAATATTGTATATACATATTATTAGTAATTACAGTCATATTTTAAAATATTTTGATACTTTTATAAAATTTGATAAGTATTTTTATTGAAATATGATTGGCATATTAATATAATTAACTAAATTCAAATGTTATATTTAATATATTGACAAAATTACATTCCAAATGCAGATGCACTAATCTAAAGAAATTGAACATCAATAATATATTATATTTTGAATTGAAAATAATCAAACATTAAAATATAACATACTTGGAATCAAGGAACTAACATATTCTAATTATTATGTTGAAATTGCCAGCCAATATAAGGACATTCAAGTGGAAAAAGTTGTAGTGAATCTATTCTTATGTTAATGGTTTATTACTAATTTTAAAATTGCAATAAATAGTTTAATGATTCGTGGTAGGAAAAAAGAGGAAAAAATTTAACTTTTTTTCCAAAAGCAGTTGGCCTAATTTGAAGGGAATACCTTGAACTTGCTCAACATGCCTCCAGTTCAAGAAGCCACATATTGACTTCTACGAGGGAGGGAGGTGAGAGTTAAAGAGAAAAGAGAGAGAGAGAGAGAGAGAGAGAGCGAGAGATTGAGAGAGAGAGAAAGAACAAAGCAAGCCAATATCATGTAAAGGTTGCCACAACAAATTGAGTGCAGTATTAATCCTATTTTTACACAACTTAGGATTTTGTTAATAGCGATCTATGCCAAAAGGAAGTTAAAAATTAAGTGAAGGACAATAATACCTAAGACACCAGTTGCACCTCCTCGCACTGCATTTAGTGCAAAGCCACCACTGTAACAGCAAATATCAAGAACTCTCTGACCAGCCACAATTGTTGATATAAATTGGCGGCTTTCACGTTGATCAGCATAAAATCCAGTCTTTTGGCCAGCCCGCAATATTGAATAAGCAATCCCATTTTCCAAAACCTGCAGAATGGATATTAGGAGCAAAATTATTATTGTACTCATGCTGAAGCAGAAACAGCTTCTCCAAGAAGGTATACCCAACTTAATTTGAGCAAGGATGTTATACATGGGTTTTTCATATGGAAATATGTGCATGTGTGCATATATGTCTATCAGTTAATGATAACAATGCAATCAGCTTGGCATAGAATCATTTATTCAAAGAGAACAATGACCTAGACAATTTCAAAGATAGAAATGTGAATATTGCCTGAATGAAAATAAAATTCATAGCAATAATGGAACTGTTCCCATTAATATTGTGAATGAATTAGCCATTTGAAGTTCTTGCAAGCACACAGCAGAAATGCAGTAAAAACACGGTACACTAATACATTTCCTGGGGCAGTCACCTATATGGTACAAACTATCAAGAACAAAGTTTCTATGCAAGTTGAAATACATAAAAAAACACGTATGCAGTAGGTGCCTACTATTTGTTAAAATAGCTAATTATATCAATGTTTTCTGGAAGCCAGCCCTTATTTTGTACACTTTGACTACCTTCTGTTGGTGACTTCAGCAGACATAAAAGGAAAAGGGAGGCTCTGAAAATATTTTTGAGACAATAGTAAGAAATATTATATAGAAATTACTTTGCAGTTTAAAAAGATACAACAAGAAATCTAATGCATATTCTACCTGTGTCCTTTCACGACAAAAGGGTGAATGGACTTCTTTCAAATTTGAGGCATCCATTCCCTCTTCTTTTAAAATGTCAACAGATGGTCTCCAGTTTGTATGATTAATTTCATCAATCTTACTGATGCACGCCTCTATTTCTGGTTTGTATTTCTCAACCCATGCAGCAGATGATGCCACAACAGCTAAATCTCCAAAGACGTCAATTATTAATCCAGACAATCTGCAGTAAGAAATGCAATTTGCAAATAAGCATTCCATTTAGCACATGAAAAATGAATTGGTAAAATTGATGCAACAACAAAAGTCAACTGCAAGTCATAAAACATAGTCAATATCAAATCATACTTCCAAAAATGCAGTTCAAATTTTGTTACTCTCCTTTGCTTTCTTATATTTTCTGCAACAACTATTTTAAGCTCTGATACTTGAAGAGGTATGAGTATAATTAGAGTATGTGTCCGAGGATAAGACTGCCTATTATCATAATTTTGATGCTCTTCCCACTAAGTTGAAGTGTCACACAATCACATTGTTGTTTGAATACTTCCATGAATGAACACTTTTGAATAAAGAGAATAGTCAAACTTATACAATCCAAAGTTGGTAAAGGTTTAGTATATAATGAACAATGGTGCTTCAAACAGCATTTGAATATATCAAGGCATAGCATGCAACACTTCTTACAAATTGGGAATAAGATTGAACAATTAACAATATCTAATTTGCTTTCAAGACATACCAAATATTTTTAACAGTTAACTCTTATTGTCTTATAGGATTCACCTTATCAAGGTCTTAAATCAATGATGGATTCTATTGGGTTTCTATCTAAAAGGACACCTGAAGTGACCCGAACCATTTGTGTCAAACTATTGTTCTCTTGTTTCCTAAAAATCATGGAGTAAGACATTGACTTCGAAATAAGTCTTTTGATTCCATGATGAACTCATTTGAAAAAAAAATAGTGGCGCACATATAAACAAGGTACTCTACCTAACTGAGTTATAGCCCTTGTGTTTGTGATACATATTTTATCATGTTAATAATTTCTTGTCAAGATGAATATTATAGGATCCAACATCCTATTTCTTTGAGCCCTTTGGTTGATATTGCTTATAAATAATATTCCATTTATAATTAATATTATATTTCCAATCCATTGATGTAATGTAACGAATTCTATTCCTTTCTTTTTGTGACAATAAATGACCTAATTAACTCGGTGATTAGAGTATTACTTTCATACGGGAGAGTCATTGGTTCAAATCGAATAGTGGGTATAACTTATTAGATATCAGAATCAATGCTATCTAATAAGTTTTTTTTACCCACCTTAATTTTTGACATAAAAAAATTTCGTTGTATTCGAATCTAGTTCTACTTATGATTTGATTCTATTCAATTAGCAGAGTAAAAAAAATAGGTTGTATAAAAAGAACTCAAATAGCTGCATCAAGAAACACATACATTTCTAGGGATATCAATTAACTTAAGCTGTGCTTGCATACACAAGCCCAGATGCACATATACAAAACAAAGAAATAAACATTGAAAAACATACACAAAAAAATTCCATCATCCGGCACATAAATCATATAGTTCAATCAATCAACGTGCAAGACGTTCAAGTTAAGAATAATAACAGAAATAGTTGCATCTATCAAATGTTGAATCTCACATACCTATCTCCTTCACTATTGACAAGGCGATATACATTTGTATGGACTGAGGGCAGACCTAATCTCCTGCGCAGCTGTATGGCTGCATCAATTCTTGTTTTAAGTAGTTTCTCCATGCTTAAAGCACATGAAGGATCTCTGCACCAGTAGAAAGAAGAATTTAAAGATTTAATGAAGGAAATCTAAATTATAAAGTCCCTTAAAGAACTTACCTCAATGCTTCCTCTTCTAATTGCATAAGCCTAACACTGAACATGGATGTAGAATTGTACATTCCCCAACCAATAGGTTTCTCTGTCCCATCAGCAACCAGCACAATATCTCCAGTCCTGGGAGGCGGTCTACCTATAATTCTGTCAACTGCTCCACTGTACACCATTGGGCTTCCTTCCTTAAAAAGTTGCGTCTTCCCCTTTTTTAATACAACCTTTGCAATGCCTACGAAATTCAAACGAATTGCAAGGTACACAAACAATAACAAACACGAATTGCAAGCATAATAGAATAATAATCAGTAGATAATATATAAATATAGACCTTTATTAGCAGGAAGGGAAGAAGCAAGTTCTTCAAGGTTGGTGGATGATGATGGCAATGAACAGAGAGTCAGAGACTTAACAAGGCGTGATGGAACTTTCAGTTTCAGCTGCTTCATTTTTGGGCTAATCCGATAAGCACCGTTATTCTGCTACCTTTTCTCCGCTTCGTTTGGGATGGCTGTAGATTATAATACATTGTTGTTTGGAGAATAAGTTTGGAAATTGGAATGTTGAATTTTTACATCGTATTTTAGTTCATAATTTTAAAATTCTATTGTCCAATTTTTAAAATCACTAATTTAATAAATTTTCATAAATGTTTGAACTTGTTTTTACTTTTTTTTAATCTTATAATTTTTATTTTTTGAAACATTATTTAATTTTTTAACTATTAAAATTGATTTTCACCTCTCTCGACCAATTTAGCTTTAACTTTAATAAATTATTTTCTTTATTTAGCATGTTTATATATTAAGTTTGCAAAATTTGCCCAAATCTAAAATACCATCCAAATCCGTCTAAAAAAATTTATTCAAACCCAACCCAAACTTAAAAAATGATCATTGGGCCAAATCCAATAATTATCCATATAAATTGACCCAAACGGACCTAGTAAAAATGCCCAATGAGCCCGCCTCTAAATCCACTTATGTCCTCTCTGATAAAATCACGATTCTCTTTATTTTGGCCCTCTTTCTTTCTCTTCATCTAGACCTCCCATCCACCCCTTCCACCTCTATCCCTCTTTACCATTAAGTCTCTGCCGTCCGTCGTTCACAGCCTCCGTTGTCGCTAGCCTTCAGTTCTGTTTTCTTAATCGTAAGCTCTCTGTAACACCCTATACCCGGTCCGTTAAACACTCGGATGCAGGATATCACACTCGGGCTTAAAATTCCTTTAGTACGGGTCAAAACGAACCTTTATTTAAAGATCTGATCATTTATCAAATTACTAGTTATTTTATTATCAAATTTACATATTATTCGGGTCAATTTATTTATTATTCGAGTAATTTAAAAATTGGGGCATTACACTCTCTTCTCTCTTTTCCTTTTTTTTTTTTCTCATGCTCTATTTGCTTTGTGTTTACTTAATGGATGGTTTTCTTATTCATTGACTTGTGAAAATTGATTCGCATGCGCTTGTATTCTTATTAGGTTCTAGATATCACTGTGTTGGGATCTCATGTGGGTTTTTGTTCACATGCTTATTAAAATCTGGATCCAAGGCTCAAATTCCATTCTTTACGTCTACTCAGATTTTCTTGATTTCATATGAGCAATAAGCCAATAAGTTACTTATTGGGTGTCCATTTTTATTCAGTTGTTTGTTTGAGTATAATTGAAATTATTGATAATTGATAGCTTATAGCTTTTTATTTATTATGTAGTGTGAAGAAAATGGGCTTGGCTAACTCAGCCAACTCCAAAAGCTAAGAGTAATTATTTCTTATAGCCAGTGGAAGTATGATACTTAACATATACTAGTACTAGAATATGATTTTTTCGAATGGATTTTGCGTAGATTGTTGTATTTCACTCTCCAATAACATTTCATTTGTTATTGTTTCTTTCTTTCTTTCCTTATATATGCATCAGTTAATAGAACTAAAACTCTCTGACCTCAATAGTCGGATCCATCCATGTACTATAATATTGTACAACAGCTTCTAGTTCTAACTCTACTATTTTGTCTTTCTTATTGTAATTTTAGTTTTTTTTATATCGTTCTTACAAGTAATATGGTCCTGTTTTCAGTTTGGTGATTTTTCATACATTTTGAAAGAGGAAATAGTTGTAATGAAATTAGTAGAAAATGGAAACCCAAGTTACATAAATTGGGTTTTCCAAAATGTAAGACCTGTTAGTTTATTTTCATTAAAAAGAAAAAAAAAGATCATGTTAGTTTATTTATTCTTGGGAAGTTTATTCTGAAATTGATACTTAATGTGGGGTTTTTTTAGCTGGTGTAATGTTGTCATATCAGGAAATTTTTGCATCCTACTTAGTGCTTTTGTCAAAATTGATCGAAAATTGTTCTTGAATTATTGCCTTAATAAGCTTTTAGCTAGGTGCTTGAACTACTAATCTACATGTATGATTTACAAACTTAAATTAAAAGAATGAAAGGGTATTGTTGTTCTTAGGAAGTGGAATTTTATTTGCTTATGATTGGAAATCCTTACAGTTTTAATGACAAGTTAGATTCTTTGGATAGAATTAGAACTCAAACCAACATGGTTAATAGCAAGTCTTGTGTTTTCAGATAGTGGCTAGGCATGCTGCCTCAGCTTAGTGGTCGCACTACAAATAAATCTAATATTTGCCTCTTTAAAGATTTAGAATGCTAATAATGGTTAAATAGAAGACATTCTACATATAACTATTGTTTAGATAGCTAATTTATTTATTGTATATATATATGTACGTAAAATATTTTGCTTTTTTTTTTCTTTTTTTGCAGTTATTTATGAAATGGATCCTAGTGTTGATAGTGTGGATGAAAGCATTAATACTTTTGCTGAAACCACTTACAAAAGAAGATGGGTATCTTTTATATGGAATGAGTTCAATATCATACATGCAAGTCAAAATAATGAAGGAAAATCGAGAGGAAAATGCAAGCATAACTTAAGAGAATATATCGCTGATTCTACCCATGGTACTTCTAGCTTAAGGCGTCATTCGAAGGTATGTCTTAAACTTGATGTTGTGGTTTCTGAAGGAGCTGAAGGAGAAAATAGAGGCTGTGAATAAAGATTTCGAGGAGAAATTGGAAGTCGTTCATTTAGAGTCTTTGGCTAAAATCCAAGAACTGTCGGATAAAAATGCTGAGTTATGCGGTTAGATCAAGCAACTTCAAAAGGAAAATAACTGTAAAGACTACCCTAGATCTTCCTGTTACTTGTCATCTTATATACTTTTTTGCATATAATAAACTGCTTGCTCTATTGTTATATTGGTTCATACTATTTATACATATGCATACATCAACATATAATGAAAAATTATATAGACAGAACTATCAAATACGCTACATTGCCAACTATATAGTTCTTTACATTATATCTTCCTTAGAATAATACAATAATTACAAGGATAAAACAAAATATAACTTCTTACTATAACTCCTATCTCTAATGTTGGCCTTGTGGTAGCAGATTTTATCCCTTCAGAATGAATCCTAATTATGGAGATGACCTCTCACATAAGTCATCGATAATAGGCACACATATGAGTATATAATTTGGCATATAGTAAGATAGTATCCATAACAAATGGTATGCTTATCACATTGCAAAGCATTATGCAACTTAATTTAGCATGCTCAGTTCTTATTCCCTTATTAAGATTTTAGCCCATTTAATAATCACATGCTTCTTCTATTAAATTGCCTAGCAAAACAATTGTTTAAGTGCATAATATTATATAGGCTAATCTTTATACATATTGGTTGTACTCACGAATTTCCTTAACATTGGAATAATTAATGCTCATATTCAATTTCATCATTATTTACTAACTTGCTAAGTCATTTGACTCCTTATTGGCTTTGTGTTCACTCATGTAGCTCTTATGTGAATAGGTATATTCATTCATTTTACTTGGCTCTTATTAAGATTCCTAGTTAGTCTTATTACAGTTGCATTCTATTAATAGCCTTAATTTTATTATCACTGTCATGTCATTCTTTTATATTTTACATGCTATTTCTAGTGTATTGATATATTAGGATAGTAGTTTGTATCCTTCTCATGACTTAATTCAACTGATATACTTAGGCTAGAAATTTATATTTTAAAAGTTTTTCTAACCAATAAGTGCTATAATTTTAAATTAAACATATTTCACACATTAATTATTCAAAATCAAGCATGCAACATTATAACTATAAAGAACATGTATTAACATCATAATTAGTATTAAATCGTTAAATAATCACAAGTGTTCATATATAAAATTTTCAATTTTAAATGTAGAAAGCATTATGTATTTATAACAACAATTTCTTATGTGTGATACTATAATACTATAAGTTACTTGCTTTGTAGATATCTTCAATAAATTCTTGTATCTACCATTAACTATACAAATATTATATCATCTTTATAATATTTCTTTTCATGATACTTTACTTATCCCTTGTAACAAGCCTGCACTTTTCTAAGGGTGTGGATAACGGGTAATACCATACTATAATACCTAAAGGTACGAAAAGATACCCGAAGATATTAAACTATAGACCCAAATAGGGTCAAGCTGTACTATAGATCGATTAATCAAATCCAAATCGGGTCTGCAAGTGACCCAAATGGGATCAAATTCATAGGGACCCAAATAAGGTCAAACATGTAACTGCTGCAATATACCCATATAGGCATGCCTATTTATCCACTACCTAGATATAGATGTAGGAAACTGTAACTCATTTACATGAACATGTCTAGGAACAAGGGGTCATATGCCTATTCATTCATTTCTATATACTCTTATAGTCAAGTGTATCTTATTTTCATGTATTACAATCAATTATGCAATTGTAAGTTCATTAATTTATTATATCATTAGAACATCAACACATCATTACATGTTCACACTCATATGTCATCATTTAACTCTTGTATTCTAGTATATTAACATATATTCATTGAATAAATATGAAAATCTAATAAACATAACTAACCTTTGTGCATGCTTGTATATGCCTTTATTTGTTTATATATGTATGAATTTATTCATAATTCGTATAATCTAATGGTTTAATGTGCATGCATACATGTATAAGGATCCTTTATAGTCAAAGTTGCATTATTTTGGATTGTCAATGTATTACATTCGTTTCCATGTTATTTTTTTCATTACATGTACACTTTATCATATTGCATAATTTCACAAGAATTATTCAAAATAAATATAATAATGTACTTTGATTATTATCTTATTTTATGTTTATAATATCTTACAAAACAATAATATGATCTAGCTTTACTTTGGTACACCAATATAATTATTATGCTTTGACTTAGTTCCTATATGATAACTTAGTCCTTACACATTTATTGCCATACTTTATGCTTAGTTTTATGTCTAATGTACTTTAAAAGTACAAAGGGGAGTTTGAGTAAGTTTCGGTGACATTCCAAAGCCTAAAAATCAAGCATAAGTGAAAATAAGGGGCACACGACTAAGACAAATTGGCCTCGGCCATGTACAAATGGTTGTAAATGATATAGAAGGGTTCACACGGCTGAGACCAAATGGTCTCGATTGAGTGCACCATTATGCCTCACGAATTTTGCAAATAACTTTGCTGGGAAAAATTGCACATCATTTTAAACCGACCAAACGACATTGTCAGGCAACGTTATGTTTTACAAAGCTGTTTCTCTTTATTTATAGTTTCTAAAAACTCAAATATAACTTCATTTGGATCTGCAAATCTTCAAATGTACACTAAACAAATCGGACTACTCCTAATGGCATGGCAGCATACATAGTTCGAGTTTAAGTGTAATTTTCATCATTTTACAGGAAAAATTAGACTTTTACTTCCTCATATGAAATATAGGCATATAAATTTAGTTTCCAACCCAAATATAATCATGCAATTTCATAGCCTATAACTCATTTTATAAACAAAACAATATGGCTTGGTAAAGTGAAACATATAATAGATTTTTCCTATTTTGAAGGTAACTTCTCCCATTTGGATTTTCGCCTGCTTCTCTTGCCTTTAACCATCTTAATCATATTACCATATTAAGAACACCTCTAAAACACTATCACAATTTACAAATAAAAGAAACCACACACAAACACAAGGTTTAGGGGTTCCTATACCTTATTTAGCCATTTATGTTTCTTCTTACCACCTCTTACTTCATCTTGCTATTTTCCTCCTTCTAATATAATATATTATACATGTTAAAAATTTAATCTTTGTATCATTGTAATTCTCCATATGTAAAGCAAGAAAGAGAAGAGAAGTAGAGGAGAAATCATACCTTAACACACCTAAACATCAACTTTCTCTCTACTTTCCAATTTGAAATTGAATAAGTGATTTTTGTGTAGGAAATAAAGAGTATTTAAGATAATTTTTTTTTGAGTTTTGCTCCTTTGAGTTGGCCAGCCACTTTACCTCCTTTAACTCCCATGAAATCTCTTTCAACTTCAAGAGATTTCTAGAATTATGCTTATTTTATTGCTATTGGTCCACTTGTTAACACAGCAAGAATTACCCTTTACTCTTTCTTTTCCCCCTTAATTCCCCAATTTACAACTTAATTACTTTAGTTTCTACATTTGACATATGACTTATGATTCCAATTTTAATTAAATCCTCATTTCATATCTTCCTAAATATACACACTTTTAATTTACCATTTTGGCCTCAACCTTTTAAATTAATTCCATTTAAGTCCTTTCTTACACTTTTAATACTTATATCTTCATATTATCTCCATTATACATCCTAGACATACCCGATTATAACTAGGGTATATTTTGGGACCTCACAATAACTCTCTTAGCTTGGTGATTGAAGATCTTCGAAATAAAGAAAAGTATCTTCACGAGCTTCAAAAGAAAGAAATGAACGATAAAAGAATGAACTAGCTGAACAAGTCGGAGTATTTCAATTTGGAATGTTTGCTAAAGTTATTTATGAGTGTTGAAGGCATTTTTTTGAAAAATATTTTAGCTTTATGGAAGATCCCACTGCACTCCCTGAGCCTTTAATTAATGAAGAAGATTTTGAAAAGAATGAAGAAGATGTAAATACAAAAAGTTAACTTTTCCTTTGTATTTTAAGATAATTTTTAAATGAAGGTCTAAGCTTTTAATTTTCCTATTTAATAATTCTTTTATGCCATTTTTATGCTATAAATGCAAAAGTTTTCTGATTGGAATAACTTCCATCGGCCTCATGTGTCAGAAATTACATTTATCTATTACATTATATATTTTTTTTAGCATTTTCTACATTCCAGATCTAGGGAGTTCAAATCTATCATTGACCTTACTCTATAAGTGCTTCTATAAATCCATCCATTGAACTTAGTCTATAAGTGCTTCTACTTAATACTTTAGATATTTCATAGGGAACCTTTCCAATTGGACATGAGTTTTCCGACTTCTACATTGCTTATGCCAAAACATTGAAAGCTCAAAAGCCTTATCTTATTATTATGGTATCTGGCTATTCTTTATTTGTAGGTTGCAATTCTTGTGTAGGCATCGTCTCTTTTTTCTTCAATTAAGTCAAGGTTTTATTTCTTTCCCATTCATTTTCTTGATGGGAAAAAAGGGTTAACTGTAGAGGGAATTCCAATCTCCAATGGTATGATCGTTTGCGATCCATATACTAGTGAGAATGGCATTTGATGCGATCATTCCTTCTGCAATTCTTTTTTCCAATTGCTTTAACATTACTTAATCTTTTCTTTATCCCTTTTGTGATTATCCGATTGGATACTTCTAACATGCCATTGGTTTGTGGGTTAGTGACAGAGGTGAATCGCAAATCAATCTTAAAGTCAGAATAAAAAACCTAAATATGGAGCTATCAAATTACTTCCCATTATATGTGATGAAAATCTTTGGTAAGCCATATCTACAGTTAATCTTTTTTCAAGGGAAATTTCTTATTCTTTCTACTGTGATAGTAGCCAAGGGTTGGGCTTCTATCCATTTAGAGAAGTGATCAACTGCGATGACAAAAAACTTCATTTGGCACTTGTCTTAAGGGAATGGAGTTAAAATATTCAATCCCTATAGGTCGAATGGCCACGACACTCTGATTGGGGATTGCTTGGGTATAGGCTGCCTTACGATTCTTAGTGTATCTAGCATTGTGGATATCATTTAACCTAATTTTAAGCATATTTAAAGATGTTGGGCCAGAAATAACCTTTTAGCAATATCTTTCTTACGATTGCTCTGCTGGTTTTATAAGCTCCGTATATTCCCTCATGTATCTCTTTTATGACGTAATTCCCATTCTTTTTTGTTATGCATTTAAGCCAAGGGTGCGTAAACAGTTTTTTGTAAAGCATTTCTTTGATTATGGCATAGTCGAGTGTTTTTCTATTGATTTTTCTCGCCTCTGTATTATCTTCTGGTAGTTCACCTATCTTAAAAAAATAGATGGTCAGAGTCATCAATGTTTTCAATTCCTGATCGAATTTCCATGATCTCAGGTTCTTCTAAAGAGGATTGTAACTGCTTTTTAATATGTATATATTTTTCCATAGTATGTTGATTTAAGGCTGCTAGTTTAGCTAGCCGATCTATGACTATTGTTTTCTCTCTCAGGACTTTTCTCAATGCTCCATGTCATTCCTCCTTCTTTGAGCTCTTTGAGGGTGATTTTGACTTTCAACAAATATTTCTTCATATTTTATTCTTTTGCCTCAAAATTGACCAAGACTTAGCTTGTTACTAGCAGCAAATTGCTTGAATCTTAAGGTTTTTCGGTCGGATGCATTTGACTAACCTTAGGCCCTAGAGCAGTGCTTCATACTTGTAACATTATTGAAAGAGTTAAAGTTTAGTTTTATTGAGTACTTGATGATTATGCCTAAAGGTCCTTTGATAATTATGCCCATGCCTTCTCCTCTGCTAATGGAGGCTCTATCTGTGATTACTTCCTAAAAGCTTTCTTTTGCCTTTTGTTTTTTGCACTATCTTGTGAATTTCGCAATAAAGTCTATTAGAGTTTATGCTTTAATGGCATTTTTGGGCTCATATTGAATATCAAAAGATTATAGATTGATGGCCTATCCTACCATTTTTTCCTTCTAGATCTGGCAATCTAGAAAATTTTTCAAAAGTGTTAACTTGTTTGAACTACTATTGTATGAACTTCAAAATACATTTTTAGCTTCTGAATACTCATTATGAGGTGTGATTATCAACTATTCGGTTGAACTTTTCTTCAATTTTTATCCTCACAATACTTAATTGACTAATATATAGGAAATCGCTGAGTTCCTTCATCCCCTAATCAAGACAGTGGCCACTGCTTCTCCAGAAGTCGATAAGTATAGATAGAGTTTCTCTCCTGGTTTTTCAAAAACATTTTAATTCTTCGAAGGCTTTTTGACAATCTTCCCCCAAGTAAATGCATTATTTTTTTTTAAGTTTTTTAAAAGAGGGCATACATCATTTAGCTAAAGATGAGATAAATTTGCCCAATGTAGTAATTCTCCCATTTAACTTCTGGATATCTTTTATGCTGGTTGAGGGGTGCATGTCCATTATAGCCTTAATTTTTTAGGGTTTGGTTCTATCCCTCTTTTACAGACCATAAAACCTAAAAATTTTCCTGAAGGGACTCCAAACACATATTTTTTTTGGATTTAATTTCATATTGAATTGATTGAGTGTCAAGTACCTTCGTCAAATCTGCAGGATGGTCCGCCATACTTTTGCTTTTCATAATAATATAATTAACATATAATTCCAAATTTTTCTTGATCTATGCCTTGAAAATATTATTCATGAGGTGTTGATATATTACACCCGCATTTTTTAGCCTGAATGGCATGACCTTGTAGTAGAAAGTACTATCATTGGTAATAAAGCTCATTTTTCTTAATTGAGCAATCACATCATAATGAATTGGGGGGGGGGATGGTATCCTGCATAGGCATCGAGCAGAGAGTAGATGGAGTGACATGACGTAAACACATCTACTAGTTGGTCAATACTCAGAAGCAAGTAGCAATCTTTTGGCCAAACCTTGTTGAGGTCAGTGAAATCCATGCACATTCTCAGTTTTCCATATTTCTTTTTTACCAAAACCATATTGGCAAGCCATTCTGGATAATTGACTTAATTGATAGTTCCAACACTCAATAATCTATCTATCTTTTGAAAAATGAACTTTTTCAATCGAGGTGCATGTCTTTTTAGCTTTTGTTTAACCAGTGGATGGTTAGGATCCATGTTTGGCTTATAAGTGATCACCTCTAGATCTATACCTTGGAGACTTTATGGTTTCCAAGTGAAGGTGAATTGATTGATCACCAATGCTTTCATTATCTACTTTTCGACCTCCTCTCACATATTCAAATCGATTCAAACTTTCCTTCCTTCAGATAACTCTTTTGTTAAGGTATCACCTTTTAAATTCATCCTAGGTTGATCGTCTTCCTCATTCTTCTTTAGATTGGGTTGCACTATGTACGATTGTTTTGCTTCTTTTACCATGGTAATGTAAACCTTTCTTGAAGCCTTTTGGTTTTCTTTCAGTATTACCACTTCTTTTTCAATAAGAATTTTCATCACTATATATCTTATACTAGTGACTGCTCCTATTTGAAATAATATTGGTCTTATAAAGATCATATTGTATGCAAAGTTCACATCTATGACCATGAATAGAGCTTTATAGGTTTGAGTTACTACTTTATTTTCCATTTCTATAAAGAATTCTATGGATCCTACCACCGGAACAATGGGATTTCCAAGTCTAACACTATAAGAAAATTTCAATTTAGCAACGAAACTTTTTCCGTTGCTAATCAAAAATTGCAACGAAAATTAGCAACAGAAATTTCTGTTGCTAATTCGGCAGTTGCTATTTTTAGCAACGAAAATTTAATTCCGTTGCTAAATTTAGCAATGGAATTTGCGTTCCGTTGCTAAATTCAACACCGCAAGATTCGGTAACTTGGACAAATTTAGCAACGGAATATAAACTTCAGTTGCTAAATTTAGCAACGGAAATTGATTTTCCGTTGCTAAAATTAGCAACAGTAAAATATATTTCGTTGCTATTTTTAGCAATGGAATTCATTTTCTGTTGCTAAATTCACCCATAAGTAAAAAAATTTATGACGGTTCTGTCCATCGCCAATCCATCACAATAGGCAATTTAGGTCCATCAAAACTTGAATTAGTGGCCCCTCACTGTTAGAAGTCATAACCAGAAAATAATTAAATATCCCACCATGAAAATAAGAACTCAATTCCATCATGACAGGGCATGCAAATTTCAAATGGAAAACAAAGTTTCAAATCTTAAGAATATTAATATTAGCTACATAAGGCTAGCTGTCTGCTGGAAGCCAATCTAGAAAAGAGAAAGTTACCTTGTGATCGATTTGCTCTTGTAATGAAAACAACCTGCCACGCTCCCAGTTCTAGCAAGAAGAAACATGATGTAAGAAATATTCCTTGAGACTAGAGAATCAAATGTGAGCATGAGATGCATGATGCATATGCACATAAAAAATAAAGACCTATAAGTTATGCCTTTCACACATCAAAACAAAACCATGAAAAGTATCCGTTACACCACCAAAAAGGAAAATGCTTCCTTCAAAAGTTTATGCTCGATTCTAATACTTCATAAAAGCAATTTCAGAAAATCAAAAACATTCCCATAGAAATTAGCACAAAAACCATTTTCATACTCTGAGCTCAGCCACAAGGCATGGCAACATTATACAGACTAAGGCATAAAATTACAAATAATAACAAATGTTCTCTCCTTTCTAATGATATTCTAGAACAACATGTTTTTATCTTTAACCATATTAACAAAAAGCAAGTACCTTCATTGTATGAGATATATGCCCAATAACTGTTCAGGTAAACAAAAAAGGCATCTGTTACACATACATTACACTGCAAAATAGAAAATCGAGGGAACAAAAAACAACAAAGAAATTCGCATGTTATTATGTACAAATCAACACTATAAAGGGTGATACAACAGCTGTACAAAATATAGAAAAACTATAGAAATTCCATTAAATTATTTTCCTACTGCAGCTATTTTTACAATTCTTATATTAGTATGTTTCTTCAAATCCCATGTCATAACTACAAATATAAACAAGACCTCAGCATTTAATAAGGCAGCACCGCAAAAAAATTTTAGAGTTAAAAAAACCCGTTACATTCCATCTTCTACTCGTAATTTCACTACCTCAAGACAAAAAATGAAAATGGTAGATCTATGTAACCGATCACTAGGCCGAGTACTGATGTGCCACACATACTGGTAATATTAATTATATTATTCTTAACCACCTTATTAAATTATCTTGGGTAGTCATAGTGGAATGCTTTTAAATGAGCAAAACATGCTTTGTTATCCAGCAAACAAACCAAATAAAAGCTTAAAAAAACAATAGATTACGGAGGGAGCATATAAAATTAAGATGTTCCTTGGAATTCACAGCAAGCAATATAACATTTTTGCACTATATGAGGCAGTAGAGTTTACAATTAAACAAAGCTAAAGAAATGAACATGAGAAAAAGGAAAAAGGAAAATAGAAAGAACAACAAAAAAAATACCAAAACTTGATTTGCTTAATATCCGGGGAAAAGAGAAATCAAACTTCATAGAAAATAACAAAGATCTTGAACTTTCAAGAAAAGAAGAAAAATAAGAATGCATACAGCTCTAGGAATAGGAGTCCAGATTCCATGGACTAAGCCGAGAACATGGTAGCATATCTGCAAATTTAGAACCATGAGAATAGGCCATATTGCACACCCAAGTGAGGTGTAGTGATAAAACAGAAAATAAAGAATGGGAAAAGAATCCAGGTGGATGCATTTCGCAGAGCAATTACAAAATCCCTAAGAATCACATGATACCCTCATCATAGAGTACAGATATTGCACATAATTAAAGACCCAAAATTTATAATTCAGGATAACAGGCTCTCTCACACACATGCGCATAACTCTCAAGGAGTTAATTTATAGTCGTAATTGGTGATTAAAAATATTAAAATGAGCATCACAGTTAACAGGGGTTGGGGACAATAAGTATGTGAACTATGTAAAAGAAACAAAAATAAAGTACATTAGAAGCATATGAATTACGGCTTCACCTGTAAGGCTCCTTGCATGCAGAGTGAACTTCGGTCTTTACAGTCATAAGGTCTAGGAACTGGTCCTCTTCAATCTTCTTCATCAAAATTTTGTTTGCTTGAAATGCCATCACTTATTTTGTAAGCTAGCTATAACAATAGAAGGGCATGAAAACATGAAAGAAATAAATCACCTCTTCTGTCATAGCAAGAAACATTTGTCGCAGGTCATCAGCTTTCACATCTTGTGCTGAATAACTTTCATTCTTACACTTTAATTTTCCCAATTTGGACACCTAATAACAGAAAGAAGGAACTAATAACAATCTATGCTAAACAACGTAAATCTTGTGCAAGACAACAGGTAAGCCAATGAAGAAAACCGTTGTACCCATATAAGCATAGCACCTTAGTCTCGCACCTAAATTTAGCATGCAGATAAATCTACTTCAATCACACCTATGAAAAAAAGCATAAAGAACCTTAAAAACATAACATACAGCGAAAATATGGAAAACGCCATATAATAAGGTCATCATTCCATTTGTTTGGCAAGTAACGTTTAATAGTTGGTAATAATGTTGCCCTGAAAAAGAATGAACCAGTAAAAGATCAGAAAATGAAGCAAAGAAAAAGAAGAAAACTGAACTAGTTCATATGGGCTAATCACATATGTAAATAGTTGAATAACCCATACAAAAAGAACATACGAAAGTGCGATGATTCCGAGCACGAAAAAGTAGCACGTCAATACAGCATTAACCAAGTCTTTGGAAAGGAACTTAAAGAGTAAGAATAACGATAACAGCATTGTACTACCAACAAAGGGAAAGCGCATTACGTGTTCGTTAGACATTGTCTCCTGAAAAATTAGAAAATAATGAATTTATAGTCAGCTTCTCTTAGAAGCATTGGAATAGCAATAGAAGAGGAAACAAATACTTGCAATACTCACTGTAGGTGGAGTTGGCTTCACAAATCGATAGCATCCAACATAAACAGTGAGGCATGCAGTTAAGATGACATTTAAATTTGGATCTACCTTCACAAGAAGTGGTGCCAATGTTAAACCTGCATTGTAAGACCATAAGCAAATTATCCACCAAAACAAGAAGGGGAATGGGGAAGGAGGGACCTATTTCGATGAATTAAATAAAATAATTCTCCCTTCTTTAATTTTTACTAAAGAGGCATTATATAAAGAGAAATGTTTCATAGAGATATAAATGTAGCAGAACTCAGTAAAGAAGGGCATATTTGAGAACTTATTATTATTATTATTACCTTTTCATTTTTTTAAAAGGCACTTGAAATGGAATATAAAAATTATCGTGATCAATTTTATCCCAAAGATATATAATTGGTATTTAAAAAATAAGATTTGTTTTAGAACCCATTAATTAATTAGTCGTTTTATTATTATAATATTTCTATGGAGTGGTTATTGAAATCCAAGGGTGAATGCTTAGAAATAAATAATCCAAAAACGGTAACAGTTGAATGATCCAAAAACTCTTTTATATATTTTGACACTTTAATAATTAGGAAACAGTAGAATTAAGAAAGAGATATAGAACATAATAATTGTGAAATGTTTATATTATCTAAATGCAGTTAAACAAAATTAAAATCATTGATTAGTGAAGAAGATAGTTATTAAATATTAAATGGGTTAATTTAGTTTGTTTAGTGGCTCTACCACCAACTGCTAAGGAAACTATGGTCCAAAGTGGAAATCTACCACCAACTGCCAAGGAAACCCACAATGCTAGTGTTGCACATCCGCATACTCAAATACAATATAGCCAAATAATCATAACCACTAACAAGAATATCCTCGCAACTGAGGCACATTATAAAATTCCAAAAATAAGAAAAGGAAACAACAAACCTGCTAAAGCAATATTGGCCAAGCGTTCACCGTTCTTCATTTCCTTATAATTGAGTCAAACCTCCTAGAGAAAAGTCCAATAAATCAACACGTATGTGGCAGCCCAATTCCAGCAATGAACTGCAATTTACATAAGAAAAAGAGGCATTAATGCTCAAGAATCTAAAAATGCCAAAAACAAAATCAAAAGAAAAAGACCATCATCGGCCGACAGAAACTATAAATTGCATGCGAAATTAGAGAAATTGAGTTAAATTACTTTCTCTTTCACATTCCGTCAATACCTAGAGCAGAGCATCGATCTTATTCAAAAAGACAGCAAAAAGAAAAATCAAGAGATTCATAACTGAAAAAGTCAATATTCCAGTTCTAAATTTTCTCAGCAACCAAACAGAAAATAAAGAGGTGTATATATATACCCGAGATGTGTCCCCCCTATTCTCCCTCTAATGGCAACTGCAGAGCCAGATCGGGGAAAAAGAAAAATTGCAGCTTCAATTACAGTCTCTTGAAGCAAGAAAAATCAGTCTTGGAAAAAAATGGATGATCGAACAAGAAAGAGACTAGAGAGAGAAAGAAAGAAAGAGAGAGAAGGGGTAAGTGAGGTATGATATTTGTTTGGTGGTTAAATGATATTAATATAGACTCACATTCTCCATAAACTTTGCCTCAGATCTCACTTAGATCATACATAAAAACACAAATAAAAGGCTATAGGGTAGTGGTGAGAGGTTGTGCGTCAATGGAGTTTGAATAGAGAGAGATGGGAGATTCTCTGGAACTGATGGAAAAGATAAAGGCAAATAAAAGAGAGGGAGGCGGAATTTGACACTTAAGGCTAATTTATGGCTAGGGCAACAAATAACAAAATTACTTAAATATTCCTCATTTACCAACGGAATATAAATTTCGTTGCTATTTTAGCAATCGAAAATATATTCGGTTGCAATATAGCAATGGAATTTAAATTCCGTTGCTATTTAGCAATCGAAAATAAATTCGGTGAAATTCTATTTCGGTTGCTAAATAGCAACAAAAATATATTTCGGTTGCTATTTTAGCAACCAAAAATAAATTTCGTTGCTATTTTAGCAATCGAAAATAAATTTCGTTGCTATTTAGCAATCGAATTATTTTCCTTTGCTAAATTAGCAACGAAAATCATATTCTGTTGCTATTTTTCGTTCCAATTTTTTTCCACCATCTATTGGCACCTTAATTAGCAACGGAATAGTAATTTCGTTGCTAAATTTTGGCTCCAAAAATTCCCTCCACTTTTAGCAACGGAAGATAACCAAATATTTTTCCGTTGCTAAATCTACAAAGTTTAACCAATTTTAGCAACAAAAATTATTTTTCGTTGCTAAATAGCAACGAAATTGGTTTTCCGTTGCTAATTTAGCAACGAAATCATTTTCATTGCTATTTCCAGAATTTCTTGTAGTGTAATCAACGATGTAGTTATTGGATTCAATTCTTCTATTGGTAAATTCATTCATTTGTAAGCTCCTACGGTGAAGATGTTCACCACGCTACCATTATCCACTAGAATTCTTTTTACTTGGAAATTATTGATCGTTGCTTGAATCACTAATGCATCTTTATAAGGAAACTTTAAATCAGCCGTATCTTCAAGGAAAATGGTGATTGAGGGCAATTTTTTAGATTTGCCAGAGAAGTATACACCTTTCCTTTTCTTCCTTTTTGCAAAGTTCGCTCCATAGGATGATCCTCTAGAAATCATGTTAATTTTAGAAGTCTTTATCTTTGCTGATTGACATCCCTAGGTTTATGCCTTTTGTCATCCTCTTCTGAATCTGATCTTTCTTTATTACCTATTGGTATTTTGCACATTTCCTATGGCAAAGATCTTATGAATCTTTTTAGGGATCTCTTTTATATTAGTCTCTAAATTTCTTCTTTCAATGAATTACATTTGTCAGTGGTATGACCTACTTCCTTATGGAATTCACAATGTCTATTTTTAAACCTTCGAGTGTATGACTGAATGAAAATTTTTTTAGGCCAATTCACCTTACTGTGTTTTTCTTTTAGCTATATTAAAACCTTAGTGGGAGAAAAGTTGAGTTGAGTGTAGGTTCTGGCTGGATTACTTACATGACGATTAGAGCTACTATGCTTATTCTCTTTTCTCTTTACTTGGTTTTTCAAAGTACTGGCCTCTCCATAATTTTTACCTTGAGATCCTCCTACCCATAGGGCTGCATTATGTTTGTTACTAAATTTATGCATCCTCTGGCTTGTAGGGCATCATCCAATTGTATGTATTGGTTAACCTTCTCTATTAGATTAGCAAAGTCCATTAGAGGGTGCATCATGATGGATTCAAATAATTGAGTGCTTGTTATGCTTTGAGCCAAAGCATTTGTGGCTACTTCAGGATGCAGGTTCGTTATTTCAAAAGCCAAGGTCTGAACCTATCAATATAACTCCTTAGAGTTTCATCTGGTGCACTAAATTACACATATCATTAATAGTTTTTAGGGTCTTGATCTACATAATGAATCTTGTTGTGAATAAATCATGAAGCTGCCTAAAGTAATGAATTAATTCCTGAGGAAGATCATAGAACAAATCCAAAGTGTCATCTATTAATGTTGTAAGAAACACTCGATAAAAAATTCTATCATCAAAAGAATACATTTGTATTTGCATTAAATATTCTGAAATATGACATTTAGGATTAGATTTACCCATATATTTGGTCATTTTAATCTCCTTAAATCTGTTGGAAAGCTCAGCCTTGTGAATTTCCTGACTAGATAGAGAGATTGTATGGTCATTAAATATTTGTTTTTAGGATGACCCAGCCCAAATTTTTTCACCTGTTGCAAGAACCATCTTTCAGTTTGCTCTGAATTAGAGTCATTGATCAACCTCCCCTCCTTTCAGTCTTCTCTTTGGGGTGCACATGTAGCCTTTGTCTTCTCCTAGGTTAATGAGGGGTAAAAGATATCATTTGGGAGTAATACAAGCATTATTATTGGAGGAATGGCTTCTACTTTCTTACGGTGTCTTCTTCTTTCCTTTGCTTCTTTTGTTGTCTTCTTGTATTCGAGACCTAGTTCTAAATTTGGGGTCAGTTGGTTCTTTAATTTGCAATAAAACATTTACGTGTTGTCCCATACTCCTTTTTTTGCTTTCTTATTTTGACTCCCTTATAAAAATCTTAGGGCGTCATGTCTCATGTATGTATTTCATGATGCTTCTGCTAAAAAATTATAAAATTGGAGGATAAGTATGCCATTTTTATAATAAAATTGTACAATATCCTGTAATTAAGCTAACTAGAAAAAAATTATAATATTGCATAATATCATACAGTTTTTCCAAAAGTCATATTGTTAAAACCATATTGTACCATACCATACCATAGATTAATGGATTAAGGACTACCACTGTCCAAACGGGCCTTTAGATTTTAGAGTATCTGTAATGAGTTACAAGTCTCATGTTACATTCTCTAAATTTTGCATAAACTCTAGCCAGATGCTGCACTAATAAATTTTAAAGTTAATTACAAAAAAGGACTCAACTATATGATACTTTTCAATATCAAATCTAATTTTTAAAATCTTACAATGTTAACTCCAAACTTAAAGTTCCTTTTCAATTAAGGGATTTCGTTAATAATTCTGTTAAATGCTAACGGAACATGCTAACTTAGCTAAATAAATTGGTCCCAAATGCCAATAAAATTGCCAAATGACCTTCCTAATGAATTAGCGACAAAAATTTTCGTTGCTAACAATATTTTATTTTTTTATTATTATTTTCATATTATTATTATTATTATTTAAAAAATATAATAAAAAAGAATAGAGATAATAATAAAAAAATAATTATATTATAAAATATTATTATTATAATCTTTAGTATTTTAAAATAATAATAATAATAATAATAATATGGTTCAAGATAGTAAAGTTTATATTATTTGAAATTTCAACTATCAATAATCAAACTTTTTTAATCTTTGCGAAATTGAAGATAAACATAAAAAAAGTACTAGAAATTATATATATATATATATATATGCGAGTTGGGTTGGATCATTAATGGACAGATCATTAATGAATTAGATCATAAATAGATAAAAAAATATGAATAATAAATGAATTAATATCAAATGGGATGGATGAGTTTGGATCGATTTATGGGTAACAGTTGGCTTGATGCTTATGCTACTTTTTATGGTGCCAATCAGAGTCCTAGAACTCTTGTTGAGGATATGAAAATATATATATATATATATATATATATATATATATATATATATATATATATATATATATATATATATATATATATGTGTGTGTGTGTGTGTGTGTGTGTGTGTGTGTGTGTGTGTGTGTGTGTGTGTGTGTGTGTGTGTGTGTGTGTGTGTATCTTACAATTAACTGATGTTATTTAGGTTAAGGGTCTTGATTTTTGTACTTGCCATAACATCTAAGATGTGGAAAAAATTTGTGAATTTCCATCTTTGCCAATCTGAAAAAATTAAGTGTACACTTCTATGAGTGGCAAATGAATGCTAACTTATTGGTAGCTTACCTGACAGCATTTTCATGAACAAAAATATGCATATATAATTCGTCTATCTCTCTCTATATATAAACTTATATTTATATTGTACATTGGATATAATATTACAAATTAGGTTACATATATATATATATATATATTGAGCATTTTCGATTGAACAACTCCAAAAAGTGAAGAATTTAGACAAGGGAATAAAGTATGGATTTTGAAAAAACCCATTGGATACAGATTTAATGTGTTAAAAAATAAAATAGATCAGTTTTTGATTGATTCAATAGGTACTGGATTGGATTGAAAAATAAAATTAATTAGTTTTGCGTTGACATAATAGGCATTTATTTGGGTTGGATTGGTTTTGGATCTTTTTTTTATGAATTTGGGTCAAATTTGGCCTATATATATGTGTGTGTGTGTGTGTGTGTGCGATTTAGGTGTTGAAAAAGTAACTTTTTTTTATAGAAATTGATGGAGTTAATTGGTTTAGCATTAAACAATTATGAAGGGGTATTTGATTGTAAAATATTTTCAAAAAGTAATTTAGAATATATAGATTTATTTGTTATTGGAGAGGAAAATGGCATAAATATGGATGAGATAAATTAATTGAAATTAGAAAGTGATTTTCCATTTCTATATGCATATTCCAAGTCTGGCTCTATGAGGACCACTCTAGAAACATAAATCACTGAACAATAGTAGTTAAAAATTAATTAGAAACAAATAAATTTGTAATATAATATTAGCGGTGCTTAACTAATACTATTTGCAAATATATATATATATATATATATATATATATATATATATATAAGTTATTCTTTGGCATTTTAAAATTATTAAATAATAATAATATGGAAATAATTTAAAAAATAAAAATTTTTAGCAATGGAATAAAGATGAAAATTCACTGGGAAAGAAAAAGGTGATGTGAAAGCTTAATTGGCATATGGGACCCATTTATTTAGCCGAGTTAACAAGTTCTGTTACCATTTAATGGAATTGTTGATGATGTCCCTTAATTGAAAGGAAACTCTAAGTTAGGGGTTGACATTGTAAAATTTTAAAAATCATATTTGATATTGAAAATTATCCTATATTTGAGATTTTTTTTTATTCTTAACCCTAAAATTTACCCAAATACTTGAAAGTATGCTACTAAGCTTTTTCTATAAGGGCTTCACTCGCACTTGAATACGTTAGATAAGCAAAGTCATTAAAATTATTGATTAAATTTTTTTATTTTAAATGAGTAAAATGTTCCTAAAATTAGTTAAATGGTAGATTTTTCTATGATAAATGTGAGGTCCCAAGATGTACTTTGGAAGGATTATAGTGAGTGATTGTATGAATTCCAGTGAAAGAAAGCATTAGCTGTGCAGTAAGGATGTAATCAAAATTTATGAAATTGTGAGAACATTTAGTAAATAATGCAAATTATGTTGTAGACATATAATTAGGGAATTAAATTGATGAGAGAAAATAAAATTTAAATGCGTTGGTCATTAAACGTGTAAAGAGGGATTGAAAGGAAATTTGATAAAGAAAACATTAGAACCAATGAATGATGACAAATGGATGCATATTTGGCCATGTATTCGAGTCACTCACACCCTTAAGGAGTGACTCTCTCACTCACACCTATGGGTTATGACTCACTCAGTCACTTATAGGGGATGGAAATGAGTGAGTGGGATAAGAAAGTGGTTAATTAATAACCATTAGATCTCTTGATTCAATCATAGCTGTCCAATTGGGTATATATATGGATAAATATCTTGGAAAGTTCAAGAAACCTCATGTTTTATCCATTTCTTTTCCTTAGACGAATTGGTGTCTCCATTCTCCTCCATTATTCTTATCTTCTTAACCTAATTTTCATCCAAATTTCACTTTGATAATTGTGAATTATAACTATATTATTAATATATTTTAATGTGTTTAATATGTTAGTTTAGTATTAATTTGGTTAATTTTATATTTAATCTATTAATTCATGTATTTGTGGGCTTAATTGTAATTTTTGGCGTTTTTAGGTATTTAGTTGAAGAAAAGAAAAAGTTCAAGGGCAAAAAGAGGAAACTAATTTTTTTAGGTTTTGAAGAGAAGAAATCACGCTGAAGAGCAAAAGCATTCTCCTTGGGAAAAGGGAATCTCCCCTCCGTGAAAGAGAACTTGAAGAGTTAGAATTAATAAAGTCCCTCTCTTGAGGGAAGTAAGGCAAATCAAAGGCAGGGTAATTCTCCTTGGTAGAGGGAGAATTGCCTCTCCTGAGACAACCTACGAAGATAGCATATTTACATTCTCCTCTCCTGAGGCAAAGTGTTTGAGTTATGATTAAAGTTTGTTTTTTCTGAATTGGGAAGTTAAAGTGCAGCTAGAGTTCTTCTTCTTGGAGAGTTTTAAGTAGACAAAAACACTAGGATATAAAGAGCACAAATTCTAAAGTTCCTAGGAGAGAGTTCTTTAGTTAGTTTTTAGTCTTAGTTCTTAAGTTTTTAGCACCAGTTTTTCTTTAGTTAAATTGTATAATAATTTTAGGCCTAGTTTTCTTGTTTTTCTTAATTTTCAATTCTCTTAAAGATTCAAGCTTTCTACTACATATGCTGAGAAGTCATCAAGAGCAAGTTTGAAGCTTCATGAGTATTATATCTTTTTATATTTATTTTTCTATTGTTTCAATCATTTTTGGTGAGTAGTTTTCTCACTTTTGTTGATGGAAACTTGAACCCTCATACTTTTATTATATTGAATTTAATTTGAGCTTTAATTCGATGCAAGTGTGTTATTTCTTAGTTTCTAAGATGATTCTTATCTTGAGTTATGTTGATTTGATGATTGATGTATTGAATAAATGGTTGTTTGTCAATTTGATGCATGATCAATGATTTGCATGTTTTTGGCTTAATTTAATTAAGTCAATGCATGATTATATTTTGAGAATTGAGGTAATTATGTGTTGGTAAATAGTCTAATTAAAACAAAGAAATCTGAATTGAGAATGAGCTAGAGTTAGATCTCTCTCGAGAGGGTCTAACGAAGGTTGAAGAGTTTAAAATCAGATCTTTATACTAGGTATTAAGTTGTTCCTAAACTGAAAATTTAATGCTTAGAATGTTACTCTGAATAAGATAACTATTTTTATTTAACTAGTTTTCCATAATCACTTGTGTTACTTTTGATTTGAGTCATTAGAATAGAAGTTGAGGTGGATAGTTTCTTTAGCATAAGTATTTTAGTTATTGCTCTCTATTTAATTAATGTTAGTCCAATTTTAGTTTTTATTTTGCTTAATTATTAATTTAGTTAGTTCTTGATTATAATTCAAAAACTTGAAAAATAATCTCAGATTAATTTAACTCAGTTATAGATATTTTGCTTAGCAATTCATGTTCTATTGGGTTCAATATTCTTAGGGTTATAATTATATTTCTCTATATTACTAGTCGATTTAGTATACTTGTTAGACACCGATGACCCCTTAAATTTTACCATACACTAAATCAGGATAACCATCTCACTTTTGTTTAAGAAATAAAAACACAAGCTTTATAAGGTATGGGAGTTATGCATATATGTGTGTACATGCTTGGTTTAATTTGTTGGGATGTGTAATTGATGTTGAAGTGTTATAAAAATATGAATTTGATAGAATAGTGTGTATAAATGAAGAAAAAGTAAATAAAGAAGTGAGTAGTGGAATTATGGTATAGGACCCATGTGATGAATGGTGAGTATTTTGCCCATAAGTTGAGTTATATAGCTCCAAATGGGTTAATTCAAATTGAAGCATAAACTAGACACATACATCAAAAATTTTTATGAAGAGGATGGAACTTGATTCTACTTTAAGACTAGAAAACTTTAGTCAAAAGTGGAGTAATAGTTGCTGCCTTATCAACTGGAGTAGTACATAATATTTTAGATATATATCTTGATATAGAAGTCCAAATGGCATGAATTATAATGATATTGAAACTAGAGACATATATCTAATGCTTTTATGAAGAAACTAAAAGTTCATTCTACCTCTAGGAATTTTGAATTTTGGATTGAAATTATGTGATGATTGTTACCCTATCATATGGAGCAACTTTTTTTTTTTTATGAATATCTCAAGATTTCAAAGTCTAAATGACTTGGTTTTTAATTCTTTAGAAACTTAAGACCTAAATCAACATTTAGTTATAAGACTACTTTAGAAAATTTCATTTACATAGTGAAAAAATTACCTAAGTGTGAACACTGGGCCTAAGTCAACCTCTGTCAGAGTTACCTAATGAGGATAATGCTATTTTAGAAATAGCCAGAAAGTAGTAGTGCTCTTTTCTCCTATACCATATTTATTTCAGAAAATATATTTACCAAGTTTTGAAGGGGAAAAAATGGTCTTTTAAAAAGTGTATTATGACTTCTTTCTGGGGTTTGGGTAAAGTGCCCATTAGTCGAGAATGCTAGCTGACTCAAAAATGAGTCATGGTTCTGACTAATAGGTCAAGACTATGACTTACTTTTGAGTCACAAACCAAAGGGTGACTTGTATCCTCCTTTTAGCCCGCGAGTTGAGTGTTAAGGCTTCACTCAAAGTCCGTAACTCATCAGCAAGTCACAGATTCAAGACTGTGACTCACCAACAAGTCATGGACTTGGTCTGGCTAATGACTCACTTGAGGGAACATGACTCATTCCACTCAAGGTCATGACTCATCTGAGTGACGTCCGTGACTTACTTCTTTGCACGTTTTCTCTCTTTTCTTTTCCTATTTTCTCTCTTTTATTTTCCTTATCTGTTTTCTTTTACTTTAATTTATTTTGTTATTAATATATTATTTTAAGCATTTTATTTTTTATGTTTAAAATATTTAAAATATTATTTTAATTATTATTAATTAATCCATTATTTTATTCCATTATTTTATGCATAAATGCTCGCAATTTATTTAGAGAACCTGGGAGAAATAAGGAAGCTAAGTTGACCCTAAAACAGTTTTTTTATTTTATTTGAGTTTATTTAAATTATTTGTATTTTAGCCTTTTATTATTATGCAGGTTGTAATCATTAGTAAAACAAGGTATTTTTTGCATGAAAATCAAGGGAATTCACATAAAATATTTTTACTTAATCAATTGAGTTTTGTTAATAAAATGGACCAATAACTTGTTTTATCCTAAAAATCACACTAAAAGGATTTTATTATTATACATAAGGGAATCAATATTCTTGAATTTAATGAATATCCCAATTTATGCATGTTTTATATTTTATTTTATTATTTGATGTATCAAAAATATTTTTTACCTAATAACAATTTAAAAGTAAACTGAATAATTCTTTTAATGATGGGATCCATATCCTTAAATCAATATAATTTAGGCATGACTTTATTGCTTTCTATGAGCTTGTATGTGTTTATGTTATTTTATACTTGTAGTGTATGACAAAAAGATCCACATAATTAGTCACAACCAATCATCTATATTATCGCTAGCTAAGTATACAAGTAGGGGTAAAATTCGAACTCTATCTGGTTTCAATGTCACAAGGTACAAAATCACTTTTCCAAGATTTTATTGGATGGCAAATCCTTAATGCATGCCTTATAATGCTTAGTAAATGTCTCACAAGTTAATCATTAGTAAATGGATAAGGATACCTCGGGATGATATCTCATGCCTTTTAGAGGCTCAAGGTATTATGGACATGGTTGAATCCCTAATCATTATGAAGCAATTTATTTTTACTAGTTAAACGAACCTTAGTTTGGTCTTGAGTCCTAAAAATAGGCTTTCGAGAGTAAATCAAATGCCTACGAGGTTCAGCACTTATCATAGTGGTGACTCCACTAGGGAATATTTGAGATTTTATTTTGAAAATGAATTGGTTAGTGTAATATAAATGGTTGCTTATAGTTTGATTTTGTTAGTCCTTTTCTAACTTAGGTTGCATTTGAAACATGCTACGACCTTAGACTTAAGTTAGGTATCCCCATTTCACTAACAGTGTAATCTCGAAGCGTGACCCTATGTTCACTCAATGTAAAGAAATGTTAGAAGGGACCACCAACCAAAGTTTCATACCTTTTATATATATTAAATGAGCTAGACCCATTAGTAAGGACCATATTTAGGTAGCCCTAAAATTTTACCACTAGACCAAAGCCTTATGTAGTGATATAGATACTTCCCTTAGGTAACATGTACCCTAATACATTGCTTGCTATTTGGATAGCTATAGACTAAATCAAGTTCTGATAAATTAAGGTAGTTGCTAATCAAGGATTACCATACCCCGGTAGGCATATCCTTATTTATATGAATGAATCAAGTATATAGAGATTAACAATGCATTTGTTTATGCTTTAAATAAAAAAGGGTTATGATGTCTGTCTTTTGTCATACACCATTCATATTCATTTGGTTCCCTATTAACCCATAAATAAATCTCGCCTAGAAAAGAGATTTCACTACCTCCTATATGAGAGAAATAAGGTTGGAAGATTTGTTTTGATATATATATGTGCTTTGAGAATGATATACAATATTCTCATGCATTCCATGCATAATCATGCATCATGTTAACAAATTGCTTCTTCAGCCATTATGAAGTCATCCAATGGTTTAAGGATTCAACTTTTTATAAGAAGAAAAATGTTTCGTAGACAAGTTTCGATCTTCAATTTCTTTAGGAATTCACCTTGAGTGAAGCTATAATGGCGCTAATCAAAATATATTGATAGCATGATCTTTTGGTTAAACTAAAAAAGTAAAGCCTTGCTTGAAGGGTATAGGTAGCTACAGTCACCATAGAGTCAATAGGGTGGTTCAAGAGTCCGAATGGGCTTCTAGTTAGGAGATTTTTTCCAGGGTTGTTTGAGTCAGCATTGGAAATTGATTTGGGTTCGACTAAAGTCTTTAAGGTAGCTTCTAAAAAGAATAGACATGGCAATTCCAATATAGATCGGGGTTATTGATATTTAAGAGCTAGAGGGAATGTTGGATGAGTTTAAGAGAAGAATAAGGTCTATGATGACCAATATAATGAACTTCTTGGCATAGCCTACTGGCCAGTAGACCTTGGTAGTTGCTGCTACCTATGGGGAACCTGCGACTACTTTAGGTACTTTAATTGCTACCCCAATGAGACCTTCTCTGATAGTTGAGTCATGAGGAATAGGATTGAGAGCTTCATTTATGAAACAACAAAAGGATAAAGGCATCACTCTTGAAAAGGATTTCATCACAAGCCCCAAAGTGGAAGTTACCTAGTATAGAGGTTTCAGATCTCAAGAAAATGGAATAAAAAATAGAAGCCATGGCTTGGGTCTTATCAGTTGAAAAGGGGGTTAGCCTAAAAGATAGGGATTTGGAAATTGAATATGTGTTCCCTCAATGGTTTATCATGCCTAATTTGTTTAAGTTTGATCTCAGTTTTGACCCATATGCTCATATTAAGCAGTATACCTTGGTCATAAAGGGCATTTCTCTTACTAAAAGGTAGAAGGTTGAGTATTTCATCCTTAGTCTTACCGATCATACCATTGACTGGTATCATAGTTTGGATAGGCATACCAAAGAGGATTAGGATATGTTGATTGAAGATTTCCTAAGATAGTATGACTGTAGCACACGGATGGAAGTTATTCTGAAGGATCTTGAGTTGCTGTAGCAAAAACAGGATATGTAACACCTTACTATAACAGTCTTATCGGTTTAAGTAATTTGTAGGGATTTTTTTTTTCAAAATCTATCTTTGTCCCAATAAAAGCTTTTCCAACAGCTCTTAACTATTGCTGACCTATAACTGTCTAATTTTACTATGCATTTTCTGAAAATTTGGCAATATAACGGCTATATTCTTAACTAACTCCTTGAAAAGCAGACAAATACCACAATCTCTCAGAGGCACAATAGTTTATATCCATCCACAATATGCATTCATATACTCCATCATATATCACATATATACATAACATACATTCTTGTCATTACTCAATCCCAAACTTCCATATACAAAATAATTATGAATATAAATTTTCTTCATAACTACAAAATAAATATATACATGCCACCAAAAATAATCATTCTATTTCTTCAGCATCTTTCATCCTCTGTGTACTTAATGCTCCAGCATATCGGTACCTACACGCAGTAAATCCTACGTGCTGAATATTAAACATGCCCAATGGTGACTAACAATCATAGTAATTCCCTATATGCATAATTTTCTAATTATTTTCAATTAGACTAATTTCATCAATTTTTCTCATTTAAAAGCATAATATACTATTATAAACCAATTTTTCCATTTAATATAAAACTTTACATAGTTTTTCAATTTAGTCCTTAAACTTTTCATTAATTACATAAATACCCTTTTTATTCATTTAATTATTAAAATACCCTTTGTTTTCTTATTTTCTCGTTTTTAATCCATTGATTGGCTTACAATTTATCAATTAAACCTTATTTTGACTTTTTCATGTAAAATTATATTTTAGTCCTTTTAACTTTACAAAGTTGACTTTTTAAACTATTGTTTGACCAAATTACCATTTTGCCCTTATTAAGTATTTTCTTCTCATCTTTACTTATTAAATCCATCTTTTGGGAAAATTACCATTATACCCCTAAACTTTTTAACTCTTTTTATTTTAGTCCTTTTTCCCTTTTTACCTTCAATTTTAACTTACTTTTTATACTTTTAATATTTTCATATTATTATGCCCCTAGTACAATTCGGCAGAAACTCTTAGACAGGATATGCAGGACGTGGACCCCATAGGGCCACAACAGAATGAAAAATTTTCTCAAAAAATCATTCTTCATAAAATATATGAACATATGATAGTATAAATGACAAATACTATGGAGATTAATAATCTAACCATAGTAAAGCAAGTCACTATGACTTGTACCACGGTACAAATATCTCTATGGTCAGCCAATTATATCATGAGCTAGATTTTACTGCCTGACTCTTTCTAAGGGCACAAATTCACTTAATTTTCATTTTATAATTCAATTATTCACGCTTTTCAAAACTTGTCATTACGTTGTCAGTGCATTACAATGACAATCAGTATCCTTTATACATTATGTGAATTATTTCATAATAATTCACCATTTTATCATTAAATTATGCAATAATTCATCATAATTTCACATTTTTCCATTAATACATAACTAAATTTATTCCAAAAATATTCATTTAATTCTCATAAATTCTATAAAAATTTATGGACATCAATTTTCACTTGTATTATCATTATAAGGCTTCAATTTACTAAAATAGCTCAAAATCATATTAATTCCCTTGTAATTACCATTCGACCATAACTACAACTTCACCCTATCATTGTTTTTAAATTCATTTAAAATTCCTAATAATCATAATTACGGTTTAATTACATAAATATAACATGAATTGCAATTATACCTTATTATATTAAAATTTTTTAATAAACCTAAAGGAAATTCATATAATTAATAGGAAAATAAAAAGATTATTTAGCCACAAACCTTTTTTTGTGCTTATCCTTGCCTAGGCTTCCTTTTTTTTTTTGCCGTTGGATTTTGAAATTGGTTCCTCCTCTTGAAATCCTTTATTGGCCGAAATTCTTGTTAATACAAACTCTAAGATTTTGACCTCAATTGCTTAAATTAACAACAAAAATAAACTCTAGGCATCCAAAGCTAATAGTAGGCACCTAAAAACCAAATTAAAATCAATTATTTAACTTACCTAAAATTGACACCTAAACTTTAACCCTTGATTTCCTTTGATTATCTTCCTTGAGTCAAAGATCAAAGATGGCTAGGGTGTTTTAAAAAGGCTGAAATCACTTCCTTAAGCTTTGATTTGGTGGGATTTGGGAGAGAAAAGAAAGAAAAAGAGGGAAAAAAAATGGTGAGGTTGGTTTGGCCACAAGGAGAGTTGAAGAAGAGAGTGGCTGCTGCTGGAAAAATCTAGAGATTCAAGCATGTTATATTTCCTTTAGATAGGCCATGGGATGTGATTTTAAATGGGCTTAAACATTTTTTTTGTTTAAGCCCGATAATTATCTGATAAACGGTTCTAATTAATTTTTTCCTTTTTCCAACTCTAAATCACTTCAAATTTGATTCTGTTATTCTTATCATATTAAAAATAGGTTGTACCTAAAATTTCAGCCCAATCGAAGTCAGTTTTATATCTGATTCAATTTAATCGTTCCGATTCAAAATTATCGGTGTTACCGAAAAATTCAATTTTTGTTACCAAAATAATCTACATATTATTTTATGCACATAGGTAATTTTTGATAATTTTTAAATTTCATTTGCTATTTTTAATAGTCAAAACGATCAAAAATCAATTAATATTCCTAAACCTTAATTACCTCGATTTTTATGCTTTTAGCTTTTGGAGGCCTATTTGACCTCAAATTTACTTTAAATTTCAACCCTGAACTACTCATCACTGACACTTTCTGATAGTCCAATAAATATTTTTTTTTACTTTCGGAGGTAATTTTTAGTCTGAAAATACTATTTTCTATCGAAAAGTACTGTTCATGATTAGCCCGACGTTGAGGCCATTCCAATTTTTCCCTACTAAAAATAAATTTTGTACTTGAAATTTACCTAATTCGAAAAGTAGAGGATATTACTATCTCATGGTCACTTCTGGCTCCTAAGTAGCTTCTTCCACATTGTGATGGTGCCATAAGACCTTCACTAGTGGAACCTATTTATTCCTGAGCTGTTTAATTTCCCTATCTAAAATCCTCACTGGTCTTTCTTCATAAGTCATATCAGTTTGCACTTAAAGTTTTGCTGGTGTGATTACGTGGTTAGGGTCAGATATGTACCTTCTGAGCATCGATACATGGAACACATCGTGAATCTTCTCTAACTCTAAAGGTAGCTTCAATCGATAAGCTACGGGACCCATTCGCTGAAGTATCTCATAAGGGCCAATAAATCTCAGACTTAACTTGCCCTTTTTGCCAATTCTCAAAATTTTCTTCCATGGAGATACTTTTAGGAAGACTCTGTCTCCGACCTGAAACTCTACATCTTTCCTCTTCAGATCTGTATAGATTTTTTGTTAATCCATGGCTTCTTTCAATCTATCTTTGATGATTTGCACTTTTTCTTCTGAATCACGGATCAAGTCAGACCCTAACAGTTTCTTTTCACTTAATTCAGTTCAACATAGAGGAGTCCTGCATTTTCTTCCATATAAAGCCTCAAAAGGAGCCATCTTTATACTGGATTGATAGCTATTGTTGTAGGCAAATTTTTTAAGAAATAAATACTTTTTCCAACTATTACCAAACTCTAGTACACAATATCGCAACATATCTTCCAGAATCTAAATCACCCGTTCTGACTGACCGTCTATCTGGGGGTGAAATGCTATGCTGAAATTGAGCCTTATACCCCAGAGCTTCTTGTAGACTTTTTCAGAAATGAAAGGTAAACTTGGGATCCCTATCTGAAATGATAGATGATGGTACTCCATGTAGCCTCACTATCTCATTAATGTCGTGGTTAAAGGATAATCCATCCGGACTAGAAAGAATGAGCATATTTAGTGAGTTTGTCAATAATCATCCATATAGCATTATGTTTCTTCTGAGTAACAGGTAATCTTGTGACAAAATCCATAGTTACCCTATCCCATTTCCACTCTGCTATCAAAATAAGATAAAGTAATCATGAAGGAACTTAGTGCTCAGCCTTTACTTGCTGACATATCAAGCATTTACTCACAAACTCTGTCACATCCCGTCTTATTCCTGGCCGCTAATAAATAGATTTCAAATCCTGGTACATCTTGTTACTTCTAGGATGCATAGCATAACTACTATGGTGTGCCTTCGTAAAAATATTCTTTTTCAGTTCTTTCTGATATGGAACACAGATTCTTTTCTTGTAGCAAAGGCTTCCATCCTCATTCAAAGAATAATCTCCTCTACTGCCATCCTTTAACTTATTTATAATGGTTTTCAGTCGATCATCTTCTTTCTGAGCCATTTTTACTGGATACACAAAGTCTGGTTTCAATTGCATTTTAGCTAATAAAGCTCCATCTAATGCCAAACTCAAACTAATATTCAAAGCCCAAAGAGCTGCAAACAATACTATCAATCAATTACACTTATTAATCATTTATACAAATTCATTTGAAAGCATTTACATTACCTGTCATGAATTTCCTGCTAAGTGCATCAACTACTATCTTAGCTTTGCTTGAATGGTAGTCGATAAAGTAATCATAGTCTTTAATCAACTCCAACCAGCGTCTCTATCTGAGATTAAGCTCTTTTTGAGTAAGGAAATACTTCAGAATCTTATGATCAGAATAAATATAACATCTTTCTCCATACAGATAGTGCCTCCAAATCTTTAGTGCAAAAACAATAGCTGCTAGCTCCAGATCATGAGTAGGATAATTCTTCTCATGAGTCTTGAGCTGTCGGGAGGCATAAGCAATCACCTTACCTTTCTGCATCAGAACACAGCCTAACCCATTTCTGGAGGCGTAACTGTAGATCACAAAATCTTGTCCTACTCGGGTTGAGTGAGAATAGGAGCTTTTGTCAACATACTTTTAAGTTTCTCAAAGCATTTTTGACATCTATCAGTCCACACAAATTTAGTATGCTTCTGTAGCAGTCGAGTAAGTGGAACTACAATAGTGGAGAAACCCTTTATGAACCTCTTATAATACCCGACTAAACCCAGAAAACTCATCACTTCAGTTAAATTTTTAGTTGGCTTCCACTGAAGAATTGCATCGATCTTTGAAGGATCCACCTTAATGCCTTCTGCATAAATCACATGACCTAAGAAAGATACTTCATTTAGCCAAAAGTCAGATTTACTGAATTTAGCATACAACTGCTTTTCTCTCAGAGTTTGCAGGATAATTCGTAGATGCCTATCATGTTCCTCTATTATCTTAGAATGTACCAGAATGTCATCAATGAAAACCACCACAAACCGATCCATATAAGGATGAAAAACTGTATTAATCAAATCAATAAAGGCGGCCGGTGGACTTGTAAGCCCAAATGGTATGGCAAAAAATTCATAATGGCCATACCTAGTATGAAAAGCGATTTTAGGCATGTCAGCAGCTTTCACTCCCATTTGGTAATAGCATGATCTCAAATCAATCTTTGAAAATATACCCGCTCCTTTTAACTGATCAAACAAATCTTTAATGCGAGGACGGGGATATTTGTTCTTTATAGTCACGTTATTCAGCTGTCTGTAATCAAATGCACAGTCTAAGTGTCCCATCTTTCTTTTTAACAAACAGGATTAGTGCACCCCAGGGAGAAACACTTGGTTTGATGATCCCTTGTCAAGGAGTTCTTGTAGCTGAATCTTAAATTCTTTCAACTTTGCAACTACCATTTTGTAAGGAGTAATAGAAATAGGTGCAGTGCCTGGAGCAATATCAATGGAAAATTCTACCTCCCTGTTAGGTGGTAATCTTGGTAAGTCATCGGGGATCACATCCTGAAATTCTCTGACAGTAGGTACTTCTGACACATTTGGGCTATCTTTCTTTGCCTCCACTGCATAATACATGTAAGCTATACATCCTTTTCTGATTAACCTTTTAGCTACAGTAGCAGATATCACATCAGATAGAAAATTAGTTCTCACACCTACCACAGTGATCTCTCGGTCATCTTCAAGCTTTAAAGTGACCCTTTTTCTTTTACAATCAACAGTTGCTTGGTGGAAAGATAACCAATCCATCCCCAGTATCACATCGAACTTATGGAAGGGTAACTCAATAAGATTTGTCAGGAATACATGTACCTGTGCACTAATAGGACACTATCTATATACCTTATTTACCATTATATTATGCCTCAAAGGATTACTTACCAAGATATCCTGGTCCAAGAATGCCTCTTTCATTCTTTTATCCCGAGCTAATGCAGTATTAATGTAGGAATGGGTCAAACTATGATCAATCAATGCATGAATTGAATCAGATAATAGGAGAAATGTACCTACTATCAGATCTGGAGCATCCTCCTCCTCTCTGGCTCTAACTGCATATGTCTGGCTTGTAGCTCGCCTCTAACTCTGAGATGACGACCCAATTGGCCTAGAAGCTGATGTGATGGGGGTAGCTCCCCTACCATGACCTTTCGATGTAGAGTACCCAGTACTTGATGCTAGAGATGCAATTGAAGCAGTCTGTGATGTTGGACAGTCTTTAATCTGATGATCTTTAAATCCACACCTGAAGTATGCTCCAGTCAGTCCTATTATCTCTATCCCGAGGGATATTGGCTATTGGAGTAGCTGGAGCTCTGCCACTAGCAACACTACCTCGACCTCGGCCTGCTGGAACTGAAGGATGGCCCTGAGGTGTAAAAGATCCCTTTGCCTTCTTACCCTAATCTCCCTTTCCACTCGACTGTCCTTATTTCCTCTTTTGCTAGAATCGAGACTGTCTCTCAAACTGTTCAGCCTGGATAGCCGCTAATTTAATGGTTGCCTCCACCATAGCTTTCAAGGTAGGGTACTGCTAGGTCTCTATAATTTGTCTAAGCTCAGTATACCATTCTCTCTCAAACCATTGTCGTAGCTTTACATCTGTAGACTGGCTCTCATCAAGGTAGGCATTGAGGCACTCAAACTCGTGCTCATACTCAGCCATAAATTTATTACCCTATCTAAGCCTCCAAAAGGCATCATGCATGGCCAATTTATACTCAGATCCAATATATTTAAGCTTAAACTGAGTCACAAAGAAACCCCAAGTCAACTAATCCACTGGGGTATGCCTCCTAACTAAGTCCCACCAAATAAAGGCTGGTCCCTGCAACAAAGTAACTATGCCCTCTAGTTTTTCTTCTGCTGAACTATTTGTGATTTCAAAAAGTCTCTTTATTTTGAACAACCAATCTTTCGCTTGTGATGGTGTCAAAGGATCTTTTCCAGAAAAATCTTCAGCTCCTAGCCTATTTAACTGCTCCAAAATAGGTTTCCTTCTAGGTGGAGCTGGCAAAACCTGAGCAACTGTATGTGAAGACTGAGCCTGACCTGCTTGTAGTCATTACTGAATATAGTCGGCCACAAGGTTATGAAAGTTCGGCTGTGGGGGCAGAGGTGGCACTGTTGGAGAGAAAGCATGCTGCTGTGGGGCCTCCTGCTATCCCGTACCTATTGATGTTTTGCTTTCTCCCTTCCCTACTTGTCTATCATGATCGGAAGATATCTTTTCACTATACAACATAAAGGAGCAAGTACATATTAGATTTCCACAACACCTTATTACTTATAATTGGCATGTATGTATGTATGTATGTATGTATGTATGTATGTATATATATATATATATATATATATATATATATATATATATATATCATACACTTATTCCCACTTCGATCTTAGAACCACCTAAACCAATGCCTTGATACCACAAAATGTAATACTCTTACTGTTACAGTCTTATCTGTTTAAGTAATTAGTCGAATTTTTTTTTTCAAAATCTATCTTTATCCCAATAAAAGCATTTCCAATAACTCTTAACTATTGCTGACCTATAACTCTCCAGTTTTACTATGCATTTTCCAAAAATTTGGCAATATAACGGCTATATTCTTAACTTATCCTCTAAAAAGCAGATAAATATCACAACCTCTCAGAGGCACAACAGTTTATATCCATCCACAATATGCAATCATATACTCCATCATCTATTACATATATACATAACATACATTCCTATCATTACTCAATCCCAAACTTCCATATACAAAATAATTATGAATATAACTTTTCTTCATAACTATAAAATAAATATATACATGCCACCAAAAATAATAATTCTATTTCTTCAATATCTTTCATCCTCTATGTACTTAATGCTCTAGCATATCGGTACCTGCACGCAGTAAATCCTACGTGCTGAGCATTAAACATATCCAGTGGTGACTGACAATCATAGTAATTTCCTATATGCATAATTTTCTAATTATGTTCAATTAGACTAATTTTATCAATTTTTCTCATTTAAAAGCATAATATACTATTATAAACCAATTTTTTCATTTAATATAAAACTTTACATAATTTTTCAGTTTAGTCCTTAAGTTTTTCATTAATTACAAAAATACCCTTTTTATTCATTTAATTATCAAAATACTCTTTATTTTCTTATTTTCTCCTTTTTAATCCATTAATTGGCTTACAATTTATCAATTAAGCCCTGTTTTGACTTTTTCATATAAAATTATATTTTAGTCCTTTAACTTTACAAAGTTAACTTTTTAAACGGTTGTTTGATCGAATTATCATTTTGCCCTTATTAATTATTTTTTTCTCATCTTTACTTATTAAATCCATCTTTTGGGAAAATTACCATTATACCCCTAAATTTTTTAACTCTTTTCATTTTAGTCCTTTTTCCCTTTTTATCTTCAATTTTAACTTACTTTTTTTACTTTTAACATTTTCATATTATTATGCTCCTAGTACAGACCTGGCAGAAACTCTCAGACCAGATATGTAGGACGTAAACCCCACAGAATCACAACAGAATGAGAAATGACCTTAAAGAATCATTTCTCATAAAATATATGAACATATGACAATACGTATGATAAATACTATGAAGATCAACAATCTAACCATAGTAAAGCAAGTCGCCATGACTTGCACCACGGCACAGATATCCCTATGGCCAGCCAATTATATCCTGAGTTAGATTTTACTACCTGACTCTTTCTAAGGTCACAAATTCACTTAATTTCCATTTTATTATTCAATTATTTGCTCTTTTCAATACTTGTCATTACGCTGCCAGTGCATTACATTGACAATCAGTCTCTTTTATATAGTCTGTGAATTATTTCATAATAATTCACCATTTTATCATTAAATTATACAATAATTCATCATAATTTCATATTTTTCCATTAATACATAGCTAAATTTATTCCAAAAATATTCATTTAATTCTCATAAATTCTATAAAAATTTATGGACATTAATTTTCACTTGTATTATCATCATAAGGCTTTAATTTACTAAAATAACTCAAAATTGTATTAATTTCCTTGTAATTACCATTTGACTATAACTACAACTTCACCCTATCATTGTTTTTAAATTCATTTAAAATTTCTAATAAGCATAATTAAGGTTCAATTACATAAATATAACATTAATTACAATTATACCTCATTATATTAAATTTTTCTTAATAAACCTAAAGGAAATTCATATAATTAATAGGAAAATAAAAGGACTATTTAGCCAGAAGCCTTTTTTTTGTGCTTATCCTTGCCTAGGCTTCATTTTCTTTACCTTTGGTCTTCAAAATTGGTTCCTCCTCTTGAAATCCTTCATTGGCCGAAATTCTTGTCAATATAAACTCTAAGATTTTGACCTCAAATGCTTAAATTAACAACAAAAATGAACTTTAGACACCCAAATCTAGTAGTAGACAACTAAAAACAAAATTAAAATTAATTATTTAACTTACCTAAAATTGACGCCTAAACTTTAACCCTTGATTTCCTTTGATTCCTTTCCTTGAATCAAAGATCAAAGATGTCTAGGGTGTTCTAGAGAGGCTGGAATTACTTTTTTGAGCTTTGATTTGGTGGGATTTGGGAGAGAAATGAAAGAAAAAAAGGAAAAAGAAATGGTAAGGTTGGTTCGACCACAAGGAGAGCTGAAGAAGAGAGTGGCTGCTACTGAAAAAATATGGAGATTTAAGAATGTTATATGGCCTTTAGATGGGCTATGGGCTGTGATTTTAAATGGGCTTGAACATTTTTTTGTTTAAGCCCGATAATTATTCGATAAATGGTCCTAATTAATTTCTCCCACTTTCTAACTCTAAATCACTTCAAATTTGATTATGTTATTCTTATCATATTAAAAATAGATTGTACCTAAAATTTTAGCCCAATCGAAGTGTATTTCAGGTTTGATTTAATTTAATCCGTCCAATTCAAAATTATCGATGTTACCAAAAAATTTACTTTTTGTTACCAAAATATTTTAGGCATATAAGTAATTTTTGATAATTTTTAGACTTTATTTGCTATTTTTAACAGTCAAAATGATCAAAAATTAATTAATATCCCTAAACCCTGATTACCTTGATTTTGCGTGCTTTTGGCTTTTAAAGGCCTATTTGACCTCAAATTCATTTCAAGTTTCAATCCCAAACTACTCATGACTAACACTTCCCGATAGTCCAATAAAATATTTTTCACTTTCATGAGTAATTTCTATCCCGAAAATACTATTTACTGTCGAAATATACTGTTCACGATTATCCCGACGTTGAGGCCATAACAGGATAAGTTCTTTCATGAGGATCTAATGAGATAGAGAAATAGAGTAATAGAGATGAAGAGAAAGCTTGATACTACTTATCAAATTAGTCTTTCCATTAGGAATGCTTGCCCCTATATGAGGGAAGGCCTAAAGATGAAAGGGTTGAAGTATTGAGAGTCTTTAAAGGATATTGCCATTGAAGCTGAGGGTAAGTACCTGGCTAAGAAAGCAAGCTCTGTAGGTAGTGCTGGCTTTAGTGTTGGACGTCGAGGGTATGGAGCTACGATTATGAAAACTAGTGTCACGACTACTTCTGGAAAGACAACTAAGGTATCTACTACTGAGGGCACTCAAAGGCATTACTCAAACCTAGGTTGGAATTTATCCTTGGTACTTGATAAATTGATGAAAGAGGGGAAATCGCAACCTTTTCTAGCCAAACTTGCTAGAAGTCAAGGCCAACTTAATCATCTGGTTAACCAATACTGTGCATATCATCAACACATGGGCCATCTTATGGATCACTGCAAAACTTTAAGGGATAAGATCCAAGATCTTATTGATATCTAGTAGATCACTGATCCAGAAAAAAATGAAAAAGAAAAAGAGGAGTTATAATATGGTCCTACCTCATATATTAATGATTGGTTTAGGTTTGCTGGAGTGGCATGTGTTTTGTGACTTATATGGCAATAAGTATCTAGGTATTACTCGCCTTGAGCGATTAAGTGTAGAAAAAGAGCAGGAGTTAGATGTGTGTGTGATTGATTGTTGGGAGTCACCTGATAAAGTGAAGGTTGCATTGGTCCCCTAGATATATGGGATTCCAAAATTAAGGAAGAAGTGTGAAAAGTGAATTTGATCATTCAAAGTGGTGGAGTAGTGCTAGAGGTTGAGAGATAAGCCAATTCTCAGCTTCTACCCACAAAAAAGGAGTAGGAAGAAGATCAAATCCACAAATAGATAAAGAAAACTCATGCTCAAATCTCTGTATGGGATTTTCTTAGGCAATTACCTTCCCACAAGCATAAGGTAATGGAGGCTTTATACAAGTCCAGTATTTCCATGACTATTTCATCCTCAGATCTGCTAGATTTTATTAGAGGAAGTGCTGGAGAGAATATTATGTATAACAATAGGGACTTTCCTGTCGAAGGTCAGGAACATAGTCATCCCTTATATATAAAGGTCCAAGTTAATTGAAAGCATACAACATGTGTAATAGTATATGATGGTTTTTCGATCAATGTGTGCCTATTGGTGGTGATTTTTGCTTTTAGATTGGATGAGTCTATGTTAAGTAAATCTAATTTGGTGGTCACAGCCTATGATAACTCTTTTAGGCAAGCAACAGGTACTTTTAAGGCCGATGTTGAGATTAGAGTAGTCAGTGCTAAAATGGAATTTATAGTATTACCAATACCTACCATTTTTTGTGTTATTGGGGAGATCTTGGTTTCACAAGTTAAGGGGAGTTCCATCAAATTTTTACTAGATGATTAAAATTTCTTGTGAAGGTAAAGTGGTCACTATAAGAGCTGCTGGGGAGAATCAAGTTTCTATGCTAGGAATAACAAATCAACAATTTAGTGGATTCCATATAGCTACTACAAATGCTAATGATGGAAGTGAATAGGACCTTACCCCTCAAGTGGTGAATATGATGAAAAAAAAGATTTTTTTTATCGAGATCCGATTTGGGTAAAGTTTCCCAGGGTCCCTTTGAAGCTATCACCATAACAGGATAGACCAGTTGGAAAGGATTGGATTATAATAAATCTGATGATAAGAAAAGGGTTTATTGAAACTAGAGAAAGTACCATACCTTCTTGACAACTTTATATCAACATCTGTTGTGCTTTAGTATTGTGGCAAGATTAAGCATATAGTGATTGGAGAAAATATTGTTCTTAGATTTGAAATCTTTAATAATGTTTTTGACTGGATAAGTGGAACCATCAAGCCTGTTTGAGGATTCTGGGATAAGAAGATTATAGTTAGGCTATTTGATTGGGATGATGTCCCTGAGGAGATTGTAACTCCAGACCTATTTGGCCTCCATATTCAAGGGCAAAAGGAAAGTTGAATTTGAAATTCCTATGCCTGAATTAAAAGAAGATATTGAGGAAGCTGCTACAAAAGATAATTAGGAGGCCTTAGAAGATGCAGGAGATGGAGTAGGCTCGTCTGAGACATTAAACTCACGTGATGTAGATGAGGATACTTTTATAGATACACTTTTTGTACCTAAACTTTTTAATGATGATGCAACTCTTCTTATATTAATAATATGAATAACTTTTCTTACTTGTGTGATGTTTCACATAATTTCATTTTGTATGGTCATGATTATAAAATATATATATTTGACATTAATTCAATAAGTACTACTCCATTTAATCTTGGTACTCCTGAAAATCCAAGAGAAATTTTGATAGCATCTGATGTTACCCTTGAAGAGAAAAAAGAATTTGAGAAAATATTAAAAAATATGAAAAAGTCTTTACCCGGACCTATGAAGACATATCAAGAATTGATCATACGGTTGTTGAGCATACCATCCTTACTAATCCTGGGTATAAGACTGTCAAGCAGAAACTCAGAAGGCATAGGCCAGAATGGGTAGAGAAAGTTAAAGAAGAAGTAATGAAGCAGATAAAGGCCAAGTTTCTAGTGGAAGTCCAATATCCCATTTGGTTGGCAAATTTTGTTCCAGTGGCTAAGAAAGATAGAAGGGTTTGAGTTTATGTAGACAATAGGGATTTGAACAAAGCTCACCTGAAAGATGATTTTCCACTTTCCTTATATAGATGTCCTGGTAGATAGTGTAGCAACTTGTGCAATATACAGTTTCAAAGATAGATATGCTGGATATAACCAGATCTTAAATAAAATTATGGATAGAATCAAGATGACATTCATTATTGAATAGGGCATATATGCTTACCAAGTTATGTCATTCGAATTAAAGAATGTAAGAGCTACTTATCAAAGGATGGCTACAAGAATTCTTGATGACCTAATCCATAAAAAGGTGGAAGTATATGTGGATGATATGATGATTAAATTAGCAACTCAATAAGTTCATTTTGAAGCTTTAGAAAAGTTATTTCAAAGGATTGACGATTACAACCTTCATTTAAACCTTGAGAAATACATGTTCGGGGTAACTTTAGGAAATCTCTCAAGACATGTTATGCATCAGAGAGGGATAAAAGAAGATCCTAATAAAGGGATAAAAGCATATTTTAATAAACTAAAAACCATAAGGGAAATGCTTGTACCATAAAAAGAAAAGGAAGTTCAAGGAATTTTAGGCAGATTATAGTATATTAGTTAATTCATCACTAAGCTAACCTCCATTTGTAAACCTATCTTTAATCTACTTCGAAAAGATCAACTGATAATTATGAATGAAGATTATTAGGTAGCTTTTGATAATATCAGAGAATACCTCTTACATCCACCAATACTTAGACCACCAAGAGCCGAAAAGCCTTTGATCCTATATCTAGCTATAGAAGATAGTTTAGTAAAAGCTATGATGGTTAAGAAGGATGATTCTGGAGTGGAATATGTTGTGTATTACCTTAGTAAGAAGTTTTTGCCATATGAAACCAAGTATGTAGAGATAGAAAATTTTTTTTATCACTTATTTAGGCCTTTAAAAAACTAAGGCATTATTTCCATTCATATAAGGTGCAAGCAGTAGTAAAGTAGAATCCTCTTAAGTATTTGCAAGCACTCATTGTTATGAAAGATATGAAGATGGTTAATTCTTTTACAGGAGTTTGATATTGAATACATCACCTGAAAAACCATAAAGGGAAAGGTTGTAGCAGAATTCTTAGCAGATTAATCATTAGAGGGAGAAGAAATAAACTACGAGTTCTATAATGAAAACTTTACAGTTATTGCAGCTCAGGGGTGGAAGATGTTCTTTGATAGAGCTGTTAATAATAAAGGCATAAAGGTAGGAGTAATTCTGATAACCCCTGAGGGAAAAAAGTTACCTTTAGTAAAAAGCTCAATTATAAAGCCACTAATAACAAAGCTAAATATAAGGCATGTATCTTTGAATTATAAGCTTTATTGGCTATGGGGGTAAAAAATCTTTGAGGTTTATGGCAACTCATCTCTGGTGGTTTACCAAGCAAAAGCTGAGTAGGTGGTGATAGAAAAGTGGTTGGTACCTTACATAAGCTATTTGAAAGCATTGACTGATCAATTTGAGGTTTGTGCCTTCAAGTATATTCCTCGAGAAGAAAACCAACTAGCTAATGCTTTGGCAATGCTGGCATCGGTGTGGAAAAATCCAACAGGAGTAAGTATGAAGCCCATACTCATTTTCAGCTCTAACAAGCCATGTTTAAAGGTACAACAAGTGATGGATGTTGAGGTAAGTGATGGGAAGCCTTGGTATTTTGATAACAAAAATTACCTTGAGAAATTTATATTTCTAGAGAAGGCCACGAAAAAAGATTAGAGAATGCTACACAAGTTATCCACTCAGTTTATTACTGTAAATGGGGTGCTCTATAAGAGATAGCCTGATGGAATCCAACTAAGGTATATGGATGAAAAAAAAGCCAAGAAAGTTATGGAAGAGGTCCATGCTGGAGTCTATGGTGCTCATATGAATGTTTTAACCCTAGCTAAAAAGATAATGCGTCAAGGATTCTTTTGATTTACTATGGATATAGATTGCTCTAAATACATAAATGAATGCCAGTTGTGCCAACAATATGCTAATTTGAGACATGTGCTTATGTCAGAATTATGCAATCTTACTTCACCCTGGCCTTTTGTTGTAGGGGTTTAAACATGATGGGAATAATTTATCTACCGATTTCAATTGGATATAGATTTATTATAGTGGTTATTGATTATTTCTCAAAATGGATAGAGGTAGAATCTTTTAAGAATCTGGGTGCAAGGGAAATGACCAAGTTTATCGAAAAGAATTTGATATGCCGATATAGGCTTTACATCATATTGTGTCTGATAATAGGTCCCATTTTTTAGGGGAGACCGAATAGATGTTGAGCAAGTATAGAGTTCAGTGCCATAACTCTTTGCCATACCGTCCTCAGGTAAATAGAGTAGTGGAAGCAGCCAATAAAAATTTCAAGAGGATTTTAGCCAAGATGGTTATAACTTATAAGGATTGGGCTGAAAATTTGCCTTTTGCACTATAGGAATATAAAAATATATCTATGAATTCAACTTGAGCTACTCTTTTCTTACTTATTTATAGGATATAAGATGTATTGCTAGTAGAGGTTGAGCATCAGTCGTTATGAGTGATTTTAGAAGCTGAGTTACCAGAAATGGAACGGGCTAGACAGAGGTTACTTTAGCTTAACTTGTTAGATGGAGAAAGGATGCGAGCCTATTATCATAATTAGATTTATCAAAAAAGGTCAGAAAGCATCCCTTGAATGAAGAAGACTAGTTTTCAAGCAGATAAGGCTAGGCCTGCCTGACATCAGAGGAAAGTTTAGATCGACATGGGAGGGTCCATTTATGTTGAAGAAGTTGCTATCCAAATGAGCTGCAATATTGAGCGATAATGATGGAAATTAGTTCAAGGGGCTAGTTAACATTGATAGGTTGAAGAGGTTTCATGGCTAGACTTAAAAAAATATAATAAAAATTAGAGAGAAAAATAAGAGAATAAATGCCTTGCTGGTCAAAAATTAGTAAACGACAGCCTTGATAAAATTGGGTGCCTCGCCAAGGTGAAAATAAAAAAAAAGCATCTTGGGCAAAAATTAGAGGCAAAATGAAAGTGTTCAATCAAGAAAAATCGAGAGGGCTGATTGATAATAAGAGAAAGATGCTTTTGAGGTTTAATCTTATAAATAAGTAAAGCTTTGTACTTTTGAACTTAATGTTCAAATAGTGATCATGTATAATGAAGATATTTGGAAAAATTATCATATGTAATGCAAGTTTGTACATAAATATAAATACATGCAGTTTATTATACATACTCTGAGTTATCTTTTTCGATATAAAAAGTGATAAATAATTTTTTTACATTATATGTTTAAATCTAAAGATCACCCTCTATTGCTTCCACTTGAGTTTTATCTTAGCCAATGTGATCTAGTGTCAACTGTTGGGCTACCACCCATCTTTTATATACAACAGAAGTGGTAAAGCTATATTCAGTTAGGTCTCGAATGTCAGCTTTGGCATAAAGTTGAGTCTAGAGATGAGGATAGCTAGAGATAAAGGTGACAGATAAAGTACCTCTTTGAAATAATAAAGGGTGTCTTATGATATCTTATTGCTCCCTAAATTAGTAGGTACAGTAAAGGACCAAACAGAAAGTAGCCCTGTACAAGCCATATAAAAGGGATACATCCAGAATGGCCATCTTAGTTTATATAATCAGGTACCAGCCATATGTATATAAAGCTAATGTCATTGTCATCTATCATCGCTAGCCATTAAAGCCTTCACATGGTAAGTAAAAGTCATAGAGTAATCTTTTAGAAAGGTAATGCCTCAAGGAATATGTACTGATTACCTTGGAGGGAGGTTGCTCGAGCAGCCTCAATTTTTCTTATAGCCACACTTGAAAAAAAGAAAAATGAAATAAAAATATAAGAAAGAAAAAAGAAAAATGAAAAGGAAAAGTCATAGGGGTTGAATTGGCTTCATCCTAGGTAAAAGTAAGGCACAGGATTATGTGAAAATTCGAAAGAAAGCATTTCCTATTAATAAAAGCTAGTGTGAAAATCCACAAGGGGCACACTAAATTTAAAAAAAAAAACCATACCTAGAGTAATAAAGGGCTTTCAGAAAAAACCGCTGTAAGATCAATACAGATAATGTCTAGATAGAGAATGGTTTATGTTAAGATAATAAGAAAAGGAGTCAGCCCCTTGCGTAAGCCTTTGAATATGCCGAGCAACTGGTAATTGTCAGATGGTTCCCCCAAGTTCACTATTAATTAAAGATAAAGCAAATTAGTAGAATAACACCAATAGAGAAAGTAGGAATGTCAGAGAATTCATCCAGTTCATTGAGATACTAGTTTGAGAACTGTAAAGGGTAGAATTCCTAAAGCTTAGCTTACATCTCTTTGGTAATTTGGTGTGTAGTTCGGGACATGGGGTAAAATTCCAAGATTGAAGTGTACACCAATGATCTTAGCAAATTCTTCAGCCAAAGGATATAATTCCTAATGGGTGAACTTGAAAATATAAAATCGAGGATCCCAATACTGGGCAGCCGCCAACAAAAGGTTAACATTAAACTAAATTCTTCTTAGAAATTTTAGACTTGAGTATGGAGCTAGAATCGGGTTTTCCCAAGTTCTGAAGGCATCAAGAAGGTCATGGCCATTCAAAATAATAAATTTGTAAAATAATATGTAATTTTATAAAAGGTAATTAATAAAATTTGTATGTTAGTGATGTATGAATTAATAATAATAGATAATAGATAAATGGTCAAGTAAATAATAAAAATTAAAATAACAATATAATAATTTAAAAATATAAATAATAAAAGTTAGAGAATAACAGCACTTACTTGGAGAAGGAATTCACATGAAGAGTTTAAATGTCCAAGTGAAGAAAATCAAAGGTATTTATAGGCCAAGAGTGAGTCACTCCCTTGACTGATTTGACTTGCTCTCTTGGAGTCACTCTCTTGGATCTTGAGTCATTCTTAAACCATGTGGATGATGCATTTCTGTATGAAGCATGCATTGATATAATTAATTTTGTTGGGTTTTGAATTTTGCAGGAAAAAAGCTTATGGCAATTGCAAAGATCTTGGGCCTTATTCAGGGAGTATATAGTATTGTTAAATATAAATTCAATAAGGTGTAAATATAAAATTAAATAAATTATGGTTGGATAAAATAAAAAATGAAAAGAAAAGAGATGGAAAAATAGGTTAATTAATTCATATAAAATAAAATAATTAAAATTTAATAGGATAATATAATATTAATGAGGGTGTTAACGGCAACTAATATGAGTTTTTTTATTCTCACGATGGTCATTGGAAAGTGGATGCTTTTGTGAGTCACGGACCAAGTCTGTGAGTCATTTATCGAGTCATGTCTTTGGTTCGTGACTCGGTCCTCCTTTTAGTGGCGCTGTATCATTTTATGTGTGAGTCATGCCGTTGGTCCGTGACTCACCAAAATACTCATGGCCTTGAGCCATGATTCACCAAAAATCATTTTAAAGAAGACCCTTTTCTTCTTCTTCTTCTTCTTCTTCTTCTTCTTCTTCTTCTTCTTTTCTCCCTCTGCTGCACTTTGACTCACGTTTTTCGAAAAGAGTTTTTTACGCATATCTCTTCGCTTCGAGCTTTGGTTTACACAAGGTTTGCACCATTAGAATCGTGGTCGAGCTACGCACTTGTAGTTATTGGTTTCATCAAGCTTTATCCCCTAGATATTATTTCACCATTAAAGATCCGAGATTGGTCTTTTTTTATTTCTCTCTATTTTTTTAAATAATTTGTTGTTGTTTATGTTGTTTGGTTTCTTTCTTTAGTTATTTACTTAATTAGGGTTTAATTAGGAATTTTAGTATAATTGTTCATTTCCCCTTTGTTTACACTGTGAAGATTTTTTTTTTCTTTCTTAGTGTTTGTTGTTACTCATGTTATGTAAACTAAACTAGTTCTTAGGTTGTACAAACTGGAAATAGAACATAAGATAGTTAAGGCATGATAAAAGAAAAAAAAACGTATGATAACAGTAGGGAGAAAACAAGAACAATAGAACAAAAACAAGCAAAAAAAAACAACAAATTAAAAAAATAATAATATTAAATAAAAATATATAAATAATAAAAAATATAGTAAATGAATAATAATATAAATAATGAATAGTAATAAAATAAAATTTCTAATTTAAGTTAATTTTGTAAATAATTTTGTAATTAACTTAACTTTGTGATTAGTTAGTTTAATATTTAATTAGCTTAAAATTTCCTTAATTTTTATTTAGCTAACAAATCATGTAATTTATGTAATTAACAATTAAATTTAATATATTGCTTATATATTTTTATCTAATTTTAGATGCTCATGCTTATGCTTGTTTAATTTTAAATGTTTAACATGTTTATTTAATTTTAGATTGATAATTTTAATTATTTAGTTTCCTTAGATGTTCAACACTAATTATTTTAATGGTCTGGCCTTGAATGTTTAATTTTAATTTTTTTTCTTACTTGAATGACTAAACTCATGAGATAATGTTGACAAAATATTTGTACATGTATGTGTAAACTATGGCACCGCCATATGTGTTTGACTTGTTGCACAATTGCATATAAATGTCTATATGTCTATACCATATTTGAAATGTGTTTGGCTGTATGTAATACACTTCTGATTGATATTAGGCATTGTATGCATCGAGTTTCTTTTCAGGAAGGCTTTCAGCATTAGTTGTCATGTTGTCCGATTTTTTTTTAAATTTTATAATTTTTTTTCTTGTATTAATATGCAATGTGTATATCTAATTATGTATATTTAATTAGATCTTAATTTAATTATGTGTATTTAACATGAATTGTATATGTTTATTTAAATCTCAGAATGATGTAATTGTTCTATAACATAAATTGAGCATTAGTAATAAAATACATATGCACATTTTGTTTTATGATATATAACGAGCATGTTGTTTAAATTAAATAAATTTAGATTTAAGTAATTATGCAATTGTTACTTTGAACGTTGTTGCTAATTTAAAATCTATATTCATAGTTTATTTTCTCTTGCTTCGAGTATTGTTAATATAAGAATTAGCAATTGTATCGTTGTTGAATCTATTACTCTTAACAAATCATTATTTTATGATATTCTGATTATAGTCAGCCTCAAATGGATAATCATAATTAAATGCCTACTTGATAAGTATATTTTCTATCCAAACGTGTTGATTTATTCTATAATCATACAGATGCCTTGATATAGAGAGGCTCAACCATAGCCAGGCATCTAGGTGCTTGAGTGGATGATGCTAGAGCAGGACGTTAGGTACAGAGCCCTACATAGGGTGCACATTTATACTAGTCAGTTTATGAGCCGACATTTCCTACAGACCATAGGTATTTGGCAAGATGCACAAAATTTACTTGCACGAGTTAGTTGGCTAGATTGTTGTGGCCCTATCTTTGCTACATATCTAGAGGCAGTTCACCAGTTCTTAGCTATATTTCAATATAGAGGATACCAATGCCCTGATACTAAGGGTGAGGTGATTACATTTTGAGTTTTTAGACATCCTTTAAGCATGTCTCAAGCACAAGTATCCTTAACTCTTGGGTTGCCCATGGGTGATGGTGTGGAAATCACTAGGAGTACAACTGAAGATGAGCAATGGGCTATGATTGCTAGACCGAGCATTCCTTATGATCTTGTGATCGTGAAGGTGACTATGTTGATCTCGTAGGTATTGCGTTATTAATAGAGGGTTTTATCATGTTCTTATATGGGTCTATCAAGAATCCCAGGGTCCCTAAATATCATAGATATTTAGAGTTTATAAGGTATGGTTTAGGGACATCGTCTCAACATTAGTCACGACATCCTACAAAACATCTCCAGGATAGTTCGAGCTTTAGATATTGCAGTGGTCATTGAGGGTATAATTACTCAACTATTGCTTCCATTTGGGTTTCCTGAGTCTGAGATAGGAGCATAGGCTGAGGGGGATGTAATAGTGAGCTTTGATATGGCATTAGACATGTATATGATTAGACACACACATCTTGGAGTGTATAGATTGCTATTAGTAAAGGAGGTAGACCTAGGATTTAGGTTTCGTAGGTCTTGACATGGTGCACATGATGATGATCTTATATATTTTGTGCACATAGAGATCTTATAGCGTCTAATTCTCAAAGTTCGATACCAGCTACTACAGCTTCCTCTTGTATTCTTATAGATGTTAAGAGCAAATTGGCTCATTTAAAAACTACTATTGAGAGTCTGCAATAAGATGTAGAGGATTGGAGAGCTAATTATTTCATCCAGTCACCTTTCTAGTAGGCAAGCTTATGACCTAGATGAATCAGTAGTCGAGTGTGGGACAAACTATAATGAGCATCGAGAAAGAGGATTATGGTCTTAGAGAGACTGTAAGGAGGAGCAGAGAGCATCAGATTGCATGTTTTGCCTATGTAAAGATAGGGGTGCACCGATAAGAGAGAACTATGAGGTGGGTTTAAGATAACCTGTATCATTTAGCTGGGTTTATAGGTCAGGTCATGGAACCTTTATCATAGAGGATAGGGTTTGAGATTGATATGCCCCAACCATTGCCACCTCTTGTAGATCCATCTCAGGAAGAACCTTTTTAGTTTACACAATTACCACTTGGTCTTTTAGCTAGATCGCCAGGGCCTCCTGAATCAAGATGACATAGATGACCTTTAAGGAGTTATTTATCATTTTTTATTATGTTAATTAATGTTGGAACTTTTGGTTATTTTCAATTGTATTTACATCTTTAACTTTTATATTGATATTTTGTTTAAATGATGTATGAAATATACTATCCTTTCCCTACAATATTTATTCAAACATGTGTATGCTAATGTTTTCATAAATACTAATATGGTATTTGGTAAACAATGAATGAAAATAATTGCCCACAATGCAATAAAAAACTTAGATTTTAAAAATCAGGAAAATTAATTAAGCAACATATGTCAAAATCTAATATCATCTCTAGCTTGAAAACCAAGGGCATTTCAAAAGTTTTGCAACATCATCTCAAGCATTATAATGCTAAACAATCAAATCAAAATAAAGTTCATCCATGCCTAAGCTGTGTAAAAGTTAAAAGTATGCTTGAGCATTTCTCATAAAATGATAGCTTTCCTTGCTTCAAAATTAAAATGTATAGAGACAATCATGGAAACCCATAAAAGGTAAACATATTCCTTTATTGCATCAGGGTTCTGATGTTAAACACTTCTGCAAGTAATCATAATTGCTCAAAAGGAAATGCCCCATTAAAAAGCAAAATTCCTCTCATGAGGCATTCAATTATCTTCCCTGATCTCATGTGCTTATAAGCTGACATCGATTAGATGTCCTAACTGAGGTTAAAATATCAACAAGTTGACAGTAATCACCTAGTCAATATTGAGTTAAAACATTGACTAGCATATGGTAATCACCCTGATTTGATCAAGAGTTGAAATATCGACAAGCTAATAGTAATTAGTCCTTTGATCCAAGGTTAAAATGTTGATAAATTGATGGTAAATACCAAACAAAGAGTTAAACATCAACAAATTGACAATAATTACTTTAACAAGAGTTAAAATGTTGATAAGTTAGTGGTAATCAAATAACTAGAAATTCACTGCCTCAAAGGGTACATGTCTATATTTTAAGATTCGCTGCCTCAGATATGCATCTTTTATCACTTTGCTCTAAACTTTGGCAAACCTAGACATTGGTGTGCTAGCTATCCCAAACTTAGGGACAATTGTAGACACTAAGTCTGAGTCAACATCTATAAGAGTTACCTAATATGGATAATGCTATTTTAGAAACAGCCAGGAAGTACAGTGCTTTCTTCTCCTGTACTAGATTTATTCGAGAAAATATCTTTACCAAGTTTTGAGGGAAAAAAAGGTCTTTTAAAAAGAATATTTGGACTTCTTTCTGGGTTTTGGGTAATATGCTCATGAGTGTAGAATTCTGGCTGACTCAAAAATGGGTAATAGCATTGACTCATAGGTCAAGACCATGACTCTCTTTTAAGTCATGGCCTAAAGGGTGACTCATATCCTTTCTTCAGCCTATAAGCTGAGTCTTGAGGCTTTACTCAAAGTTTGTAACTCATTGGTGAGTCATCGACTCAAGTTTGTGACTCACAAACGAGTTACTATCATGGTTCATGAATCACCTATTTTTTATAAAATAATTTTTGGTTTTTTTTTGGGTAGACCCACTGAGTCCAGTTTGTGAGTCACGGATCGTGACTCACCCGTCAAGATCGTGACTAGGTTTTTTTCAACCAAAATTTTAAAATTTCTTCTTGCAAAATAATAGATTATTTCAAGAATAAAAATATTCCTTTTTCCCTTGATCTTAGTCCAAAAAAGACATTAAGATGCATGGGATGGTTTTTTAGGGAATGAGGAACAAGTAACAAACTAGAGAGAGAAAATAAAAAATAACTAATTTTGGGAGCTCTGGTTTTGAAGAAGAACATAAAGAGCAAGAAGAAAACTAAGAGAGCTCATTTTCTCTCTTTTCTTTTCCTTATATATTTTCTTTTACGTTAATTTATTTTGTTATTAATGTTTTATTTTAAGCATTTCTTTTTTATGTTTAAAATATTTAATGTCTTACATCAATTATTGTTAATTAATCCATTATTTTATTCAATTTTTTATGCATAAATGATTGCATTTTATTTGGAAAACCCAAAAGAAATAAGAAAGCTCAGTTGACCGTTGAGTAGTTAATTTATTTTATTTGAATTTATTTAAATTATTTGTATTTAGGCCTTTTATTATTATACGAGTTGTAATAATTAGTAAAAAATTATTTCTAGCATGAAAATCAAGGAAATTCACATCAAATATTTTCACTTAATCAATTGAATTTTGTTAATAAAATGGACCAATGTCCTATTTTATCCCAAAAATCATACCAAAAGGATTTTCCAATTATACATGAGGGAACCAAAGTTCCTACATTCAATGAATATCCCTATTTATGCATGTTTTATATTTTTATTTTATTCTTTAATGTATCATAATTGTTTTTTTACCTGAACGACAATTTAAAAGAAACTAAATAATTCTTTTAATGTTGGGACCAATGTCCTTGAATCACCGTAATTTATACATCTTTCTATCACTTTCTATGTGCTTTTATGTGTTTATTTTATTTTATACTTTCTAGTGCATAAGAAAAAGATAGACATAATTAGCCATAAGCAATCATTTATATTGTCATTAACCAAGTATGCAAGTAGGGGTGAAATCAAAACTCTCTCCGGTTTCAGTGTCATAAGGTACAAAATCACTTCCCCAATGTTTTATTGGGTGACAACTCTTCAATGCACACCTTGTGATGTTCAATAGATGTCTCATAAGTTAATCATTTGCAAATGGATAAAAATACCTCAAAATGTTGTCTCATGCCTTTTGGTGGCTCGAGGCATTGCAGACCTTGTTGAATGCCTACTCATTGCAAAGCGATTCATTTTAATGAGTTAAACGAACCTTAGTCTGGTCTTGATTCCTAAAAATGGGCTTTTAAGAGTAAATCAAATGCTTATAGGGTTCAGCATGCATCACACCGAGTCGATCCAGATCTGTTATCTATACAAATACAACATGTTATCTCACTTACGAGTGAGAAGAATTCTTCTCCATCTTGTGAAGTGAAACAATTTTGCCCAAAATTTAATTTATCCATTTTAGCCCCGCACAAAAGGGAATGAATAGCTATGTGCTTCCTTGCTGCCTTTTGTCCCTTATGTTTCTTTTTATGCCCCGTTTTTCATGTTTTTGTTCTGAACATCATCGAAACCTACCTAAACCTTTACCAATGTTTATGAGACTTTTCCAACACCCAAGAATAAATGAAATATGATTTAACATATGTAAATTGAATGATTAAACCTTGAAATGTATGATTAAACATAATCCATACTAAATAAAATTTTTATGCATATAGATAACTTATATGCGTAATTATGGCTTATATGTGTATAGTATGGCCACATAAGTTTACATATAAATGCTATAGATACAATTAAGTGTAATTTGACATGTTTTAAATTTTAAATTATGTATAGGATTATTTAAATGTGATTATGTTAATAATGTTACAAGTTAAAGGATGAATGATGGCTATGTGAACATAAGTGCCTGAATTTCATATAGTCGTGGACAGATAGCCAAGCCTATAAGGGTTAGTGACTGCAACTGCTAGTGTTGGCATTGAACGGTGTTTAGTGTGATACCTTTTGGTATTTATTGATTTAAGATTTATGTATCTAGTGTTTGACACTGCTTGCTAGTATCTAGTGATTGTCTCATTATCAATAATTCATAAGGAATTCAGGTGACTAAAGTGTAATCGTTACATTTTAGTGATAAGTGTTTTATTGTTAATAGTTTAAATGAATTAGTGACCTATTTTAATGTTAATGTGTTTATTGATAATGTGATAGTAATGAATGATAGTATTGATGTATCAATTAATACATGTAATTATTATCGAGAATGCATATGTGTATTGAAGTGTTTTCAAGGTATATATAGTTTTTGAATGTAAATATGTGAAGTTTGTGTTGGGTTTTAACATAGGTAAAATAAAAATAAAATGCAGCAAAAATAATGAAACCCATCAATATCTATGCGATCCAATTGAGGGTTTCAAGATCTATACGATCCAATTGACTCAATGAAGAAAAAGTAACGATTACTAACCTCTTGAACCATAAAATCGTCTTATAGGTGACTGGTATTCACACTCAAACGTGAGGAACGGATTCGCCTGGGGTGCTAGCTCCCTTCTTTGGTGACGAGGGTTACATAAAACAAATTTCTCTCTTCACTTTCTCAAAGTGACTGCTCACCCTCTTAGATGTGTGTGTTAGGGTTATCAACCCCATATATATATATATATATATATATATATATATATATATATATATATATATATATATATATATATATATATATATATATATATATATATATATATATATATATATATATATATATATATATATATAGTTGGCCTAGCCCTAACTAAGAGAGAGAGAATTTCGAGTCTATATTTGTTATTAAAATAAGAAATACTTTATTTCTTATTTAAAATAAAATTATAATATTAATCCTAATTAATATTTATTTATTTCAAATTTTAATTTGTCATCAAATAAAATTTGAAATGCTCGAATTAACCCTTAGTCCATTCATCACATTTTATATATGCGACCCAATAAGTTCATATTATATTGGCCGTGGGTTCTAGTCTCATCATAGGTTCACAAGTCATAAGTGGCCTCTAGCAAGATATTACGACTATCCAAATAATATGAATATCGATAATTCAATTTTAACTTCATAGAATATGTTATAATCCCTTTGTCACATGATATCTCGTATGAACATAAGTCATGGTTCATGTCACACTTATATATTTCAAACATATAATTTCTCGATCACTAAGTAGACTGATAATACCAAATGACATTAATTCATTTGAGCACGACCATGCACTTCTCAATCCTACTTATCGAGGGGCCCAATAGATATCTCTCTCATAAAAGATTGACAAATTCCATCTTAATTATTCACTATCCTCTACATGATTATCATCCTGTCTAATCATAACCTTTATTATTATAATGTTTAGTTATGTCAAAACATAATGTTCTTCATGTAGGATACTATGATAAGATCAGGTCTAAAGATCAATAACATAGCTATTATGAGATCACTAATGACATTAATCCATGTAGTATCTCATAGTGGGTCAATCCAGTACTCTATTCTCCAATGAGTACCTACAAGTTTGATTTATATCACCATATATAATCATCCTATGATTATCAATCAAACTTGTACTACTTTTATTTATCATTATTCCTTTAATGATAAATAACTAGGGATAGTCAAAATAACATTAAATCGTTATTTACAAATATTATTATATTCTAACATGCCAAAATATAATAACATGAAGAAAACCTAATTTTATAAAATGAAATATGACATTACATAAAGAACCAAACGTATGGCCTAGGGCATAACCACTAACAGTTTGTACTTGCATGTTATACCATTTATGTTTGTGATTTCATTAAGAAGTCAATTGCATTGTTTTGCTCCCTACTGAGCCATTACTCAACATGGATGCTCTTTCCATATAGGTACATAGGTGTAAAATAGAAATACTGGATTTTCAAGTTAACATATGCAGGCCACTAGGGATGAGGCTTGAAGTCTTATTTTGATATACAATTATTTTTGTGTTGCATAGTGTAAAAATATGTAATAAGTGTAATAACAAGAAATGTAAAGATCTTATAGAAATTTTGAGATTGTATATGTGTTTACATATTATGATATGGAGATGCTATGTAAAATTAAGAAAGTAATTTTAATAATAAAGTTATATGTAAAGAACCTATAAATATGCTTTTATTCTATTTAATCTAATTCAAAAGAGATACTTGAATGAGATGAAATTGTTAAGACGTTGTTGCATTCTTATATTCCCTCTAAAGGGTAGCAGAGTGTCACAACAAATGCCTATTTTATCTTTTCTATTTTTTAATTGTTACCATCACTAATGTTAGATTTTTCTTAAATTTATATGTATATATGTTTTTTTCTTAGTATAATGGGTATAATGGTTAAAATAAAAAAGATCATTGACTTAAAAAGTAAAAAAAAAACACATTCCTTTTTTCATTTTATATTGGACAGCAAAAGTCTCAAACATTATTATCTACAAGTTTTAGTTTCTTTTTTTTAAATTGCAAGAAACTCTAAATTCTTTTGCTATTTTTTAATGGGTTAATTATAAATGAAGACCCAGACTATAGGGTACCTTACAATATTGGGCTCTATTTTTAAAATTTTATAATGTTAGTCCCCAACTTTGACTTTCCTTTCAATTGAGAGACTTCTTCACTATTGAAAGGGAATGATGGAATAGCGACGAAGTTCCATAATTAAAAGAGGAGTCAAAGTTGGGAGTTAATATTGTAAGATTTTGAAGATGGGATCCAATATTGTAAGGTACCTTATAGTTGAGGTCTTTTTATGTAATTAACTCATTTATTCCTTATGTTGATTACTATTTGAGCATTGGCAATCGATTTAGAAAATTTTTAATTACAAACAAAAATTTCAATGGGTTGTAGTGTCTTACGAGAGAGATACAATTGATAAATATTGCAAATCAACTTGCTTCAATTCACGAATTCATAAGCTATTCTAAACTTTTTCTTGATTTAATTATTATTTGATTTATTATTTTCATTGTTGCTTTGCTTGAAATTTTTGTTGTGTTTGTTATTAATTTTAATTTGTAGTGTATCTTTGGTGTTTGTTACATTAATTAGCCATACTTTTCTAACATTTTTTAAGAAGAAACTGTTAGATTTTATTTTATAATGGATTTAATTAGGTTTTTGTCTAATAAGTTTGAAAAGTTTTCAAGTTAAAATTTTCTTTGCTGGTAACAAAAAATGAATTTTTTTCTCACTAAATTGGATTTTCCTACAATTTTGAATGGTCTTGATCGGGTCTAGCAAGTATACTAGATCGGTTTGTAATATAAAAAATAAGTTTAATATCTTGAATATCGAATCTAAGGGAACATGGATTATTGAGAATACAATCTTTAAGTGAGTTGAATTAATATGAGATTATATATCTCCTAAGTTTTTTGAAGTAAAGGCAAGAATTAAACTAAATAAACAGTAAAGCAAAACAAAAATAAAAACTAGACTAACATTAATTAAACCTAAAATAATAACTAAAACACTTTTTTTAAAGTAACTATCCATCTCAACATCCATTGCAATGACTCAAATCAAAAGTAACACAAGTGATTATGGAAAAACCAGTTATATAAAGCCAAATATCTTAGTTAAGAATATCATTCTCAACATTAAACCATCTTGTTAGAAATATTTAACACTTAGCATAAAGATCCTGTTTTAAACTTTCAACTCCTAACCATCCATTAAACTATTTTCACGCAAACTTAACATCAATTTATTCCCAGTTTAACTTTTCTTAGTCTTAATCCACCCTTACCAACACAAAATCATCTCAAATTCAGAATATAATCATGCATCCATATGAATAAATTAACCAAAGAACATGCATATCATATATCATTCTTAAAATTAATCATCAATCATTATCAAATAAGTTAATAATCAATCCAATAACAATCAGAGATAAGAATTTACTCAAAACTAAGAAATAATCAAACTTGTATTGAATTAAAGTTCAAACTAAGTCATTACACTAAACGTATAAGAGTTCAAGTATTTCTCAGCAAAAGTGAAGAAAATTACTTACCAAACATAATTAAAATAGAAGAAAAACTAAAATAAAGAGACACAATACTCATGAATCTTCAAACTTGCTCTTGATGCTTCATTAGAACAACAGTAGAAAGCTTGAATCTTTTAGAGAATTGAAAAATAAACTACAAAGAAAATTAAACCAAAACTATGTTACACAAATTAAGAGAAAATAATAAAACCTTATAAACTAACTAAAACAAATCTAACTAAAGAACTTCTACATAATTTTGTGCCTCCCTAGTTCTGGTTCCTTAAGCATGCTTTTTTAGCCTCCAAAAAAGAAGTTAGCTACCTTCATACTTCCTAAATCAGAGTTTTATCATATTTAGAAGTCTTCAACTCAATAGAGGGGTAAAAGAACTTAGGTGAGGCTTTGTTAAGCTTGGGTGAGGTGATCTTTTCCTCAAGTGAGGCATTTCTAACTTAAGATAGGTGTATTTGTCTTGGGTGAGGTGATTTTAAATTTCAAAAGAGATATTTAAGCTTTGGATGAGGTGATTTAACCTCAGGTGAGGGATTTATGAACCCGATTGAGGTGTTTTAGCACTCTCTCAAGTTCTTCCTCTCTGTATTCCACGAGAATTTCTTACCTTGAATTTCCAAAATAACAAAAGTACCCCTAGACTTCTCCTTTCTTCAATTAAGTCCTTATTTTCTTCAATTTAGCCTTTAAAAGCACCAAAATTTGCAATTAAACCTACAAACACATAAATTAACTAATTAAACATAAAATTAACACTAAATTAAACCATTTAATCACATAAAAACATATTAAAAGCGTAGTATAATTTACAATTATCAAATACCCCACACTTAGTCTTTGCTTACCTTCAAGCAAATTTGAACAAACCAACTCCTCAAAATAATCAAACTTCAACCAAGAATCATGCATTTCAAAACCATGCTTAACAATTAACAAGAGTACTTAACAAAATTTCTACTAGAATAAATTCAAGCAAGACAATATGAGTTAGTTTCCTTGTATGTGTGTAGGACAAAAATATTTTAGGCTTTTTCAAAATCAACACACCAATGCACTTTATAATCAAGCTCGAAAATTGATGTTCATCTTAGTGTACAAGTGGTTTTGCACTTAAAACTCTAGAAATAACATATGCCTTTTCTGAATGTCATTTTTGCTAAATAACTCAAAAACAAAACTTAGAATCACTTAAGTCTTTAAAGATTGCACTGGAGTTAAGGTATTGGTTATCAAATAATGGATAAATGATAATAAAAAATAATAGCCACTCTATGCTTGAATAAACCAAATTTCAAAATTTCAATATATCAAATACATAGCCCTTTTACATGCTTGTTTGCTCAATCCCATACACATTAAGTACTTTTAAGAGAGAACATTGCTGAGATTCCTCTTAATTTGACAATTCATTCCATTTTAGAAGTCACAATTCTTTTCCCTTGTAAAAAACCCACACTTAAGGTTTTTGCCATAAATGCTAGCTTTATTTCAACTTTTTTTTCTTTTTTCATTCATACTAGCTTTGTTGCGGGCAACCAATGATATAATAGGTAATTACAAGGTCAATTTTCACTAATTTCTTGACTTCATCCATGAGTCCTTGACAAGAATACCAAAACCCTTTTTCAATCTACACCCTTTAAGACATCCAACAAAAGTAATATATCCAATCCTAGAATAGCCAATTCTAAAAGTGAAGATAAAAGCTTTATAGGCTACATGGTTAATATATGAGTATAACAAGAAAAATCAATATGGCATGCATTAAGCATACCTCATTAAGCTCAAAATGGCTAAAAAGGGTCAAATGTATCAACAAAGGTAGAAAAATAGTCTTAATATGATTCAACAAGAAAAATCTACCTAAATCACTTTCTAAGTTGTTTAAGTTATCTTTATGCTTTGAAGGGTGATGAGAAAGGTTCTAGTATCCTAAATTTCCTTGCTCAAATATTTCAATGCACTCTTTTTTTCTATTTTAAAACTGGTCTTTTGAGCTTAAAAAGTGGAAACTAATAAATATAAGTCAAGTTGAATGCTACACTAACTAAAATTTTATTAAATAATATGCGTGTCTTAATGCTAAATAATAATTTTAAACACTTTACATTCTAAGTTCAAGTTCAACATGTTTAATTTTTGAGAAAAAAACTAGGACGGACTAAGCTAAATGTATAATATATGATATTTGAACTAACTATACTCAATTAACATGTAAAATAAAACTACACTAAACAAAAATAAAAAAATAAAACAAATAACTAAAATAATTCATGAGCAAGATAAAAGAACTTTCATGAATTGATCTTAAAAAATCTAGCTCAGCTGAGCTCTATCTCCCTCTTCAAAATCTTGTTGTCCTCAATAAAGTTGCAAAAGTATCAACTCATTGCATAAATTTTGATAAACAATTAAGTGCTCTAGAAAAATTGAGAATCACTACAAGAAAAATGCTCTTTAACAAAGGAAAATACGATCATTAAAACACTATACCGACGGGGAAAATTCGGTCATCACCGATTGTTAAAAGCCCCATCATTAATAGTATAGATGACCGAATTGATATCCGATCGTTAAAGGTATTAACACCCGGAACAAATTTGGACATTAAATATAAATTTTTAACGATGGAATTTTCCTTCGCTAATTGTGTTCTGCTTTTAACAAAGGGAATTTCTCGTTAAAAAAGCCCTTTTAACGGCCGGATTTTCCCTTCGTTAATTATTTTCTACTTTCAATAAAGGAAAATCTAGTCATAAAAATTAACTTATAATGATCAAAATTTTCCTTCGTGGATTGTTTATATCTTTTAACGAAAGGAAATTCGGTCATTAATAATTGCAAATAGCGACCAAATTTTCCATCGCTAAATGTAAATCTGATTATTAATAAAAACAATTTTATTTAAATATTTCACATACACCCCATTCACACTTCCACACACATACATACATACATACATACATACATACATACATACATACATACATACATACATACATACATACATACATACATACCTAAAAATATAATAAATACTCTTTTCATAAATTGCAAAAAATCAATTGCAAAGTATACCAATATTTCAAAATTGTTTAACATTCTATTTGTCACATAAAAATTTGTTTAGAAAAATAGCCCCTTGCTATACCAACATCTATCCAGCTAGAATTTTCAAAAAAATGAATAACGAGCATCAAATATTCATTGTCCATTGATCGAAAAATCTGTAAACATAAATTTATATTAATATTCATTTATAAAGGCAATAGATCAAATGGCTAAGAAAGTAAAAAATAATAATAAGTTTAATAATATATTACCGAGAGACCAAGAAAGTAACAAAGAACTTTTCTCCTCCAAATATTTTTCTTCTATGCTAAGACATTATTGCCCAGAAGGCATATGAACCATCAGCACCTAAATATGAAACCATGGTATGAGAATTTATATCTACTTATAACTTGTTTTCATCTTTGATTCTCAGACTGTATTGTATAATGATTTCAAACCCTTGGAAAAGAAGGTAAATTTACAAGACTATATAATGATTTAGAATTTAAAGATGAGTGAAAACCATCACAGATACCACCTTCCATAATAAGATGAAATCGCTTTTGAATATGCCTGAGCTTCTTTCTTATCTATTACCAAATGAAATGAGAAAATGAAGTAGTGATAAGTGATAAGACATAATACATAAACAAATATAATATTTAAAGGAAGACCGTAGTCAATTTTGGGGGAAAAATAATAAACTATGATTCCAAGAAAACATCAAGATTTATGTATGGAGGAAAATAAGAACTGTCTACTCATTAGGTAAAGACTTAAAAGCACATAAGGCAACAAAAATGGAAAGATGGTTACATACCAGCAGTAAGATTGTCCTAATTATCCACTTTGAACCATATGCTTCTAGTTGAATCTATATGCAAAGATGAATACAAAATAAGCAGGCATATGAATATCTAGACAGCATATGTCAAATAACTATCCATATGCTAAAAAAAGCCACAAGAAGAAAAGCCACAAGAAGATATGAATATTTTGCATGCGATTGCAAATTCTATTGGAACATCGCTACTTAACTGCTAACAGTTTAATAGTAGTTTCTACAATTTACTTATAATTATATTCTCAAACAAAAACATAATATGATGGAGTTCAAACTTGTTAAACATGTTATGTTGTAATAAAAGAGAAAAAGAAAAAAAAAAGATTGGTAAAGAAAGCAACCCAAATGAAATTTTACCTTTTGAAGAGTGTAATCTCGCATCCTTTCACAAAGCCCATCCAAAAGTTCAACAACACTCAGCTCACTGACTATATACATTTGCACAATTATGATAGTATTAAATGCTGCTAAAAAATCAAATGGAGATTATTTATTAAAAAAGACCAGATAGATTTATATCCATGGCAAACATTGAAAGTAAAATGGGTATTTCTAAGTTAATTCAATTTGTATTAACATATATCGCCTTGTCTAGCATCTGTATAACTGAAATAAAAATAAGGTAAACTATTTAAAGCCATTTTTGTAGATCTAGTTATAATTTACTAACCCTGATCTCTTGTTTTCATCATAACTATAAGATAATGATAACAACAAAAAACAATAACCTAAACAGATCTAGTTATAATCTACTAATGTATTTTCATGTAATTTAAGAGCTCGATAGATTAAACAATAACCATATACGATTCAATATAAACAAATGAAATTTACAACCATATATAGAGAGAATAAACACAATATACATTTTTGTAATCAAAAGAAAAGGATAGACTCAGGACTTTTTTGTGGAAAGTAAACTCGTGCAAAATTAAAGAATTGAAAAAATAGTGAGAGGTTTAGGTGGAGATTTAAAGAAGCAGAGAAAGATTAGTAATAAAAAGGGAGATAAAAAGAAAAACTTTTTTAGATCAGACATGTGTTTAATTACCCAAAATTAATTATTAAATTTATTTTTATATGTTAATGGTCAGCTCTAGATTGATAAAGAAGACAAAAAAGTTGTAATGTGGAACTCCCACCCAAATATATTTTTCTATTAATATTTGATTAGTGTTGTATAATTTAAACATAGATTCTGTATCAGTGTTGTTGAAGATGTGATTACAATACATATGCACAATGACTTGAAACATAAAAGATTTTGTTTTGTTTTTTATTTTGGAGGTGTAAACTATAAATTGTAGTTTTGTTGATTACTCAATGATTGTGATGAAATGGCAGTATAAAATATATAACTTGACAAATATTTGATCTCAATTTGTTAAAATTATCACAAATACCATATATAACTCAATATTTATTGGAAACACACATGATACTAAGCACATAACATCAAATCCTTAACCTCAATTTCTGATAATTTCAATGGCAATCGACAAATCACTACAAAATAAGCAATGGAATCCAACAATGCCCAATTTTGCAACCAGCCATGAAAAAATAATAATAATATATATTAATATATACAATGTGAAAGAGCCATATTTAAGAAAGTTTAATACATAAGAAACTCCTTCAATTCGCAAACATCGGTTATTTTGTCTTTTAAACTTTTTGAGAAACCATGTGTGCCCTAAAATTTTTAATTTCCATATAACGTATGTTCTTAAATAATAATAATAATAATAATAATAATAATAAAAATTATGTTGGATTGAATTTAGAATTCTTCAACTCAATAAAGGGGTAAAAGAACTCAAGTAAGGCCTTGTTAAGCTTGGGTAAGGTGATTTTTTCCTCAAGTGAGGCGTTTCTAACTCAAAAGAGGTGTATTTGGCTTGGTTGAGGTGATTTTAAAATTCAAAAGAGAGATTTAAGCTTTAGGATAGGCGATTCAACCTTGGGTGAAGGCTTTATGAACACAGTTAAGGTGTTTTAGCACTCTCTCGAGTTCCTCCTCTCTGTATTCCATTAGAATCTCTTGGCTTGAACTTCCAAAATTATAAAAGTACCCTCCATACATTTTTTTTTTCAATTAAGTCCTCATTTTATTTAATTTAGCCCTTTAAAGTACCAAAACTTGAAATTAAACCTACAAGTATACAAATTAACTAATTAAACATAAAATCAACCAAATTAACACTGAATTAAACCACTTAATCACATAAAAACATACTAAAATCATAGTATAATTCACAAATATTAGGTCTTAAGGATAAAAGCTCCACAAAAACATCTAAAAAACTACTGAAGTTGTATCTGGTGTTTCTTTACTCCTAGTGACAAAGATGATTTTAATAAAAAAGATGTATTATGCCCTATGGTTAAATTTTAAGTGTTTTGTGGAAAACATATATTGCATCTTTCATATGAAAACTATTATTAAAATATGAAATGCATTAGAATATAAATATGGCACTAAAGAAAAAGGATAGGAAAGATGCACTATTGAAAAATTTATTGAATTTTATATAGTTGACGAAAAGTGTGTCTGATCAAAATCATGATTTTTACAATATAATTTTGTATTTAAAAAGTAAAGGCATTGACTTTCATGATATTGTGCTTGTCTCTTCTCTTATTAAAAATCCATCACCTTCTTGGTCCATTTTGTTAGAGGTTTAAAACATGAACTAGAACATAAGTCTTTTAATAATTTTTTTAAGAATTGAGGAAAAACATCGCATTTCGTTGAAAACAAAAATCTAAATTTAATGCAAAAGCTCATATTATTAAAAATGTTCATAAGCCAAAAACCAAGAATTTTAAGAAAAAAATCTCATAAAAAATTATTGTGTTAATGGCAATTTTAATAATAATAAACCAAAAATAACAATTTTAATAAAAAAAAAGGATTAAAATGTTGGGTTTGTGGAAAGACCAATCATATTGTCAAAAATTACTTTAAACACTAACATTTCAAAGCATCGACAGTTCAAAAATTTCAAGCAAATATGGTGACTTTAAAACGTAGCTCTCCTTACTCATCTCACATGTACTTTTTTTTCTAGCTCAGAGTTAAATATAATTTCTATCTCAAATGATTGGTGGATATACTTTGGTGCTAATGTTTATGCTTGTGCTAATGTTTATGCTTATGCTAATGAAAGGTTTTTCTCCTTTTATCAGATTTCAAATATAAGATCTATGATTATAAGAAATGATAGTGAGTCTCAAATCCTAAAAGAAGACCAAATAAAGTTGAAATTATCTTATGAAAAGTTACTAGTTTTTTATGGTGTTTTTTATGTTCCTAGTTTAAGGAAAAACTTGAGTAGTGCATCTTTATTAGATTAAAATGGATTTTTCTTAGTTCAAATAAAGTTATTATTACTAGATATGACACTTTTGTTTGAAAAGGTTATTTGGTCAATGAGTTATATAAATTAAATATGGTGCCATTTTCTTATAATAAAATGCCTTTTATTAATTTTTTTTACTATTGTTGTTAAATGTAATGATACTTTGCATGGTAGACTTGAACATGCTAATCTAGATACTATGGAAAGAATTATAGGTTTAGAATTAGTTCCAAGACATGAAATTAATAAAAAGGAAAATTGTCAAATTTGTGTTCAAGCTAAACAGCTTATAAAACCTTTTAAGTTTATGTTAAGAGAATCATCACTATTAGAATTGATACATAGTGATATTTGTAATAGTAACAATGTTTTGACTCATGGTGGTAAGAGATATTTTATTACTTTTATAGATGAATTTTCTAAATATTGCATTATGTATTTTATTAATTGAAAAAGTGAATTGTTTGTTAAATTTAAAATTTACAAGCCTAAAGAAGTAAATCAACTCGATAAGAAAATTAAAAATTTGCATTCTAATAGAGGTGGCGAATACACATCGCATGATATGAATGAATTTTATGAGTTGCATGTTATCATTTATCAAGTTACACCTCCCTATTCACTTCAATAGAAGGAAAAAAAATAAAACTCTTATGAATATGGTTAATGCTATTCTATTTAATTTTAGTTTGGCTAATACTTTTTGGGGTGGAGCTTTATATTTTCATGCCAAATTCGTAATATAATTCCTTATAAAAATTGTGACAAAACAACTTGTGAAGTTTGGCATAATAGAAAACCATCTTTACAATTTTTAAAAGTTTGGGAGCTATTTAGCTAAAGTTAGTATTCCAATTACAAAGAAAAGAAAAATAGTACCTAAAATAATTGATTGTCTTTTCATTGGTTATTCTTGTAATAGTAATTGTTATAGTTTCTTATTTTTAAACTTAGCTTTAAACTTAGATGTTTCTCAAATTACTAATAACACTATTATGGAATCCAGAGATGCATTTATTTTGAAAATATTTTTCCATAAAAAATTAGATTTTCAAACATGTTAATGTATGTTATTTTAATTTTGATTGTGTTTTTCATAACTCTTGAGAAATTAGAAAAAAAGTAAAAGGAGAAGAAAAAAATATTTTCACTTAAATTTTTATACTTGGTTGAAAATGAATTTAAAACATATCATGTAACTATGATTTCAACGGATGCTTCTTTTTGGAAAAAAGTAGTAAATGATGAAATGAACTAAACTATTTTAAATAAAACATGGTTTTCATGTGATCTTCCACCTGGTTGTAAAACATATGGTCGTTAATGGATTCTTGGAAAATAGTTAAGAATCGATAGATCCATAAAAAATTTAAAAGATAGGTTGGTAGTTAAAGATTTTAAATAAGAAGGAGGAGTATACTTCTTTGATACATATGCACTTGTTTCTAAAATTATAACTATTAGACTTTTGATTGCACTATTTTTCATTTATAAATTAAAATTTCATAAAATGAATGTAAAAACTTCATTTCTAAATGATGACCGAAAATAAGAAATTTACATGGATCAACCTGAAGGTTTTATTATGCCAAGGTAAGAAAATAAAATTTGTAGACTTATGTCCCTTTATGGACTAAAACAAGCTCTTAAATAATGACATGAAAAATGTGGTAAAGTCATATTGTCTAATGGTTTTCAAATAAATAATGTTGACAAATGTGCTTTTTTAAAAATTTTAAACACTCTTATATGATACTTTGTTTGTTTGTAGATGAAATATTAATTTTTTGGTAGTAATTTAAATGTAATTAATATTAATAAATCATTTCTTTCAAAGAATTTTGACATGAAAGCCTTAGGTGAAACTGATGTAATTTAGGAATTTGATTATTGAAAAATAATGATGGCATTTCTTTGTACCATTATATAGAAAAAATATTGAAAAAAGTTTGGCTACTTCGATGTATATCCCATTTTCACTCCAAATGATATAACTATTGAATTAAGAAAAATTTGGATGAAATTGTTTCTCAATATAAATATTCTTAAATAATAGGATTTTTATGGCATTTAGCAAATCATACTAGATCTCATATTGCAATTGTTGTGGCTACGTTGGGTAGGCACACTTATAATCCAAATACTACACATTTTAATGATTTAGAAAGAGTTTTTAGGTATCTTAAAGTTACTATTAATTATGCATTGCATTAATGTGGTATTCCTATTATGATGAAATGTTATACTGATGCAAATTGGATATCAGATTCAGAAAAAATTGAATCTACTAGTGGTTTTATTTTAACGATGGATGGTAGAGTAGTAGCTTAGAAATCTGCTAAACAAACCATATTTTCTAGGTCTATTATGGAAGCAGAATTAGTAGTGTTAGTTGCTGCTAATAGCGAAGCAGAATGGCTTAAAAATTATCCTATATGATATATCATTTTTAAATAAGTTCATACATATAATTTCTATGCATTGTGATAGCCAAGCAACAATTGCTAAGGCTAAAAGTAAAAATGTATATGAAAAAAGGAGGTACTTGACAGTCAGACATAAATAAATACATCACTTAATATCCCTTAGTGTAATTTGTTTAGATTTTGTCAAGTCTAAAAATAATAATGCGGATTCGCTCACTAAAGGTTCAACAAACCAACAAACACTTCTTGCATAAAGAGAAGTGGGACTAAAACCAACTAATTAGTTACCTTTGTGGATACTTGTGTTTATATATAAAGGTCAACGAGTAATAACAAAACTATTTGGTAACTTAGGAGAGCGTGCGAGAAAATTCAAGGTTCCATTCTTAAGGTATTATTTTTTTCTTTCGTGATATTTAAGAAGAATTTAATTTTAAATGAATCCAAAGGCATATATTTTTGCAAGGTGATGATCACGGATCACTTTTTGAGGATTCACCTTGTGAGTGTGGTGGTGGGCTCACCACTGTGAAAATTAGGTCATTTTCTTAAGACACTCATGAAATAGATACGTGTACATGACCAAAAAGGGAAAAACTGATAAAATCTTGATGAATTATAATATTGTATGTGTAGTGGATATTATTCTGGTCAAAAGAGCCCTTAAAACATTTATCTAACTATGGTTTCTTTAAAACAAATTTATTAACACTACGTGTAGGTTAAAACTTTGAAGGTACCTAGCACCTATTAAATAGTATTATATACTTAAATAATAAATTTAAAAATGTTTAATTATGTAGGGGAATGTTGGAATTTTTTTGATTAAATATTTTATTTTTAATAAGTAAAAGAGTGGTTCCTAAAATTAAATTTAGTGTCATATTTTTTTTATGATAAATGCCTATTTTATCTCTTTTATTTTTTTCCCTAATTGTTAGCATCACTAATATTAAGTTTTCTTTTAATTTATATGTATAAGTTTTGTTCTCTATACAGTAGGTGCAACGGTTACAAAAAAACTAATTGACTTAAAAAGCAAAAGAAAAACTTACTTTTGCCATTTGACATTACACAGCAAAAGTCCTAAACACTATTATCTACAACTTGTAGTTCCTTTTCTTATTTACAAGAAACTTTAAATTCTTTTGCCATTTTTTAATTTATTACTTGCGTTGACTATTATTTGAGCATTAGGAATTATTAGCTCGGGATATTCTTAGTTGAAAACAAGAATTTCAATGGGTTGGAGTATCTTGCAAAAGGGACATTGTTGATAAATACTTGATGTAGTTATGCTATTTCCTTTGGGCATCCGAGGGAATCTATTTAGACTGCTCCACTGCCATCAAGACACCTAAAGATATCTATATCTACTACACCAACAACACAACCATCATTAGCTCTATTGTTTGATGACATTTCGAAGAGATTATCCATTGTAGAGGAGACAGGATCAAACTTGGTAATAGTTACAATACAGTGCATGCATACTGATATGTGAAATATTAAAGTTGAGTTGGTCATTATGGGGTAGAGATTCAATGCATCCTTATAGGTATTTGATAAGTCACTCACCCAGATCAGGGAGCAAGGTGGTCACATTGAGGATGAGGTCCCTAAAGGAAGATAGGTTGAGGTTGAGATAGATGAGGAGCTCAGGAGGTACATTCGAGATTTAAGGAATGACTTGATAAGATACCTCGAGTAGCACTCCAGTAGTCATCGAGGTAGGCCAAGGTTCGGAACAGTTGGCTGAGGTGATAGCATCGATTTTATAGCCACTAACCATGATAATACTTGAATTTCACTTTAGATTCAGACAGAAGGAGCAGCCACTAGTAGTTTTATCATTTTATATTTAGGGACTTTGAAACTTTTTGGATATTGCTGATGTATGTAGAGTGTAATTGTTTAATTTATGCATTTACTTTATGTTCTAAACATTTTTATTCACGTGTAGCATGCCTAAAAATTGGAAAACAAAAAATTAATTATAAAATCGATAATGAAATGTATAATTAAGATAACGGAATAAAATGTATAATTAAGATAATGGTTTGACAAGTACAAACTAAAATGACAAATCAAACAAAATAATCCAAGAAAAGAAGTGAATGAATAATAAAAATAAATAAAAAAGAGAGAGAAAAGATAAAAGAGAAGATGACTAAAAAAGGAAACAAAGATATACTTAATAAACAGAGCACTAATATATCAAATCTATCCATAGGTACCTAAAACCCTCTTAAGGGCCACATATCTAGCACTTTAATGGAAGTACAGACCAAGACACACATCTTCATCAAGAGAAGTCACCTAAATGAGTT